>JARFYF010000119.1:30854924-30864999 GCA_030265395.1 Rhina ancylostomus | reverse complement strand
CTCCCAAAAATCTGTCTGTGGAGAGTCTTCTCCGCCCCCTGCCTCCTCCTCCTCCTTCTCCCCCCCCCTCCACCAATGTACACACGCCCTCTTCAAGGAACATTCACTAATAGTAACCTAGTCCATAACCAAACAAATAAGAATAATAATTTATTGTTAACTTGTGTTCTCTGCCCATTGTGCCTGTACTAAAAGGCAAATGGTGCAGTAAAGGCAATGTGGATTTAAAGGACACATATGGGCTTATTTCTTTTGTGGTTTTTGTCATATTGCTTTGGTCCCACAGTTGGAAACTGTTTTACTTGATTTACTGTTAAGATTTAATTGTCTGCTGAAGTGGGAACCATGCGCATTTCATCATGAACATACTTAAATCTTTAGTTTTGAAGGATGGTGGGGAAAAAACCCAAGTGCCCATCCCCCACTGAGACACTTGCACTTGAGTATGCAGATTATAGTTCTTTAGACTCTATTTGATCTAGTGACAATTATTAATGGAACTGTGCTTTGTATTAGAAACATCAATGAATTATAAGCATTTTTCGTCTTGATATGTCGTGAAACTTCAAGGTTTTAATTTGTGCAGCAATATATACTTTTTTAACTCCATACTAAAGAAGCCTTGATGCAGTGATGCTCATAGTGGTTAGGAACTCACTCTGAGTATTGCAGTTAAATTGCCCTCAAAAATATAAGAAGGTTCAGCACTTGATTGAAGAAAGGTCATACTTAATGACAGGAGTTACTTGCTGTTAGAAAGTATAAGGTTTTGACTCAAATGGTTGCAGTATATTTACAGCTATCATTGTTTATTTTTCCAGCATGAGGGGCCATGACTGGAAGAAATTTTATTGAATTCCTGAAACTCTCAAGCATTTTTGGAGTTGGATGACTGTCAAGTTAGGACTCATAATTTCATGAGTTGTTCAACATCTATCTGTTAGTTGTAATAGATGTGGACCTTGATTGGGGTAGAGATCTGCATAGTTGTGTAAAAGCTCAGTGGTCTTGCAATTTGATGATTCTTTAACTGACATTCTTTTCTTGAACAAAACAGTTCATGGACTTGACCACAATTTGTTTGGTTACCTTTTTTGACTGAATGTTCCAGATAGGAGAAAGAAACTAAAATTGAATGGGATTGACTATTAAATTCTAGCTTTATTATCCAGGACAGAATCATTCGTTAGTTACTGACGTTCTGGGGAAGATCAGTGTGAAGCACTCAATATTGTATAAACTCATAAGAAAGTGACAGTTACATTGAGAGCAATTAAGTATGGGGAATAAATACTGGCTCTGGCAGCAACACCCAGATCCTGAAAGTAAATATTTAAAAAAAGAGAAATTAACATAGAAAATAAAGAGCTATTCAGAGAGCTCTACTCATTCTGCATACAAGGAATGGGAGGAAAACCTTAGAAAATGTAAAGTAGATCCTGGACAATACATGATGATCAGCTCTCACCTTTATCTTTTGTGAGGCCCTTTGTTTAATATGAACAGAATATTCAATGAAACAGGCATATGCTCTACGCAGGTGCACACAGTTCAGTAGGTACCATCTACAAGATGAATACTGTGAACATGAACTTCAGTTTTTGTCATATAAAAGAATGAAGCTAGCAGGTGATTGGAAATACCACCAAATCAATGTCAGGTAAAATATTTATTATTTGGTCATAACCTAGGTGTCTCCTACCTAACCAATGGCTACTAGTTGGTCTAAATTATTTCATGAAGGTTCAACATAATTTTCTAGTTTTTTGCATTCTGTGCAGCTATTTATGAAGAACAGACTCCCATATACATTTTCTCAACATGTTCCATCATTTTCAAAGTTCAGCTTGTGTACAGTCACTTCCCTCTTCTTGCATACTCTTCAGAACTCTGATCTGTTCTGAGTTGTCTGCTTGTTCCTTATGCCAAAATGAATCCCTTCACTCCTCTCCTGTGTGAAATTTAATTTGTGATCTGTTTGCCTAAGCTGTCTTCCTCTGTCTTCTCTTGGCAAGGCTTTCTAGCAGTCTTGGTTCTTTTGATGAAGAAGATGTGAGACCATAGCATTATAGTGCTTTTTAAATGTTTCATTCAATGTGTCATACTGTGCTCTAGTTAGGAAGGTTTGAGCCCTGAATTGGCCAAGTTGCCTTCTGGGCATTTATAGTTATTATAAGGAATATCTCTACCTATTTGCAGATTGCTAATAAAACTTAATTAGCAGTTATTATCCTCTTAATGGAAAGGATCTTGTGCAAAATCACTTTTCGGTATTAGCACACATAAGCCCTGTTGTGATACTTTTTCAGACTTGAAATATTTAAAGTCAGCATGCATATATTTTGACATCTGCAAAATTTGCCATTTCTCTCTATATAAAATTAAAAATTTTATACAGTTAACAAGAGGTGACCCTTGAACTTGAAATGGACACTGAATATCTCTAGCCTAAACTATATTATAGCTCTGTACAAACACAAAAAAAAGATTAATCTGGGTCACTGGTGACGTGCTGGTATTGGTTTATTATTGTCACTTGCACCAAGGTACAGTGGAAAAACTTGTCTTGCATACCATTTGTACAGGTCAATTCATTACACAGTGCACATACATTGAGTTAGAGTGCATTGATTTAGTACATGTAAAAACAGTAACAGTACAGAGTAAAGTGTCACAGCTACAGAGAAAGTGCAGTGCAATAAGGTGCAGGGTCACAACAAGGTAGATTATGAGGTCATATTCCATCCTATCGTATAAGGGAACCATTCAATAGTCTTATCACAGTGGGGTAGAAGCTATCCTCAAGTCTGGTGGTATGTGTCCTCAGGCTCCTGTACCTTCTACCTGATGGAAGAGGAGAGAATGACCCGGGTGGGTGGGGTCTTTGATTATGCTGGCTGCTTCACCAAGACATTGAGAGGTATAGACAGAGTCCAAGGAGGGGAGGCTGGTGTCTGTGATGCGCTGGACTGTGTCCGCGACTCTCTCCAGTTTCTTGCGGTCCTGGGTAGAGCAGTTGCCATACCAAGCCGTGATGCATCCAGATACGATGCTACTTTGCCATGTTCTCTTGATCTAATTTACCTCAATTGAACAATCAGATGACTTCAGCAACAGATTATCCATGGCAACCCTGGTATATCACACTATCCCTTTCTTCTATCCAACCCTGTTTGAAGCTTAAAACCAAAGGGGGTCTCTGTTTCTCTTTCTACAGATGGTGCTTGTCTGGCTGTGCATTTTGAACATTTGCTTACTTCAGCCTGCTATTAATTCCAGTTCTCTGGTTTTATGTTTTTTAAACCAACCCTTGATGCATACTGCTATTTTCATTCCAACCCTTGGGACTCTTATTTTATATAACATCATTTTATGTGAGCATAGAATTTTGATTTTCAAGTCGTTTTGCATTCTGGAATTTCAGCTGGGCACTTCCAAGAATAAATTACACTTGTGTGTCTTACATAATTTCTCCATCAGATGCACAATATGTTATTCCATATGATGCTGTGATAATTAGACCATATTGTCCTGGAAGCAACCATTGATAATCATTCGCTGGGCACCTCGCCCTTCATAGTCCAGTGTGATATTGGTTTTCCACTGAGATAATTGATCTGTTTATTTCACATCATTCAGGCCCCACCCTCTCCCAGTACTGACCCCACGTCACCCATTAATCTTGACAAATAGACCCAAATTCTGATGCATTCCCATCTACCAATCTCCCCGTAGCCTTCTAATAAGCCCAAGCTCCCAATCCACTGATACCCTGAGACCCGATATCGCCCACCACTTACCTCAGTGAGTGACCTCAGGTGCAGGTTGGGATGACTAAGACCACCAGCCCTCTCCCCATCCCGCTTCTCCTCCTGCCAACTTCTTGGCCCAGATTTTACTAAAGTTTGCAACGGGAAGCACATGACCAAATCAATCATTGCAGTGCTGCAGCCTTAACAACCTTGCTCTGGCATTTCATCAAATGACTTCTGAAAATCTGTACATTCTATATTTACAGTTCCACCTGTCTACGTCTGGGTTACATCTTCAAAAGAGTTCAATTAGAATTGTCAAACATGATTTTTCTTTTCATAAATCCATTGCATCATATTATATGAATTTTTCTAAGTGCTCAGTTATCACATTCTTTATGAAGATTTGTGATTTTTTTTCAACAATGTATGTCAGGTTAAGCGACTTACAGTTTCCGATTTTGTCTCTCCTTCCTCTCTTGCAGAGCAGGGTTAGAGTTGTCACCTGGGAATAGTCAGAATCTAAGGGATGAATTGCAACCGATGCTGTGTTGATGCAGCTGCATGGAAAATGTCCTTCTATGGTCCCTCTCCTACCACTAGCATCAGCATAGCCATCCCTACAATAGTAGTAATATCTCCTCCATGGACATTAAGATATTTAGGTGTGCCCTTCTTCCGTCTTTTAGCTCTTGGAGTTCCTGGTTGCAAAAGAAAGGGAAGTGTATCAGTGAACGTTGTGCAGCACGTTTGAGTAATGCAGCCGGTCGTGTGTGCAAATATGAGATGTGCATGTGAAGCTTCCAGCTGTGTTAAATTGATGAGGTTGAACTGTAGCGTATAGATATTAGCTGCATTGTAATTGTTGATGATTGGCGATGGGCGAGTATGATGAATTGACCAGGATCTGAGTGTATGGTGCAGTTATTGGGATGTGGCACTTGAAGATTCATTCCCCGACTTCATCAGTGTTATGAGGTCATTAAACCCCTTGTGGCACTGCTTCCAGGTCCTTAGAACATAAAGAATAAGCCACCATAGTTCCCCGCCCCATTGCCCTTTGAGCAGTATCTCAAGGGCCGACTAGCCAACCGCAAATGCAGCACCTTCATCATCCTTTCACCTCCGAAACCTTTGAACTCATTCTCTTCTGTGATGCTTCCGTGTTTCCCAGAACAGCTGCACAGAAAACATCTGTGAGCAACTACGCCAACCACAATGCACCTTGCCTCTGATGGTTGTTATGTGCTTCCAGTGGTAACTATTATTCATTGCTGGATGCGCCAGCAGAGGGCCAATATTTTGAGTGGCAAGCACCAGTTATAATCAGGCTGGGCTGCTGAATGAGCAGACAGATAAAGTCAGGGTGCTAGCTACATTGCTAACAGTGGACATGGGGTAATTGAGCATCATAATCCCAGCACCTGCCTTCAGGGGCTATCACATTCAGTCCCCAGCAACACTATTAACTAAATTCTACATGGCTGCTAAAAAAGTGAATTGTGAATAAAACAGTAGAAATTGAGAAATCATTACTACACTTCAGACAGATTTGGTAATCCTTCTGCTTGTCGTTCAGCTAGTTACTGACTGTAGCTTATGTCATAAATAGTCAAATCACTTGTGATCTCTTAGCACTGGTGTATAATTACTTAAGAAATAGGAGCAGGAGTAGACCAACTGGTCCTTTAGATCTACTGCACCAGTCACCAAGATCATGGCTGATATTCTATCTCAGTCTAATTTTTGTGCCATATCCTCATATCCTGTGATTCCCTTAACCTGCAGAAAACAATGGATCTCTCTTTTGAATTAACTCATTGATGAATCCCCAAAGCCTTCTGGGATAAAGAATTCTAAAGATTCTCCACCCTTTTTATTTCATCCCAAATGACCTAACCCTTATTCTGCGACAATGAGCTTTGGTTCCAGATTCTAGGAAACATATTTGTTCTGATGTAGGCTCTTCAAACTGAAACATTAATTCTATTCTCTTTCCACAATTGCTCTCTGATCTGCTGAGTGCTTCAGGTGGTTGTTTTTATTCCAGATTTCCAGAAGTTTTTTTTTCTGAATTCACCCTGTCGAGCCCTGTAAGAACTTCGAGAGGTGTTCTCGTTTAAATATGCATTCTTTTAAACTCCAGAGAAGTCTGGCTTTTTCCAGTTGAACTTTCCTCATACAGTCAATATCTGTGGCCCTTCTTCAAATACATGTTTATCCTTTTTGTCAGATAATAAGAACAAAATTGTACACAATATTCCAGTCCTACCAAGTCCCTATTTAACTGCAAGAAGACATCTTCACTGTTGAACTCAAATCCTCGTAATAAATGCCAACATGTCACTTGCTTTCTCAATAACTTTCTGCAGCTTTCAACAACTTGTGTATAAAGATACATAGGTCCCTTTAAACATCAACATTCCCCAATTTGTAACTAGTTTTTAAAAACATCTTTTGCCTTCCTGTCTTTGCACCTTATGCATCTCTACATTATATTCCATCTGCCTGTTCTAATCCATTCACATAACTTGTCTAACTTGTCTATAGCTTCTTGAAGTCTCTTTACATTCTCCTCTATTAAAAATCCCACTTAGTTTTGTGCCATCTGCAAATTTGGAAATATGACATTTGGTTCCCTCAGATAAATTATTGATAGTAAGTTGTGAATAGCAGAGGAACAGTACTTATCCTTCTGAGACCCCACTAGTCACAGCCTGCCAACCTGAGCAAGACCCATTTATTCCCACTCTTTGCTTTCTGTCCAATAACCAAGTTCCAACACCTGTCAATAAAGTATGTGCTATAATCTTGTTGACTAACCTTCTTATGTGGGACCTAACCAAAAGTCTTCTGCTGATCTAAATACACCACATCCATTGGTTTCCCTTATCTATCCCATTAGTCACATTCTCATGTGACTCCAATAGATTAGCCAGTCATCATTTGCCTTTCATAAAGCATGCTGACTTTGCTCCATCCCATTATTCCTTTCTAGTTCACTGTTTTTGCATCCTTTATTATAGATTCTTACATTTTCCCTGTCACTGAGTTAATAGTTCTGTTTCCTTGATCCCTTCTTAAATATTGGAGTCAAATGTGCAACCTTCCAATTTACAGGAACAATTTCAGAATCTATAGGATTTTGGAGGAGGATAGAAAATTATTCCCAATCTCTAAAGCCACCTCTTTCAAAGCTTTGGGATGTAGACCATTGGTAACTTTGGATTCATTGACTTCCAGTGTCACCAACTTCTCTAGTACTTTCTTTCACTAATATTAACTTCCTTTAGTTCCCCATTCTTGCTAAAGCCTTGGTTCTCCAATATTCCTGGCAAGGTTTTTGTATCTTATTCCATGGAAACAAATTAAACATATTTGTTTAATTTCTCTGATTCCCTTGTTGCCCATCATAAATTTTCCTATTTCTCACCAATTTATTCTCATATTTCACCTTCCATTAATGATTGTTTGGACATCCTTTGCCAATTTCGAAAATGTTTCCAATCCCTAGCCTTACTGATAGTTCCTGCAAAAGGCCTTTTCCTTTGATGTAAAACTCCCTTTAACTTCTCCAGCCATTGCTTTTCCACTGTCATGTTTTACTGTAGCTTCCCAATCAGCCCCAGCCAACTCACTCCCCTTACCTGTGTAATTTTCTGTGTTAAGATTTAAGACCTTAGTTTCACATTGAACCACGTGACTTTCAGATTCAATATAAATTCTATCATACGGTCATGCTCTCTTAAAGGCTCCATTACATTAAAATTATTAATTAATCCTTAATCATTGCACAACATTGGATCTAAAGCAGCCTACTTCCAAGTTGATTCCTCAGCATATTGATCTAGAAAACCATCTCATGTATATTCCATGAATTCATCCTCTACTTTATGGTTGTGAATTTGACCTGACCAGTTTACGTGTAGATTAAAATCCCCCAGAACTACTACATTGACCTCACTACAGATACCTCTAACTTATTGATGTATGCCAATAAGTGGCAATTCCTGTACTACATCAATGCACTCTGTACCAACTCAATGTAACTGCACTGTGTAATGAATTGACCTGTATGATTGGTTTGTAAGATAAGCCTTTCACTGTACCTTGGTACAAGTGACAATAATAAACCAAAACCAATAGATACAAACGTGAATTTGGAGCATGGGCACCTGGCCTCTCAAGTATGTTCCATTATTTAATAAGATCAAGGCTGACCTGACTGTAATTTCAACTTTGCATTTTCATTTCCCCATAGTAGCCTTTCACCTTTTTGATTATTAACTATCTATCTCCCTCAAAAGTATTCAAAGACTCTGCCTTTGAATTTGAATAGAATTCTAAAGACTCACAATCCTTATAGAGAAAATGTTTCACCTAATCTCTCTCTTAAACGAGCAACCCCTTATTACTTAAACATTAATCCCAAGTTCCAGGTTCTCCCACAAGAGGAAACATCATCTCCATATCTACCTTGTCAAGATCTCTCAGGATCTGATAGTTTCTATCAAATCCCCATTCATTTTTCTCAGCTAAAGCCTACCCTATCAAACCTTTCCTCACAAGACCATCTGGACTCTGATCTCAGTTTAGCATACTTTCTCTGAACAGTTTCCAAAGCACCACCATTCTTCCCTAAGAATGTACATAGTACACCAGACGATGCCTCACAATTCCCACAGATGGTTTCTGTTTTTCCTTTTTTTTCGTTTCACCAAAATTGATTCCAACTCCAAATCATGATCTGCCAGGCCAAGATTGGTGCTAACTTCTGTCTTGATCTCTTCTCTTTTTAATACTATAGCTTCACCTGCTTTTCCTTTCTGCCTGTCCATCCTAAATACTGAATACCCTTCAATATTCATCTCCCTGGTCTGGTTACTCTGCAGCCTCATTTCCATAATGGCAATTAGATCAAAACCATTTATTCTATCTGTGTCATTAATTCATCTACCTTTGTGTGAATGCTGAGTGCATTTCGATGAAGAGCCTTTAATTTTGCATCTTTAACATTTTTCAGTAAGTTAACCCCATTTGCTACTTCCCTTTGTTTTCTCTGCCTATTTATGTTGCTTACACATTGCTAACTTCCCATTGTTGTTCTATTTCTCTTCTTCCTGTATCGCTTCTAATGTTTCTCCCTGTGCCAAGATGGTTTAAACAGTTCTGGCAATTAGCCATATGTGGATATCATATAAATTATACAACATTCATTGCGTATCATTACATGCCTGTCACCTAAAAAAAAGATTTATCTGATTGCTACCTCTTGTTAAATCATGACTTAATGTTTCACTTTGATGTAAAAATGTGCATCTTACAAAATGGACTGTGAGTTATCATGAGCCTCAGACATAAGTGAGTCATTTTATACAGTGAACAATTTGATTTTCAATAGATTTAAATAGCGTTGTTTATTTGACAAGTATGTCTTGAATTTTCCTGGGTAGATTTTGACTTCAAGGTGGCCAGCCAGTAAATTTGCCATAATTTTGAGTCCAGGGCCTTCTGAATCTGACCTGTGAACTGTTGATGTCCTATAGGCACCCCTGAGGCAGCTTTAGCTATTGACTGGTGAGGACTTGAGAAAGCCACTATTTTGTGGGGCAACCTTTAAAGATAGTAAATTATACATATCCCATTTTGAAGCCACTATCATCCCATTAATGCTCATAAATCAGCTTAAAACCAAAATGATAATTAATTCCAAACATGCCACTCATGACATCTATTCAATTGTCCATGTTAATACATCTCGATGTGTTGAAAAGGAAAATTTGCTCCTTTTCAGCTCCTGATCTGACTGCCATCATTCAGAAAAGGAGCTTATTGCTGGAGGAGCAGATTTCTGCCTTTTCAATCCACATGAGCAGATCTTTTGACACACAGAAGAGACTGACTGGGAAGCAGCTGGGCAGAGTGAGCATGCTCCATTTTACATGATGATATAGCTGGAGACAAAAAGGAGTAAGATGACATTTATGGAAGGAAACATGTTTCACAAGGAGGAGGTTGGCAATTGCCACTCTATGGGTTACATGCTCTCCTTTCCCTCCTTCCCCACCAGATTGTACCCACCAGCTAGCTGGGTCAACCTCACACTCCTAATAATGGCAACCAGCTGGGGTCAATGATTGTTTGGTGAAACTGATCTAGTCCTCAATATGGACTGGATCTTCAATACTATCCCGGTAGATACTCCAAACCATTCCCCACTTACAAAAGTAGTACTACTTTACATGAAGTTAGAAGTAGAACTTCATATTAATTTTGGTGAAGGTTAGGGCAGAGTGACAAATTAGGAGTAACTTTTAACCATG
>JARFYF010000119.1:30761033-30772051 GCA_030265395.1 Rhina ancylostomus | reverse complement strand
TTCTACCCCCAGAGCACTATGCAGAAGATGCATTTCACGGTGTGTTTCGATGTACATGTGACTAATAAAGATGTCTTGTCCTAGACTTTCCACTGTCAAAATCCCATCTTCCACTCTTTACCTGTTGTCTACCTGGTCCTCACCTGCCAGTGATTCTTTTTGTGCAAGTTTCAGCTGTGTATCTGGCCAGCAAAATAATACAATTAACATTCAGGCAGGAAGTTCAGTAACTTCCCCTTTCCACTCCACTTTTCCATACTCTCAACTGAGTATTCAGAGGTTAAGTTCATGTTATAGTTAAAGCAAAATAACTTTAGTCCTATTTATCAGCTCACCTCTCTGTGGAAATAAAATTGGCTCTACACTACTTATTACATCAGCAGGTGCATTCCTGTTCTATTGCCAATATTTCATATCTGCTCAACCACAGATCTCTCTGGATTTCAGCTTCATCTTGTTTATTTTGTTTTTCCAGGTTTCTCACAAAATTCCTATTTCATATCTAATGACATTGCCTAAAAGAATGGTTTGAAAGGAGGACTTTGAAGTGCAGCATTTGTCAGTTCCATTTTCCATGGCAGCTGGCACTTAAATGTTAAATTCTGGCACAGCCATCTGAAATGTTTTCCATTCCTTCTGCCTGCCTGACAATAATGAGCCCATAATTACTTGGATTCTGATTCCTTCTAGCCCTAGACCAACTTCCAAAGTTGCATTCAAACATTTGAAACACCATTTACGACAATCAGTCAACATCAGCCACTGATTAAGGTCGAGGCAGTTCAGAAACATTTACATTCACTCCATCTAAATCAGCTGTAACTATGGATAATGGTTGGAGCAGTCTGGTAACAAATAGCCCATAAATTACTTTCTCATATCAACCTTTAAAATTAGGGTATAGGGATGAGGCTTCAAAGCTTTAAATCCATGACTACTTTTGGGGAGATGGGAAAAACAGTGGGCCTTACAGCAGTTTTGCTGGCAAGTTAAATATTTTAACATGGACTTAACCTTGAACAGCTGGTACCCCAGTTCTTGGGAAGATGGTATTTCAGGGGAGGCAAGGATGGCTTCAGCGAAGAGGTCAGTTCATGTACAACACTCCTTGAGTTTCTCCCAGGCCCACCAGTGGACACTTCATTCTCATTGTCTAGTGAACAAGGTTAAGGGAGTTGCTCACAATCCACAGCTAATTATCACTGTGAAAGATCTTCCTTTCCTTCAGAGTTAGAATTCAGACCTTCAACCTCCCACCTCTCACCCACAATCAAAACTCTTTCCATCCAAGATAGGGATCAGACCTTCTCTCATACATTGATCAATGCGGAAGCAGTTACACCTGGATTCTCACTGACCCTCCTCAAGACTCTTCCATAATCTGCAGGCAATGCAGCTCATGGATTCATATTCACATGTTTCATGCAAGAATTTCTGGGAAGCAACTGGGCATCATGAGTGGGTGACGAGGGAAACAAAAGATGGATAAGGGATTTGCCAAGAGGATGCTGGTGGAAGGAGGAAAATTGATTCTGCTAGTAGCTAATTTTGAAATTGTACTGACACCAATAATAGTGCTATAACACTCAGATACACTCATAATCAAATGTAATGAAACAAACTTACTGATAATCTATGCATTGCTGTAATATTAATGATGCACACCCTAATTTTCACAATAGCAGCTAGTTTTCATCGACAGCACACTAATGTTTAATATACAGCTCAGAATTTCCCCAGGCGCTACAACAACTATGTCCAGGCTCCTTTGTTGCCAGTTGATAGATCTGATCTTTCTCCTTGAACTCCAATTAGTATTCTGGTTCTGCGTGATGGTGACAATTCTGAACAGAGTTTCATCCTGGTATCATTTGAATTTTGACTTCATTATACCACAACATTGAGAGAAAGCCTGAAATAAATTAACTATCAAGACAAAACACACTTTAAAAGCTTTTACATCTATTCCTGGGAGCAGGAAGTTCTGACCAGTGGATGAAGGGTAATGTAAACCGAGAGATTGCGTAAAGACAAAGGGATGTGTTTGAGACACTTTTCAGCCTTCATCATTCTCATTTTAGGGCAGCAGCTACATTTCTAAATCACTGGCATTTTCATAGAATGATCAAAGATACACCACAATCTGAGTTGGTTAACTCAACAGAGTCTGTGTCAATGCTGACACTCTCTCCTGTAACTTACTATATTCATCTTTTTTCAAATAATTATCACTTTCCTACTTGAATGATATTCTGATCACTCTTCAATAGTCACATGAGACAAAGTATTCTGCGATCTAATATTTCTCAGCACAAAACTTTTCTTTTTCCCCCACTCTCTCTGCTACTGAAAACTAACTTGTTTTTTTTCCTTTTCTGGTATTGACACAAGGTCTAGAACCTGAAGTATTAACTGTTTCTCTTTCCACAGATGCTGCCTAACCTGTGCAGTGCTTCCAGCATTGTCCATCAAAATCATAGGTAATAACCAGGCAAGGTGTAAAATCAGTATTCCACCCAATTCCACCGCACCGATTACCTTCTTAAACATTCCCAGGTACGTCATAATATTTCCAGCTCTGGCTCTGGCAAAGGCTTTCAACATTAGGAAAAGCAGGTAAGAATGAGGAAGCTGGGAGTCAGAAAGTGATTACTGTGGAACTTTGTTTGCAGTAAGATTTATGGAATAAGTTACTTAGAGAAGCAATCAAACTTAAAGCAAATGCATTTCCAGAAAATACAGGACAAAGGAAATATGAAGGTAATTGGACAGAACTAAGAATGGTCACAAAAGTGGGATTGCTTTTACAAATGATCTTTTCCAGTTCTTAAAAGTATTTTTTTGATGCCACAGCTTTGATTCCATAATTATATATTTTTAATCTTGTCACATTGTATAATCTCAAATTATTTTATATTCCCTTAATGAAGCTACGAAAATTACTTTACAAGAAATATTTATTATCTATTGTATTACAAAATGTGAAAGGAAAAAATGTATTTCATCAACCTCAAGCTATTTAATGGTATCAAAACCACCAAAACGAATTGAAAATATAATGGTGTGTTTTCATAATGCTATTAACTTTAATCAAAGCTTATTTTGTTTAATTTATCTCAAAAGATTTCTGATAATTTGATTATTCCTTTCAGTGATTTCTGTTGCCTCAAGAGGATTTTAAAATTCAACTACCAGAAATTACATTTGAAATCATTTTCAGACTTAAATTTCATAACGTGACTGCAAAATAATTCTATTTTTATGCATTGCAATTTATCATTCAGGCACATTTTCATGAGCCAGATGATTCTGGTTTCTGTTACTAAATCCTCAGAACATTTTACAGCACATAGTTTTGTGAGAAGCAAGTGGGAGGATGATCATTTCGGCAATTTTCCCCAAAGTGAATGAAAGCCAAGCAGGAGCATCAGCTCGCTTGTATCCAGGAGATGAGCTGGTAATGGGGGAGGGGGAGGGGAGTGGGGGGAGTCCAGCATCATGTTAAACTTATCTGTCACGTGTTTTAAAGTACTTCCCTCATTATCATTTCACTTCTGGGGTTCAGGGAGTACTCACATGACATGATTTAAACTTCAGTACTTAAGCAAAGATGAAAGAGTTGCTGGGGAGAAAAGACCAGGATAATAAGAAATAGAAATGAAATACTCAAGGACTGCACTCCTTTTCCATGTTGTCTGCCTGAGAGGAGTCAGATGGAGATAACATTCCCCAGGTGTGGGAGAATGAGCCTTCAATAAGGACCAAAATTCCTCAACTAGAACAATTATCGCCCAGGTGGGGAGGAAGCCTGCCTTTTAGAATTTCTTCTTTGAAAAAGGCAGACAAAAGTGAAATATGACAATTTTTTTTAACCTGTAAGTGGTATATTGAGAGATATTCCTATAAAAACATCTGAAATTTGTTGTCTTTAGTCTCTGCTTTTAACTCTCTGAAAATGGATGATTATAATCCATGGATTCTATACAGCTTTTGAAAAAAATTACGTTTGATAATTTAGGATGAACAATGAAGAAGAATTTATTTGGTTCAAATAGCCTACTATAACTATGCACATAATATGTGCTTTGAAATTGTTTAGGGTTTGACTTACATAGGCACAGCATATATGGACTTGGCCATTTTGGACCATTGCCTAGAGTTGTCCTAGAGTTTCCAGAAATGAAAGACTTGTTTCCCACAGGCATCTGAAAACAACTTGGGAAGAAAAGCAAATTGACCATTGGTTTATCAATTATAAATTATAAACTCATTGTCTGTTTTGAGAAAGTAATAGCAAAGATCTGGTGAGAGGAAATTGCAGGTCATGTGATGAAACATCCTGTTTTATGCCTGACCAAAGTTGGTGCCCCCAGAGACTGATGACATGCTTTCCTTGCATCTCAAAATGAATTTGTTCAGGTACTCAGTGAAATCTCAATGACTACTGAAAGTGATGCTGCATTTCACCAGCATTAAAAATTCATTGGGCCGGAGAAAATGTGACAGAGATTAACTACTAAAGTCACTTACTATGCTAGAATCAAATGAGGTATCCTCTACCTAGGAAGTTCACAGTATTGATTTCAAATAGATTTTCCAGTTGTGTTATAACTAATGACGTGTTTTTTTTATTGTAATAGTGAAATGCTTAAGTACTTAATCTGGTATCACAATTGTGAAAAATCCTTAAATCCTCTCTTGTCATTCATCAGTGCTGACTCTTTTCCTTAGCCAAACTAAATGGGAAGCCTCCGGGTCTAATGTAAATAGCTTTTCCACATACAATTCTCCTGAGACATTTCTCCAAAATATTATTTAATTTTATTGCTTCATCTACAGCAGAAACAACTGAAAACTTCTTCCTGGAGATGATGGAAAGCTTTGTGCTAACAAGTCATAATCTGCACAATTTACTGTTGTTAGTGTGGGAAATTGCAATTGCAGATATATAACAAAAAAGATACATTAGAAAGGATTGGTTTTTAATGAGAATTAATGAAGTGAGGCGATAAAAATTCATCTGCTTCATGAAATCCACTAGACTGTTCAGAAAGTAACAGATGATTTTGCAGAAGCCAGGATCTCTTTATATCTTTCAACAAACTTTTCGGCCATACATGTCTTCCCTGTTGTTAGTGCAAGGTATTACCACTGAGGGGTAGAGATTGCATTACTACCTTTCATTGTTATAAAAAGAGTTTGTGGATCAACCTAATGCTGTTTGCAAAAGTAATGTAAGGAACAAGAATTTCAACAGTAATGTTTAGGAACAGCATTTGCAGATTTCCCTGTGCAAGCCCACCTGAAGCTAATACGGTTGGTTTCCTGTTGATACGTTGGAAATTCTCAAAGCTGCCAGCATTTAGCCCAGCAAGTACAATCTACGCAGCCACTTTGTACAGATGCACAATTCAAGCATCACTCTTCTAGCAACAGAAAAGTTGCTGTTGAATGAATGACAATAACAGGGATGGTGTGTGGAATGCAAAGTGCTCTCAAGAGGTCAGAGAGACCTAAACAGGCTGGTAAAGAACAGCAGCTACAGGAAGCAAGTTCCCTTTTGCAAGGGAACCATGAAAACCCTCCAGTGCTGTTGCCAGGGAAGTCTCTGTGAGAAAGTTATACTGCATGGCAGAATCTATGAATCCCCATGCTTTGAGGAAGTCTGCAATGCCAATAAATGCTCATGGCTGTTCTGTCTGTTCCTGCCAACAAAAGGAAAAGTAGATGAAGCCTTGTCTCTTTGATATGGGGTCTGGGAGTCTGGGAGTCCTCCCCATGTAGTAATGAGCAACAGTTATCGGATGTGGCATTAATCAGCAATAGCAGCCTCGAGTGATCCTGACACTAGGAAGTTTATAGTGACTGTGATCTTGACCTCCAGATGCAAGACAATCTCGGCTGTATTTGAGGTCACAGAGGTCAGAGATCTGCAAGGATAAAGAATTGTTTGAGTATTGGCTATTTAAATAGCACAGTTTCAGGTGAAACCTGGTTGTCACTGAGCAAATAAGAACAATTGTTTTTCAGGTCAAAGGAAATTAATTTCAGGCACTGCACTACTTTTGACTTCATTTGGGGAAGTTTTACCACAGGAACTAATTGCATCAGCCAGAGAGTCAGGAGATTAATTTCTTGATAGGTGCTGTGGCATCCAGAGATGTTTACAAAATTGCTGTACTCTGGGTTGCACCAATTTTCCAATGCACAGCAGGGATAATGTTTGAGGACAGACAGAGAAAGTTCTTCCACCTCCAAAAAATTTGACCACCATACACATTTTCTCCTCGCCTCACCTTTCAGTATTCTGAAGGGACTGTTTCCTTTGCAACTCCCTGTCTTCTACCTTTAACCACCACTCCCTGTCTCATAGCACATTCTCAGGCAGCTGCAGAATATGGAACACCTGCTCTTTTATCTCATCCGCTCCCACCAATCAGGCACCCAAATACTCCTTTCCAAGTGACACAGTGATTCACTTGCAACCCCTCCGATCTAGTATATTGCATTCGATGCTCATGATATGGTCTCCTCTACAATGGAGAAACAAAATGCAGATTGTGGAGCACCTCCATTCAATCTGCAAGGGTGACCCTGAGCCTGTCGCATAATTTGCCTTCCCACTCTGACCTCTCTATATATGCCCCTGCATTTTTACAAAGGAGTTCTATGTAAGCTTGAGGAATTACACCTCATCTTCCTTCTGGACATACTGTTGAATCGGGGACTCAATATCATATTCAACTATTCAGATGTACTAATGCTTTTCTGCTTTTGGCCAGTTCTGCTTTTGGGTTATCCACTTGTAAAATTCACTCTGTTTTAAATGTTAGTAAAGCTGGGGACGAAGAACTGGATAGGACAAAGGGAATATATCTGCAGTGAAGCCAGAATTGCACAGGTATATTCAATGCTTACAGAGCCTTCTGGTTAATCAGTTAATCCATGTGAGAGAAAGAGTGAGAACAAATCTGTGAAAGCTAATGCTGAAGCCTGAAAGAAAATCAGAAATGCCCAGTACGTCAGACAGTGTCTGCAGAGGAGGGATAAAACAGAGTGAATTTTACAAGTGGATAACCCAGTATTGACTGGGACTTGCTTAGTGCCATGAGGTTTAAACAAGGCAGAATTTGTTAGGTGCATCCAGGAAGGATTCTTGACCCAAAATGTCGATAGTTCAACCTGGAAAGGGGCTATACCAGACCTTGTATTAGGAAATGAGCCTGGCCAGGTAATTGAAGTTTTAGTGGGAGAACATTTTGGGAATAGTGATCATAACTGTGTTTTAAAATAGTTATAGAAAAGGATAAGAATGGATCTCTGCGGTGGGGGGGGGCGGACAGGAGGAAATTGCTAAATTGGGGGAAGGCTAATTATAGCATTATTAGGCAGAAGTTAGGAAGACTAAATTGGAAGAAGAGTCAATTGGAAACATTAAAAATAAGGTAATTGTCAGTATTCACCAAGGAGAAGGACATGGGGGATGGTGAGATCAACATAGGTTATGATAGTAAACATAATATCAAAAACTTGTTAGAGCCCTTGAACTATAAGGATAAGTCCAGAGTTTGATGCTATCAACCCCAGTTTAGCAAGAGATGAGATTGCTGGGGCCTTGACAAAGATTGCTGTATCCTTTTTAGCCATTGGCAAGGTCCCAGAGGATTGGAGAATAGCAAATGTTGTTCTTCTGTTCAAAAAGGGGAATAGAGACGAACAAAATTATAGGCCAGTGAGCCTTGCATTAGTGGTAAGGAAATTATTGGAGAAAATTCTTGGGGTTAGGATCTACTTGCAATTGGAAAAGCATAGAATTATTAGGGATAGTCAGTGTGGCTTTGTGCAGGGTAGGTCACGTCTTAAAACATGAGTTTTTTGAGGAGGTGACAAAGATGACTGAGGGCAGGGCAGTGGATATTGTGAACATGGACTTTGGTAAGGCTTTCGACATGTCCCTCGTGGTAGACTGATCTTGAAGGTTAATGCACATGGGACCTATAAGACTTCGGAGATTCAAAACTAGTTTGGCCATGGAAGAGAGTGTAGTGGTGGAGGAATGTTATTCTAAGGTCTGTGACTAGTGATATTCCACAAGTATCAGTGCTAGGACCTCTCTTGTTTGTGATATATATATGTTAGATGAACATGTAGGTGGGCTGATTAGTAAGTTGGCAGATAGCATGAAAATTGACAAAGTTGTGGATAGTGAAGAAGATTATCAAAAGATTCAGCAGGATTTACACCAAATGGAAATGTGGCCAGAGGAATCACACCAGGAGTTTAATCCAGACAAGTGTGAGCTGATGTATTTTGTAAGATCGAATGCAAAAGGAAAGTATACAGTAAATGGTAGGACTCTTAGGAGCATTGATGCAC
Source organism: Rhina ancylostomus (assembly GCA_030265395.1). NCBI lineage: Eukaryota > Metazoa > Chordata > Chondrichthyes > Rhinopristiformes > Rhinidae > Rhina > Rhina ancylostomus. The sequence continues at coordinate 30,763,675 of JARFYF010000119.1, read as the reverse complement.
AGGGGGATCCTGGGGTGCAAGTCCATAGCTCCCTGGAAGTGGCAACACAAGTAGATAGGGTGGTAAAGAAGGCATATGGCAGGCTTGCCTTCATCAGTCGGGGTGCTGACTATAGAAGCAGCAAATTTATGTTGTAGCTGTATAAAACTTTTAGTTAGGCCACATTTGGAGTATTGCATGCAGTTCTGATCACTGCATTAAAGGACGGAAATGGAGGCTTTGGAGAGGGTGCAAAAGAGATTCACCGTGATGTTACCTGGATTAAAGTATTAGCTGGAAAGAGAACTTGGACAAATTTAGATTAATTTCCCTGGCGTGTCGGAAGCTGAGGGGTGACTTCATATTCGTTAATAAAACTGAGAAGCATAGATAGGGCAGATAGTCAGTCTTTTTCCCATGTCAAGAAACCAGAGGGTGTAGGTTTAAGGCGAGAGGGGGAAATTTTAAAGGAGATTTACAAAACATTTTGCTTTTACACACAGAGTACACACTGCCAAGGGAGGTGGTGAAAGCAGATATGATAGCAATGTTTAAGAGGCATTTGGACAGGGACAGGCAGAGAATAGATGGATATGGGCTTTGTGCAGGCAGATGGGATTAATTAGATTGGCATGGTCAGTACAGACACCATGGGCCAAAAGGACTACTCCTGTGCTGTACTGTTCTGTTCTAAGAGTATTTCCAGCATTTTGTATTTTGCAGTTGTGTGAATAAATTTCTATGCCCCAGGATTTGGCCTCCAGCTGAGTTCTGAACTATGAATGGAAGGGATGGTTTTACTGAGACACAGCCAGAGGTCCATAGAAGATCTCTTGGTTGCAGTTGGATTATCTTAATGCACTTTCACTCTTCTGTCCAGAAAATCATGAAAATATGGAAAGCAACATGACTGACAATAGGCAGTGGCTCTGATTCTAATATTTAACCAGTCCAACATGGCGCAAGTTACAGACTCCTAGAATGGGTACAGTGGGATCAGTGGATCCTGTGTTCAAGTAATGAACTAGCGTTGGCTATGACTTTCACCAATATGAAAACGTTGATCACTCTTTGGTCCACGAGGATCCATGTGTCTGCTCCCAGAACTTTAAAATCAAGCCAAGGATGTGGCTTGACTTTAATTTGCCCTGGGGCCTTATCAATACATTAGAATGAGCTGTCAGTGCTTGGCAATTCCCTATTGAAAAGGTGACCATGTAAAATCTTAAACTATTTTTGAAGTTGCTATTTATAAATTAATGTTGGTCGGTATACCAGAGCATTCTCCTGCTATCTTAAAAGAGGGTTCTTTTACACCTTTCTGCTAACATATCCCATCCAAGAAGATCTGCCTTCCTTTACTTCACAGAAGATGGGCTACATTAGAGTTCAAGTCCCACCCAGGACTTAAATCTATAACCTCTTGAGTCACAGAAAAAAAGCAGTAACACTGTGTGAAAACCAGAACACTGCAGATGACAGAAAACATTCAGCAGACCTGGAAGCAACTATAGAGAGAGAAGCAGAATTAACATTCCAGATCAATTTCATCCATTTGATCTTCCTGTGTTGCCAGCAGAAACTTTGGGTAAGTCCCAGGAGGGTGATTAGGAGCATGGTTCTGAAGGGCAAGTGTGTGGGAGAGAAAGGATGTGCTCATGCATGTTGTAGAGTCAGAGGAGCACATCAGATTAGTATTGGTTTATTATTGTCACGTACCGAGGTACAGTGAAAAACTTGTTTTGCATACTGATCATACAGGTCAATTCATTACACAGTGCAGTTCCATTGAGTTAGTACAGAGTGCATTGAAGTAGTAGAGGTAAAAACAATAACAGTACAGAGTAAAGTGTTACAGCTACAGAGAAAGTGCAGTGCAGGTAGACAATAAGGTGCAAGGTCATAACAAGGTAGATTGTAAGGTCAGGAGTCCATCTCATCATGTAAGGGAACCATTCAATCGTCTTATCACAGTGGGATAGAAGCTGTCCTTGAGTCTGGTAGTATGTGCCCTCAGGCTCCTGTATCTTCTGTGGTGGTATGTGCCCTCAGTCTCCTGTATCTTTTGCTCCTTATCCTGAAGCATAGCTTCTTGCACTGGAGCTTCCTTTGTTTTCGCTGCCTCCAAGAATCTGAAGGCCAAAAACATATTAGTGGTCTGGTCACTGGGAGAGTTTAATTGAGGCTTGCTGTGTTATGCAGTGCTGGTTCTTGACCTGAACACTCTTAGCGACTGTCAATGAGATTGAAGAAATCAACTTTTGTTGAGTCTTAGCTGACTTAAATGGGTTGCCTTCACCTGTCTTGACAATATTGGTTTTCCTTACATTAATACCAGCATTGGTTGATGAAATTTCACTCAGCTGACTTCATCTTAGTAAAGTCTACTTCAAAAAGCACAGGAGGAGAGGACTACCATTAGTATGTTCTACATGATTTTATTATTTAGAGACTGTTGAATGAGCTTTGAAATTTCAACTATCAGGTCAATTGAAGCTTCATAACAAAAAGCAGAATAAGACTTCTGGAGGAAGTCAACAGGTCAAGCAGCATCTGTGGACATTTTACATCAGGACTCAGCATCAGGACATCAGGTTATCCCTTTGCCTCTGTAAATGCTGCTTGACCTGCTGAGTTCATCCACCAGTTTGTTTTTTGCTCCA
>JARFYF010000119.1:30489863-30502617 GCA_030265395.1 Rhina ancylostomus | reverse complement strand
TGGTAAGTTAAGACATTTGAAAACAGACTGGTGCAAACGCGAAGCCACTGGTTTCCTCCAGGTGCTCCTGCTTCCTCCCACATTCTAAAGACATACGGGTTAGGAAGTTGTGGGCATGTGACGTTGGCGCTGGAAGCATGTCCCCAGAACACTACACAAAAGATGCATTTCACTGTGTGTTTCGATGTACATGTAACTAATAAAGATATCTTATCTTATGCCCCAGAGCAGCTGCTCAGCACAGGTTAATTCACACATGTGGGTGAAGTGATTATAAATCATAGATCTTAAAATTATTTCTTAGGAAAGGTGCAGAGCAATTGGATGGAACTGGATCAAATAAGACACCAGAAATTCAGGCATGGAAATTTGAAGTTGCATTCCAAATGTTTCATAATTACTGCTGGCAGCATATGCTCAAGCCATTGTGGTAAATATCAAGATGCATTGCTGTGTGCAATGCAGAAAACACAACCACCTTGCAAATTACAGCTCCCACAACAGAGCTCGATATTTTTGCCAACCTACTCTTTCAACAAATCCTAAATTCACAACACCTACCACCAAAAAGAACAACAACAGCACACTACTCCTGTCATCAAAAGCTTGATCTTCCTTTTATTAATGTACTCCTTGTGGTATTCCATGGGTTATTTAAGGTCCTTGTGCTGCTTACAAGTTTGTAAGGCTTCCCTTCAACTTGACAAAGTATTCTGACCTTGAAATGCTTGAAGCTTACAATTGCTGCTTTATCATGAGATGGTCCTCGATAGTTCTACATCTACATCTCTCACAACCATAACTTTCAGGTTCCCTTCCAAGTTATCCCGACTTGGAAATATATTGCTGTTCCTTTGTGGCTTCTGGGTCTAAATTCTTGAACTCCTTACTCAATAGTACTGGGAGTACCAGAATGTATTGTGGGACTGTAGGAAAAAAGGCAGCTCATCACCTTGTTCTCAAAGGCAATTATGAATGGTCAATGAATGTTAGCCTAGTCAGTGATGTCCGCTTGCAAGTGAATAAGGAAAAGATCAGCCAGTCCTGTCTTACTGCAGAAAAACGGGTACAACCAAAGACAAATACTTACAAATGTTTGCCATAATTTGGGTATGCCAGTGTTTACACACTTACCAGTGAATGAACTTAAATTTCTCTAAATTTTGTTTGGTGCAGGTACATGTAGTTAACATTGTGGCAGGAAGGAGAAGAGCAAGTATTTATAGGCATCCATAACCTCACATCTTACATGTTGTATATTATTAGGCAATTGACTGAGGAAGGGCCATGGCCACTCCCTGCACACAGTAAAATTGCAACTTTACCACGATGATCAACTGAAAATCCCTGAAAACACTTTTTGGCATTCTCATTAAAGTTAGCAATTCCCTTTGAATAACAACCTCAAAGTTCCTTAACAGTAACCATGTGGTCTCTCTCTAGAGACATTACACAAAGGTTTTGGTAGCAGAGAGTTACAAAGGAACAATCTTGTTGATTTTGCTCTAATGTCCTTTTCATGCTTCCAGGGTTTAGACTCAGATTGAGCTTCAGCTCAAAATTGGTAAGCGCAGTCAGGGAAAAAAGTTACTGCAATAAGCACCACAGGCCAAGCATCCAAGTTCTTGAATTATGAACAAATGGATTAGCTAACAACAATGAACTAATTGATGTAAAGACAGAAAATACTAGAAATACTCAGCTGGTCAGGCAGTATCTGTGGAAGGGGAAACAGAGTTAATGTTTCAGGTCTGAGACCATGGGTGCTGCCCAATCTGCTGAGTGTTTCAGCATTTTCTGCTTTTTAATTCAAGTTTCCAGCATGATAGTTTATTTTAATTTTCATTGACCTGTTCAGTATATTCATTTCAAACAAACCCAAATATTCGAACTGCAACATGGCCTGCTGAAGATCATTATGTACATTCAGAAGACAAGTAAATGTATGAGCCTGGTCAAAATAAACAGAAGTGAATAAAGTAGTCTATCATTCTATGATTTTCTCCAGAGTCTGCAGATGGTAGTTGTAATTTCCCAGCTGCCTCTCTCAAAATCTACCTTCTCCTTCAAATCACCTTTGAAGAATATGTGTCATGTGGTTGCCTGGAAGTGGGCATTCATTGAACTGGTTCAGTGTTCCCAGCCACTGACTACTGAATATGGATGAACTGGAAGCCCTTGTGGCTAACGTCATTGGTGCAAGGGCTCAGGTGGTTGCACAAACGAGAGCCTTGGGAACAGTACAATGCGCAAATATTGCTGCAGCCTTATTCTGCTGCATGGTTTCAGAGGTGAGGTTGATGATGGTGTTCAGCCTGTTGAGTAAGTACATCAGTGACCTGCGTCCTTGGGATTTATTAATACTGCTGATGTCCCCTGTAGGTTCAGCTAGAGGAAGAAAAATTCAGTACTGTGGTGACCCTGACAGTTCCTGGCAGTGCCCTTCCTGTGCTGGAAGCTGTCTACATATCAGGTTCCAACTGACAGCATAGCTTTGTCATTGCCTTTGTATGAAAATAATTTTCTGTGAATATTCCTAGATAAGATCTGTCTGAATCTGTACATGCAGATACTGGTGTAAGCTAATCTGTTCCCCATCCTTTTATCACTTCCTCCCAAAATAACATAAGAAGGCATATACAAAGGTAAACTCACCTTCCATTTTATAATTGTAGCTTTTAAATATGTTTCTATCAAAATTATGGCCAATAAAAACATTAACTTTTTATACCCAACTCTTAGAAGCCTGCCGTCAAAATCCATTTTCAGAAATGAGTGCAAAAACTCCAGTCGATCCATCTTTGAGTACGTGTCCAGTCTCAAGGGAGAATTGGGCAATTATAGTCCTACATCTTAAACTGGCATTATTCATCATTTACATATTTTAATTAAGCTGCTACATATTTTAACTGAGACACTATCAGTCAGTCTTAAAGTCACAAAGTCACACCAAAAGCTGCAGCGTCTATCCCACTGTTATAAGACTATTGAATGGACCCCTCGTACAATAAAGTGGATTCTTGAGCTCACAGTCTACTCTGTTATGGCCTTGCACCTTATTGTCTGCCTGCACTGCACTTTCTCTGTAACTGTAACACTTTATTCAGCATTCTGTTATTGTTTCCCCTTGTACTACCTCAATGCACTGACGTGATGAAATGTGGCACGCAAGACAAAGTTTTTCCTTGATACATGTAACATAATAATAAACCAATTTACCAATTTACAAAATCACTAGACATCCAGTCATGTAGACCTTTGCTGTATTTCTGAACTTCCACTTATTCACTTCTCTTGTAGTATTCAAATGTAACAGTCTTGATTTTAACCCTACCTATCTTCCCTCTATGTCCTCAACTTCCATTGCTGCACTCAACAAGATATGTTAAAATTCAAGCAGTCTTCTGTTCACCAGGTCCATTCCCACTTTAGCTAAAATACACTGTAAAAATGTGTGCAATGTACAGTGCCCTCGCCAGAAGTAGCCAAAGGCCTCAGCGTGATACAAAATCCAGGGCCTAATAACATCATTCAGACCACAGTGTCCTTTGACAATATGCCATGTGACCTGTGCACATTGCCGTAAACACATTGTTCCCAGGAGTTGATGCCTTTCTGAAATTGTAAATGGAGAACACTGATTCAGATAGGGAACATTTCATCACGGATAGTGCTGTTCTTTGCTGTGAATGGAAATTATAGATCAAAATAAAACCTGATGTTTCCTTGCACTGGAAAACTAAGTCTCAAGTAATGTTCTGCTGACCTGACCTTGAATGTCCAGCTTTGGTGACTAACAACCAGGGACTCTAGACACAATCTATAGAAGTTTCATGAAATTGATCCCTATGTGTCAAAGAACTAAGTAATGGGAAAGAATAGAAAAACATGAGCACTGCAGACGAGAAACGAAACTTCCAAGAAGTGGAGAAAAATGCTAACTGTTTGCCTCTCCAAGGTGCTGCCTGACCTGATGAGTGTTTCCAGCATTTTCTGGTTTAATCCCAAGCAGCATCACCCTGTCTTCCGATGAGGCATTATACAAGGTTACAGAGTAAATAATGAGCTGAATAATTTCACACTGTATTTCACATTCCCAGTTTTTTATTTCTCTCCTCCTCTGGTAAATTCAGATTCTAGTCATCTCTTCCTAGTTACACCTACTCCAGGCAAGTCAGTCTTAATGCTGTCTTTCAGCTGGCATAGCCACCACTCGTGTCATTTGTTTTCTCCTGTTCTCCAACTTACAATTGATCTACATTTTTTTCACTCGGTATCTTCCCTCCAATTAAAACTTGTGTTATCTCTAATTTTCACCCAGTTATGATGAAAGGTCATCAACATGCAATGCCTCTCACTCTCCACAAATGTTGTCTGACCAGCATTCTCCATCATTATTTTAAATTTACAGCATCTGCAAAACTTTAGTGTTGCAAAGGAAACAATTATGTTGGAAGTTAAAAGTTGTTGAAGCTTATCTGTTATATGCAAGGAAGGAAATGCAGGAAGGAATACAGTTTTTTGCAGTAGTGCAAAATGCTTTCGTGAAAAGAATCTCAGGCACAGTGTCAATCATGATGCTAATTCATGCTGAGGTGCTGTCGATGAAGACTAATTCCATAACAAGGTTATTTTTTTAAAAATACTGAATGGGACCACAGGTGACGTGGATTTCAGGACTGAGGCAGCTCTGCGGTTGACTCATAACTGCCTTCTGTGTTAGGGATGGACAATAAATGTCAGCATTGTTAGCAATCCTGTAATTAAGTACATCATAAAAAATAAAGTTAATGCTGCTGGAAAAGAAGGCTGAGAGCAGGCATGGGAGAGCTTGTGTGGAGAAGAATGTAGTAGGACAGTGACAAGAAGGAAACTGGATATTGTAACGATAGTGGTGATGAAGCAGGTCAGCCTGAGATAGGAAAAGTGAAACCTGAGCCAAGGGGCATCAGCTGGTGGCAATTATTGAGAAGAGTGGGGATGTATTTAAAAGCTAACACAGAATAGAGATAATACAGTACTGATCGGGCAAGTGAACTAGCAAAAAAATTTACACTAAGAGTTAGATGGGTGGGTAAGAATGTTAGCTTTGCCAAGGGACATGGCCTATTAAAATATAACAGTGCAACTTTTGTTCATTACTTTTATTTTTATGCAAAGACGGAATGAGGGTACTAAATTATCTCAGTGAAAGTTGTTCTGTAAGATTCACAGTAGGAAATATTATTTCCAAGTTCATCTCATGAAACATTTGTTCATTCTGTCTTTGGAGAGATTGAGAAATAGCCCAGAGGTCACACAAGTCCAATCAGATCACAATGGACCTTTTGGGTGATGCTATCTCATGCCCAGATAAAGTTGTAGGCAACGCAGTGGCACACTTACTGGAGCTACTGAATCACAGTACAGTGACCTCTGCTCACTCTTGATCTCTGATGCTGATTGTGTGAAGGTTCCATGTTCTCCCGACAACATGTGGATCAGTAGATTAATTCGCCACTGTAAAATTGTCCCCCTATTTGTAGGTCAGTGGGGGAATCTGGGGGAATTTGACAGGAACATGAGGAGAATAGGTTACAGGGATAATTAATTGGGGAATGGAACTGCACTGTGTGTCGGCATAGACTCAGTGGGTCAACTGGCCTCCTTCTGTGTTGTAGGTAAATATGGAAGATTAGTGTGAACAAGTTCCTGGATAAGTAAGACACACAGTTTGCTTATGAAACTAATTCAATGCAAAAAGTATCCACAACAGACAAAGCTTCATTTCAATGATAGGAAAGAAATCTCATGAAACTAGGCAAAAGTTACACGAGCCAATAAGATAGAGTTTATAAATTAAATTTGCCATCTGGAAAATATCACTGAAAGTGCTTATTTCCTTGTCTAAATTTGTGGTATTTGTTTTCCATGCAAAAATTTTCCATTAGAACCTCACTTCGAAGCCTCTTTTCCTCTGCAACAGCCAAGCAGGACTTATGGGCAATGTTCCAAAGTTCTTTTAGCCTTTTGGGGACAGCATAATTCACTTGATGAGAGGACAGCAATGTAGAATTGGTAGCAGGTGTGTGTGAACTGTAACGGTAGAGTTTCATGAAGGCTCCAGACACTCAGTGTTTGAGATTGCAATATCACTTATGGCAGCTGCGCTGACCTGAGACAATCAGTTTTTATTTGTCTTCCATAATCCAAATGAGCAGCTTAAAGTGACCTAGATAATACAAACTGCAACAGCATCAATAGACAAACTGATCATCGTAAGGAATTAACGTGTGCATTAATAGGGACTTCATTGGCCTTAGAAGACCAAGAACGATGAATCCCTTTCACGATAATAAAAAATGCCTTCAGTGAGGAGACATAATTCGACATAAATTCTGTCCAGATAATAATGTAATCTGGGGTAAACAAAATGAAATAATACAAATGATTGCAAAATTGTAAGTGAATGTGGCCAAATTCAGGATATACCTAGCCAGAATGATAAATTTCTGTTAATGATGTTTGTTTTGGGGCAGTCATCACTTTGTACCCTAATATTTGGATGTATGGGCAACTAGAGTAACATTAAACAACTATTATTACTTTAAAGTCAGCTTAACCTACTTAATAATTCTGGTCAATTAATCCACCCTTGGTACATGACATATGTGACCAGCAATCAACTGAGCCCCGTAGATAAGTTCTCTTTTTCAGTAAGTTAATGGTTGAGGAACAGCTGTTAACTGCAGTTCATTAAAAACTAGATCAAGAACATTCAAGCAGTCAGTTAACGAATGACACATTCCTTGTCAATCCACTTTCTCTTTGTGATCCTAGAAAATGACATTTTCTGATCTCGAATTGATTAAACTGCTCATTCTGTCAAATTTTATACCTGCCTTATGTTAATAGCCCAGAAATTTTAGCATAGCTTTTCTTTCGGATAACTGGCACACTGCCCACTACATTTTATGCCCTTTCCCAATTGTGCCTCTGTAAAGACTCCAAGCCATATTAGATAATGACAACAATGACAGTGTCTTTTAACAAAATCAAGCATTCTATGATGGATCAAAGGAGCATAATTAAACAAGTGTATTGATACTGATTTGGGTTAGGAATTTCTCTGCTCATCCTATCACTATAACTTTGAAGTTCAACAAAATTCCTTTTATGCACACAACTAGCTCTGGAGTCTTTGGACAAATCAATGAGTGATTTCCTTGTCTAAGGAGAAATTAAACAGGTTATCCTATCTTCCTTCAGGTTTGGGAAAGTGAGAGTTAACATCACAACATGTAAACTTCTTCATGGGCTTGACAGATAGAATGTTTCCTTTAACTATGGAACTGAGTACCAGGATTCGCATTCCCAGAATAAGTAGCTACCCATTTAGCTCTGAAATGTGGAGTTGTTAGTATTTCAAAGGATTTCAGATCTTTGGAATTTTCTCCCCAGGAGGGCACAGTCATTGAATACATTCAAGTGAAAGTTCAATTGATTGTTAGGCATTCAAGGAATCAAAGGACATGGGAGAAAGGCAAGAAAGTGAAGGTGAAGAAGCCATGATCTGACTAAATGGTAAAGCAGACTTGAAGACTTAAATATTCCCAAAAGTGAGGATCCAATCATCTTTCAATGATGTTCCAATGATATTCCTGCTCTCAATCTTTCTTTAGTTAAACAAACAAAGCATTCCAGGTGCATGAAAGCTCACTCAAAACTGCCAGTCGATCGCTTACAAAGTTATGTGTTACAGTATATATCACGTTTGCTAGAATATTGGTTAACTCACTGGACTAGCAGTCTAGGTTTTAGTTACAAAGTTTACACCCAGGAGCTCCACAGCAACTGGTGAATTTAACAATATATTAATTGAAAATCAAGAATAAAATGTTAGTACCAGTAACAGTGAATGTAAAAACACTCAGATTGTTGTAAAGAAACATCTGCCTCGATTATTCCTTCCAGGAAAGGAAGCATGTCATTCTCGGCCAGGATTGTTCTTGAGATTTAAGTCCTTCCTTCTTTCAAAAGGGCATGCATGCACATCATTAATCTTGTTAGATTGACCATGTGCCTGGATATCCATTACCTGACCAGATTGGGAATGGGGTATATGTGCTGCACTCTTGGTTATCTCCACCCGTGTGCCACAGCTCTGACCCACATATGATATGGTTAACTGTTTACTCCAGCTGAAATGACATAGTAAGCTATTTAGTTCAGGGGCAATATGGAATAAGCAATAAATTATGGCCTAAGTAAGAAATGAACAAAAAAAAGATCAGATCTGCATGTTAAATGACTTAATTTCACCCCAAGGTAAGGCGGTAGAAATATATTTTTGCTCATTTATGCTAAATGCATCGTATAAAACCAGTTGAAGCCAATGAAACCAAACTTCAGAAGTTTGCAGCCACAACTAATTGAAGGCTAAGTTTCCACACTCAAGGTCAGTTCTAACCTGGTACCAATTTAAAGAAAAACAGAGCAAAATTCAAATTCGTAGATGAGCAAGGAAATGATGTGTGATAGCAAAAGACAAATTTCAAATTGTTTTAATTTTATAAATTGAAATTTTTTCCCTCTCATGAGATACAAAGTAGTTCAAGTAAATTGATCATTGTAGAATTGATCAATGTTATTAAATCTAAAGTAGTTTATTAACATTATAAAATATGAGAATTTGTGTATATTTAATAAAGTTGGTGATTCATTGTTGGTTGGAATGTTAATTTTTTACATTAAAGCAAAGGATTGATAAAATGGAATAAACCCATAGCCATAAGTTCTTAACTTGCTGTCATTATCCAGTGAATCATGAAACTACACAGCTCCTCAGACCAAAGCTGTGCCTCATTCTTTGCTCATCAGTCTTCTTAATATCATAGTATGCTAAAGGTTTCGGGTTAACTCAGTCTTCTAATGACTGCCTTAGATTCAGTATTTTTATACTAAATTATAGTGGTTGAACCTATCTAGGAATGAACCTGTCTCAGAGTAAATCACTTCATTGGTTTCACCTCAGTAGTCAGTCATGATTTTGTTTATGACTGCCTTGAGCCACTTTCATGTCTATTCTCTGTACTCCTACTTCCACTTGGTGAAGATCTCAGCCATTTTTAATAATATTAGAGATTCCATATAAGTGCCAAAGGCAGATGTTTATTACCTAGTAAAACATTGCTCTCCACTATGCATTAAGTAGATGTATGTTCTTAAAGTCTCTAGAATTGTAATTACAGAGAACCTTGCTTGCCGTGCCCCTCCACCCCTCCCCATCCCATTTAATGGGCCTTATTGACCACTTGAGCAACAGAAACAATCTGAAACAATCTGAAGGATTAGTTATTTTAACAAACTCTTTGGACACCCAGAACACTTTCCTGACCAAGACACCACCTGTAAATTCTTCAGACAGTGATGTTGAGGTCTCTGTGTTTCCATTGGCTTGGCATACTGATTGTCACCTTCATATTTGGTGCCCTTCCGGTCCAAGAAATGGTAAATCTTGATTTAGGGAACTTCCATATCTGAGTGTATTTTATTTTCTTGTGAGGTAAAAAGGGAATGCAAAGACAAGTGAAACTGCATCCCCTCGATCTTCCTGAGTGTTCCACCAAGTGTTCCTCCTGAGAGTTCCTGGTTTTCCACTGGGTGTTCCACTGGCCTCCCACTGGATGTACCCTGCAAGGAATCCCTGCAGAATTTCAATACAAAATTGCTGAGTTTCAGTCTGTCACAGAATAACAGATGAGCTTAGAAACTTCCACACTCTGCAGTAACCATGCCAGGAGCTGGGCAATATAATTGGTAAGATGTTAAGAGCTGGTACCTGGGAATAACAATAGAAAGAATAAGTTTGCTTTATTCCACAACCTTCATAATTTCAAAACATGGCAAATACTTTCATGGCCATTGTCATCCACTTCTCAACAGTTATTGTCAATGGGAATAAAAAGTGGTATTTGACCTCTGTAAAACTGTTGATCACAAATTAGATTTACTTAGCACTAGAAAAGTTATGGATTTCTTACTTGAGATTATTAACATTAAATATACTTTCTACTGAACTACTTTTTCTCAAATGTGTTGGAGAAGAGTTTTCAGCATTTTCATGCTCAAAGGATCAAGATAAGAACAACAATAATGATCATGCGCGAGACTTGCATGTTGCATATTTTGATTAGCTGTAAGTTTTATATTTGAAATTAATTTACCATCTGAATTTGAAAAAGGTTTGGGGTGGGAGAAGGGGGTACCATGAAAGTTATTGGCTTTTTTATATTGCGTGTCATTCTAGAGATGAATCAATTAGCACTAATCTTCAAAAGGCATACTGCAAGTCTGCAGTTTAAGAACTAACTGGACAGAAAGACATATAACTTTCCCAGCCTGTCTCATAAAATTATAGCCTTCACACAGCCATTTCTTTAAAAATGTGTCCAATTTTCCTTCAATCATCTGCACCATTTTTAATGTAGTATGTCGAGTGAATATAGTATTCTTTCACTCTCTCACCTATTGCAGTGCAATTTCACATACGTATCTATGAATTTCCCGAAACAGATAGCTGTAATTGCTGAAACCTCAATTACAATCGTTTCAAGTGGAACCTACTCAGCATTTGAGTGATCCCTGTAGCTTTTGGGGGAGTTCAAAAGCCACAAGATCAAATGAAAGAATTTACTGGAAGCCAATTCTCTGAAGGAATTAAAGCAGATATTACATTTGCTGTAAATCTGAATTAGAAGTTGAAACTGAAGATGCCAGAAATAATCAGCAGGTTAGACAGCACCTGTAATGAGAGAAACAGCATTAGAATTGCAGTTTATGAGTCTAAGCTCATTTGCATGTTTTATCTCAAATATTTTGTTACAACTAGTCGGCACATTGCATTGAGTTGCATAGTATTTACACAACAGATACAAGCCATTCAGCACAACAGGTCTATGACAATGTTTATGCTCTAGGTTAACCTTCTCCAAACTTATTTCATATCATCCAAACTTTATAATTTTCTGTGCCTTTCTCTGTTCTTTATTTATCTAAATTACCCATAAATGCACTAAGCTATTCGCTTTACAACTCCCTGCGATATTGATTTGGATCATCATTGATTCATCTCATGCCTCCTGTTTGTCTCCCAGAGAATCAACACAGTTTCCCATCCCTTTTGTGACCATGTGCCTCCCAAAGCCAACTCAGCCATCCTATGAGGCAAACCATCCATGAGCAGTGAATGGGCATTGGACAGCGTAAACTGATACCATATCCAGGGATCACCCTAATAGCCGTCTGGCATTTCATGCAATCAAAGACCTTTTTCACCGTCTGCTGTTACTGTCACTTTCACTCTCTCACCTTCCACTCTCATCATATCCCACAAGTAATGGACATTGACATCCAGTGTATTCTGCAGTTCCATTCTGTCATGCATAGGATGGAAGTCAGGAACCCACTCATAAGCACATTCAAGCTAGTGTCCCACCCCCATGGATCTGTTGCCTACCCATCAATGTGATCCAGTTCAACTAGTTCCACAATCTTACCACACCATATTCAGCCACAGAGTCATAGTCAGGTACAGCATGGAAAGGGTCCTGTGGCCGACAACCAAACAGCCATTCTTACACTAATCCTACACGAGCCCATTTTATTCTCCCCACATTCCCATCTACCACTCATCTACACACAAAGGCAATTTACAGAGGCCAATTAACCTGCTAACCTGCACATTTTTGGGATGTGGGAAGAAAACCCAAACGGTCACATGGAGAAAGTGCAGACTCCACACAGACAACACCTGAGCTCAGGACTGAACCTGGGTCACTGGAGCTGTGAGACAGCAGCTCTACTACCTGTGCCACCATGTCATTCATATTCTTCTCATTTAGATGAAACATATAGGGAAGGTATTCTTCCAATTGGTTTCAAGGAACATTTCTTCATGACACCAAGAATGTTTTGAAATATTATTTCATATCCCTTCTAATTCATAATTTAAGAAATCAAGACAGTTCTATTCAATGTTGTGAATAACCAAAGGGTGAACATCATACCATTTTATGGTGAGAATGAGAGTCTGAAAAGGTAACATCTGAAGAAATAGAACATTTATCTCCGTAAAAATCAAGAAGATCACAGATGATAATATCAATAGGAACATAACATCATAACATCATTTGGAACATTTTGTTTTCAACAGAGTGATTAACAAATATATTATGGGAAAAGTAATCATAAAATTTGAAATGGTATTGTAGTGACATTTTTAAAGTAGATAATACAATATTTAGGAAATTTATTAATCCCAAGGTAAAGTCAAATCCCTTTTGCTATTTTGTAAGAAATTTTATGGCATCTAGAATTGTATCAGTTTGCACTGCTGCCTTCCATCCCAAAGGATCCAGGTTTGATCTTGACTTGGGTGTTGTCTGTGTGAGTCTGCTCGTGACTGCATGGGTTTTGGCTGAAAATTCTGGATTCTTCCCATATCCCAAAGGTTTATTACCCACTGTAAAACTTACTCTTACTACATGTAAATGGCAAAAGGAATTTAAAGGGAGTTGATTGACATGTGAAAATGAATAGCTTGCAAGTGTAGAGGAGACAGGATTGCTCCACAAGAAGCTGCCATAGACACTATGGGCTGAATAGCTTCCTTCTTTGCCATATAAAGTCCCTAACTGTAGACAATCTAAAACTTTTATAAAATTTTATTTACAGCGTGGTAACAGGCCCTTCCGGCCCAATGAGTCCACGCCGC
>JARFYF010000119.1:30467295-30482083 GCA_030265395.1 Rhina ancylostomus | reverse complement strand
AACTGGTAGCAGAGATTATGTTAAGATTTCTTGCTTCATAATTCCATAAGGATGCTGATCGTTGTTGTGGTTAGCCAGTTAGTAGATAGTGTGACCACCAGAAAAGTATGTGGACTCTAGCCCTACCTGTGGTGGTCCAGGTCGTGGAAGAATCCCCTGAACCTCCAAAGATGGCCAACGTTTTCTGTCTTTAGGTGTTAGCTTCTTTAATAGGACACCCACTGAGGTAATAAATGGGGTCTTGGAACAGCCAGTGAGAAAACAGGAATAATCAGAAACTGAGGAATTGCCTAAAGTAAGCTAATTTAGGTCTTCAAACTGAAGCTTTTGTTATATCAATTAGGTTCCAATCCTACTTGACTCATCTGGGCAGTGGTTTCACTGTCCACTAACCATCAGCATCCACCAGAAGGCCAGCATTAAGGCTTCTAGAAAAATAACCTGGATTATTCCACAGTGGTTTCCCTCCTGAGTACAGACCAAGTTCAACCAACCTTTACCTGGGAACAGAGGCAAGCCAAGTTCTCTGATATTTGAACATAGCACAGTACATCACAAGAACAGTCCCTTCAGCCCACAATGTCTGTGCTGACCATGATGCCAAATTAAACTAAACCTATCTGCCCACACATGATCCATATCCCTCCATTCCCTGCATGTTCATGTGCCTTTCTAAATGCCTCAAGTGCCACCACCACCCCTGGAAGTATCTTCCAGCCACTTACCACTCTGTGTAAAAAACTTACCCTACACATCTCATTTAAACTACCTTCCTCTCACCTTAAAATTATGTCCTCTGGTACTGGCTCTGACTATCTACCTCATCTGTGCCTCTCATTATTTTATAAACTTCCACCAGGTCTCCCCTCAGCTTCTGACACTCCAGAGAAAACAATCCAAGTTTGTCCAACCTCTCCTTATAGCTAATACTCTCTGATCCAGGCAGCATCTTGGTGAACCTCTTCTGTTCCCTTTCCCGAGCCTCCACATCCTTCCTGTAATGGGTTGATAAGAGCTGCATACAATACTCCAAGTGTGGCCTAACCAAAGTTTTATACAGCAAGAAGATGATTTTCTGACTCTTATACTCAATGCCCCAACTGATGAAGGCAAGCATTCTGTACACCTTCTTTAGCACCCTATCTACGTATATTGAGAAGACACAGAGTAGGCATGCCACATATGATGCTTGTTTGCTGCCAGTCACCTACTGCTTTTGAGTCAATGAGGCCCAGCTCTCAAAATGCACTGGTTTCCCCTCAGCAGCTTCAGACAGCTGTTCACATGAGTCACCAGCAGCGAAAATCTGCCCAGATGAAAATCCACCTATTGGTGTTATATCTTTATACAGCTCCTACAACTACCCTGCTCTGCATCATGAGATAAAATGCTTTCTGGGAATTTTTCTGGGGATTTTTTGACAGCTCATTCAGAATGAGCTACTTGAAAATTAGCTGGGAAACAGCAGGAAGATAAACTGTTCAGCACTGCTTCTCTGAACTTCAATACAAACTTAAATTAACTTTGATTCCAACTGAGGTTTCTAAGATAATGTATATGATTATCGCCTAAGGCTGTTTATTAACAATCGTACACCAGCTAACTGTGCCTCCAGCTAACCAAGATACCATAATGGTAGTTTTTTTTCCGAAGTCTATTATCCAACCCATTTTGTTCTCCCAGTAATAGAGAAAAAAATGATGCTAAGTATCTAAAAGGAGAAATGAAAATCACAGGGAAAAATGTTACTTCTAAAATATTGTTATAATTTTAAGACCCATCTTAAAAATTCATTTGGGTTCAGTGTTGATAACCATTCCTACAAGTGATCTGCGTATTTCATATTTTGGAATATATCCTTGCTTTCCAGTATCTAACCACTTGATAGACTGAGAATAATATAAGAATCCTTTGCAACTTCAACTGAATTCTTTGTCTCTTTCTAATTATACTTCTGCAACTTCTTTGAAATGGACCAAGGAGCTGTCCTAGAAAATAAATCCAAATACATGTTTTTAAGCTTTTTTAGACAGTGCTGAATGAACATATTGAACTACAATTGAGATCAGATTCACTTAGTTAAAGTAGTATTGTTTATTCTCAGAAACAGAGGGGTAAAAGTGTATAATCGGTCACTTGTAAGAGAATATGTGAAATTTACTCCAGTTCCAAAATTTGATTCAGCTGAAGAACTGGAATGAATTTCAGAAGTGGAGTACAACAGATATAATACCATATCATTATAATTGAAGCATGCAACCTTGGATGATTGCAACAAAGTTCATCCCATATTGACTACCAGAATAGATTTACAAATTACTTATTTTATAAACAGTGTAATGTTCAGATAAATAACATCAAAGATTATCCCATGAACTCTTTATTCATCTGGCATCTCGGAGTGTAATATTAACTTGTTTGAATGTAACTTTGCTTAGTACAGAACATTTAAAAAAATTTTTAACATCTTTTCTACAGAAATTAATTTTAAAAATGTAAGTATGTGACATTAATGAAGGTATAACATTCCTCTCTAACTATTTGGAAGAATATCCCAGTTCAAAATGTGTAAATGGGAATTTCTTTGAAAGTAATGTAAGATGTGTGAGCACCAGTTGGGTGACAATTTGGGGGAGCAGATTGCCTGCTCTTTGAAGAATCTGTGATTTTTATTCCATTCATTTCAATAGAGTGCAAAGAGTTCTCCTAAGTACAGACATTCTGTTCCATCGGTTTAGCATTCAGATGGTGAAGATTCCAATGTCAAAAATGATCAAACCTACCTGAGTTTTGAAAACTTTATAAACCTTCAACATTTCGACTGCCAGCTTAAGCAGCTACTGGCCTCCCAATCAGTCTCCTTGACCAAGTTGCATTCACAATTATCTTCCTCAGTGTTTTAAACACCAGTTGAAGTTCTCAGCCAAAGCTTTGCTGGTTATTCTTTGAACTTACCTTATTATTGAACATAAAAGTGCCTTTGGTTTATTTACTTTCAGTCTGAATTTTATACAGCAATATCCCCATATTTTGTTATTGCAATTAGATACCCTTACAACAGCAAAGCTTGAAATATTTCTACAATTTCTCTGGCATTAACTTTAATGAAGTTAACTGCTCATCCACCTTCCATTTCATATTTTAATACTGAATGTGTTTTGCTCTCTAATCCCCTACCTCCCACAAGCAGGACTGATAAATTATTTGGGATTGCTTGCAAACCTGTTTTTCTATTTACATTTATCTTTAATTTATTTATTAGTAGCTCTTCATCTTTCATGTAAATTTGTTCTTGAAAATTTATTCCAGTTTACATTTTTTTAAACTGCTTCTCCAAATCCTGTTAGCTTTTTACTTAATCATCTTAAACTTATTCTCTTAACTCCCAATATAAGATAGAAAATAATTTATTAAACTTTCCCTAAAGGCAATGTATTCTTGCTTTGCCATTTTCACATATACTCAGATTCCCAGTCAATCATTCTTAACGTTTATGCCAAATGTTGGATAATTGCTTTAATTATGTGAAATGAAATAAATTTAAAAGGATCTTAGAATTTTGTTGTAACTTAGATAAAAATATGTATTTCAGCTTCTTTTTTCTCCCCTTTCCAATTGGAAAGTAGCTTTTGAGTTGATTTAATAGATTTTTATTGACTGATCTTTCACATTTCACCCATGTTCCACTCAGATAACTCCATGTGCTTAGCTGCATTGCATCGTCAACTGAAATTTATAATCATTAATTTCTTATCCTCCATCACAAATGTTAAATTAATTAAAATTTTATCAGCATTACTTGATAATTATCTCTTCATCTGCAGAAATATAAAACTAAGCACATCTTGAAATTAGCCAAATCAAATGAGTTTCAAAATAAATGTTTCTATGGTTCTTTTGACATTAAAGAACAAATCTCTTACAATTTTGATGTAGAAATTCATTTGCACATTAAAACATGTACTAAAATGGAAAAGTGGGGACATGGGCAGGAGGTGGGGGGCATTTGGCAGTGTGTGTTGATGTTGTTAGTGCAGGACTTTAATGCACACTGTACATGCAAGGACTTGAGCATCATAGCAGTGCTAGTCACCATTCTTCCCATTAGCAATGTTAACATTATGTAATTTCCAAAGCTACTCTCATTAAATGCAAATACTTCACATCATACCTGTGCCTCTTAAAGGAAAAATGATCTTTAGCTAGGTGTGATGATAACCTGCACCTGTGGAGTGCGAGCAGATCCGTGGAATATGAATCTGCTATCCTCTGTCATGATGATAACATTCATGTTTCCACCACTCGCAGTCCAACTGTGCACTCACACCTGCCTCTGACCAAGCTGGCTGAGACATCATCACTCTTGGTAAGACACTACTGTCAATAACTAAGTCATCAAGTCCCAAAGTCACTAACTTATCCTTTCTGTCCCAACCTTCTCCAACATAGGGTAGCAACCAGTTGAAGTATGGGGCAGACAAAGTCGCACAAATAGCTGCTACTAAGACAATGTAAATGGATCAGTAATTGTATAGCTTGGGTCTTGAATCCAAATACTTGATATCTTGGTTTGCTTTGGCTTGGTGTTTCATGATTTACGCAGAATTTGATGCGAAGTCGAACAGTTAACAGAAGGACAGAATTAGAATTGGAACTGGTGTTGATTTATTATTGTCACCTGTTCCGAGATACAGCAGAAAACTTAGTTTTGCCATCCATGCATACAGATAATTTCAAAACATACGTACATTGAAGTAGTACAAGGGAAAAGCAATAACAGAATGCAGAATATCATGTTACAGTTGCAGTTACAGAAAAAGTGCAGTGCAAGTAGACAATAAAGTACAGTGGCTATGATGAGGTAGATTGTGAGGTCAAGAGTTTATCTTTAATGTGGTAGGGGTCCATTCAAGAGTCTTATAACAGCGGGATAGAAGCTGTCCTTGAGCATGGTGGTGCATGTTTTCAAGCTATTTCTGCCCAGTGGAAAGGAGGAGAAGAGAGAATGGGAGGGGTCTTTGACTATGCAGGCCTCTTTCCTGAGGCAGTGAGAAGTCTAGACAAAGTGCACGGAGGGGAAGCTGTTTTTCCTGATGGACTGAGCTGCGTGCACAACTCTCTGCAATTTCTTGTAGTCTTACAATGGAACTATGTCACTATGGAGATTTAGGTTTCTTTCTTCTCATTATAACTGATGGGAAGCAGACGTTGCTGAGAGGTCGGCCTTTATTGATAATCCCTCACTGCCATTGACAGTGCTGGGGAGCCATCTTACCAACAGGCACGGTTGTTGAGTGAACTCCAACAGCAAATTGAAAATACATTTCAAAGTGAGGATGTCTTGTGATTCAGAGTTCATCCTGCAGGTGTTAAATTATCCATCTACGTCAGTCCCTATCTTTCCAGGTGATACTGGTTGAGGATTTACTTCATGCAGAGAAGAAACTTTGTTGAATTGCTGCCATTCACTTTACAGGCTGAAGTGAAGGTTCAGGGTGGTTCCTGAGAATATTAATGTACAAGATACTTCGTGCTGAATAAACTATGGTATTTGAAGCTACACAGAACTTCTCCCATAATTGATGACTTGTCCCTTGTTGATTTGAAACAGCTTTGTTCTGTAAGGAGATAAGATCTCTCCTGCTATTGTGCGATCTCTGACACAGTCACAGTAATTACATGCTGGTCAACGTTGGGGAACCATGGAGCAACTCATACAGCTGCTGCTTCATACCCTCAGTGACCCGGGATTCAATCCTGACTCCAGTGCTGCGTGTGTTGAGTTTCTCCCAGTGACCACATGGGATGACTCCAGGAGCTCCTGTTTCCTCACACATCCCAAAGACTTATTGTGCATTGCCTTTGTGCATAGGGAAATGTTAAAATCTGGCAGGAGTAGTTAGGAATGTGGGAAAAAATAAAAGAAAAGGGATCATCGTAGAATTAGGGTAAATAGGTGTTTGGTGGTTGGTATGAATTCAGTAGACCTGAGAATCTGTTTCTGTGCTTTGTGACTCTATAACTCTATGCCTTTAGTTGTGGTGATTCCCAGAGAGACAGCAAAGGTTTCAATTCAAAAATACTGAAATCAGCAGCACAACTTGAAATGGAACACAAAAGAACTAGGGATACTGAAAATCTGACATATGAACAGGTAATACTGGAAACATTCACTAGTCAGGCAGCATCTGTGGAAAGAGACACAGAGCTGATATTTCAGAACCAAATGAAGTGTCTCTAACTAGAAACTTGTGGCTCATTTCTCTTGCTGAGTGTTTACTTTTAGCACAGTTTCGGTCTGCATTATGGCCATTTCCAAGGTTTTGTATGGCTGACTCCTCAGTTCCTTTTGATTGATTCCAGAGACCACCATGACTGTCTGCAGCGATCTTGATGGCTAAACGCAAAGATCACTGTGGTTAGCCCAAGGTTCATATGACCACTCGAAAGTTTACTGTTGGCTCACTATGGATGACTCTGAAATTCACTGTGGTTAACTTAACCATGTTCCGTTCCAAAAAAAGCACAGAGTAATTGATTATCTCTTTGAATAATGCAAACTCAGCATTTGTCCTTGCTGTTCTGTTCTCTTGTTCATGGTCCACACTGTGTGGTAACTCCAGGTCATTAATCAATTTCATTGGGGAAATATGTGTTTCAATAGCCTGACAATTGACATCACCCCCAAATGCTCTGGATGTTTTGACTATGTGTGTGTGGAGCACGTAGGTTTGCAATCAATGTTTACAATGTATCTAGCAGTGTCTCTAATGTTATGTGCCTGTGATGCTGCTGCAAGCCAGTTTTTCATTGCACCTGTGCATACATATACAGGTGTATTTGACAATAAACTCGACTTGACTACAAGAACCTAATCATGTTTCACTATTAACCTATTGACCTCACACTCTTGAGGAAAACATACCATGCATGTTCATTTCTAGGCCCATGATTCCAGCCAATTGTTGAACTTTTTTCACTATAAAGTCACCCATCAAAATGAAATAGGACAAGACCCATTATGGCCAGGTTTCTGGCTCCTTAGAAGGGTATTTACTGGCAGACTGAAACTGATACTTACTGTGAACAACAGAAGGGAGATATTCTGAAGCTGTGGATGGCATTTTCCTGAGATTTTTGGCTAAGGGACAAATCAATTGGAGAGAATGCCTGATGGAGATCAAAGGGCTGGCAGAAACTTACTGGAATTTGATGCAAGATTAATACAGAATGCAACACAGCTCTTCTATGAAGCTGGGGGCTGTCTCGATGCTATTTTTTCATAACAGCCAACAGGTCAATTCAGTTGGGAGCATCTAATCCACTTGAGTGCCACATATCTGCGTTTCTGTTGTTTGAAAAGATTCAAATTTTACATTACAATCCATATCATTTCCAATTTGTAACACATCAGTGGAAGCTTCATTGTTCACTCTTCAGTGCACTGATAATTGCATTTCACATTGGCTGGGCAAAATTCTGTCTACAAAATTTGGGCAGCAATCCAACATGTTTTCACTGACAATTGCAGAAGTGTCAGGGTTTTCATTTTCAGCTGGCTTGTTTCTAAAATGGGTGAGTGATTTAGTCTGCCAGGTTACCACCCATGAAGTGAAGATAACAATGTCTCCCAGCTTAGTTAACAAAAAGTGTACACCATGTCATAGAAATAATCCACTACACAGAGACTAAGTGAAAAGTGACTGAATATCACTCAGACTTTAGCAGCACTATATACTTAAGCCATGAAGAAAGGTATTTTGCTTTCCAGTGATGGTGAGAATCTACAGATCTTCTGTAATCTTGATTTTGGAAGCCATCGTTTACATTGATTATCCTCTCAGAACCAACCATGCACAGTTTGGAAAAAAACATGCCTGTTCCTAGATCAGTGTCACATAAGTCTGCTTATTTAATAAAATGATACTCTTGGTTTCCAAGCAACTTTATCTGGTCAGTGTGTGCACCAACATCATTAATGAACCCATGAACACTTGCATTTCTAAATTTTATAAATCTAAATAAGTATTTCTAAAAATCATAAACTTCAAAAAAGTGAGTATGTACCTTTCCACAGGCAAGGGGAGCCATTGTTAATTGTAGGGCAACCAAATATTAACATTATTTTGCACATGTGACATTTTCATCAATACACGATGAATATTTAACAAATGTTGGAGAGGTTTCACAGTCTAAATGAGCAAGTTGGCATGATAACTTGCATATTTATAGTTTAAACTATCTGCAAAGAAATAAGGGACATGGAAACACAAAAAGGTTTTACAATTTCATTTCAGAAACCAGCTACTTAAAATGGCAAGTTGAACTGCAGATGATTAGCATATAATTGCATCCAAAGAAAGATATTCCTGAGAAAACAATCTACAAGGAAGAAATTTTGCATTCAAAAACTACTCAGAATATTTTAAAGCATAGGAGAATTCTTATGTAAGCTATTTGAAATAAAAAATAGAAACAGTCATTTATTCAAATTATCACATCCTATTTTGGAAATATTATTCCACAAGCTATAACTATAGCAATAAGCAATAACAATAACTCGCATCTATAGAAAATGCTGGAGACGCTCAACAGGTCAGGAAGCATCTGTGGAGAGAGAAAAACAGAGCCTACGTTCCGGATCGATAAATTTTCTGTAAACTTGGCAATTCTTCAGTCACGAGGCCTTCAGCAGCAAGTGAAGTGAGACAGTTGTTGAGAGGTATTGATAGATGGTACTAGCAATGGGGCCAATATGTTTCCAATGTCCATCTCAACAGCAAATGTCACACCAAGGTAGCATTTCTGCAAGAAAAGGGCTTTAGTTCTGCTAATAGAGGAAATTTTTGCTTATCCATTTGTACAAGCAGGCTGAAAATTTAGAGACAATGGAGGGGTTAAGAGAGGTGCTGATGTGCTAGAGCTGGGAATATGGGGAAGATGAAGATACATTCGGATGGTGTCATCAAGGAGCAGCACGTCGATGAGAAAGAGGGAGGCAGCTAGTCCAGTGAAAGAAAAGGAAATCAAGGCTGATCTTGTGATGTAGCTAAAGAACTCCAATTAGTCATCATTAGTGTATTTATTTTATATTAGTTTTCTGTTAGTTTACTAAACACTTAAAGAATCAGATTGCCAATATTAATCTGTGAAAAATAGCATCTTCCTAATGTTCTATGTTAGGTACTGAAGCTGCTAGGAATCTGTAATAAAAACAAACTAATGTACATACACAATGCGTCAGGCAGGAAGTATGAAGAGAGAGAAAAAACCAAAAGTGGTATTTAGGGCGAGTGATCTTGCCTCAGAACTGAGAAGGTTTGAGATGTACATTTTCTAAGACGCAGAGAAAGGATTAAGGACGGAGTGAACAAAGGGTAGGTCTGTGATACAGTGGCAGGAAAGATTAATTAGTGAGAAGATTGAAAGTTTCCAGAGGAGAAGAGAACATTTCCAGAGGAGGCACAAATGCAAGAAGCAGAACAATTGAAATTGTTGAACTTAATCTTGAGTCAAGGTGGCTGCAGTGCATCTGGACAAAATGAGCTGTTCTTCAATCTTGGGAGACTAAAGGTTTATTGGATGAGCTTTGCAGAACACTTCCCACTGTACAAGCCTGCTTCTAAATATTCAATCACCTGACACTTAATTCTTCATTCCATTCTGACTCTGGCCTCTCAATGCTTGTCCTCCTACATGACTCCAGTTGTAATTTCCAAGGAGAGCTATCTCTTCCAGCTCGACACATCACAGCCTTCTGGATTCCATAATGAGATTTTTTAAAATTATTCTACTATTCCCATTTACATCTCCTCTAGATTCATGCTTCCTTTATGAAGCCCATTACCAGCATACTTTGGTTAGCAGCATCATCCCCCTTGTTATTTAAACTCCTGCATTCCACCCAAGCCCAGACTTTCCCTTTTGTTCTTCCCTTCTACCTCAATTCCCAACTTTTTTCTGCACCTTAAAACATGTTTGATTCCAACTTTTTTTTCCAGTTCTGATGAAGCTCACTGACCCAAAATATTTATTCTGTCACACTCTCCATGGTAGCTGCCTGCATGCTGATTATTTCCAGCATTGTTTTTGTTTCTTAAAATGTGAATTTATTTTTATTCCATTATTTTCTCTGCCTTGCCAAGCTAATGCAAGATTTAATACAAAATAAACATTACTGGCAGCAGATAAGGAAATAAAACCATTTAATGTCAAGCTGGAAATTATTTCATTCAAATGAAATACAATAGCTTTTAGTTTAGTCTTGGGGTTAACTCAATAATGGAGAGTCATTCTTTTCTGTCCCTGGTCAGCAAAGGATAAAATCATCATTGCAGATTTCCTGAAGTTTGTATAGTAACATTTACTGTTGGCATGGAAAACAAGTCCAATGAAGACAGACAAGAGTATTTGTCATTCCCAACTTTATTAGAGAGTCAACAATTGCCTTCTAACCCCCTAATAAGTGCTTCATTTGATTTTTACCAAAGCTTTCACCACTTTTCTTCCTGCATGAAAAATTTCTTCAACTTCATCCCCTCAATCTAATCCTAGCCATTTTGCCTAGAGGTTTTTAAATGTACTCAAATCCAATCAGTCATGATTTCCTCAACTTGTACCACTGATAGATCATGCAGTTAAGTGAGATTAAGGTCTGGAAATTGAATTGTTCTGGACCTGTTTTTCAGGTGCACTGGGATTAATTTAGCATATGTAATATTGTATTCCTGAAGTAAGCAGCCCACTACATTCAAACCACTACTCCAGTCATTCAAGGCAGGCATCCGAAACTGGCATTAAAAGATTTGCACGTACAAGTTGAGAAGCCAAATGTTAGTTTAAGGCCATTGTAGCAAAAATACCTGTACACAGCATGTATAATTGATTTAATTTAAAAAACATCTTATCACAGAGCCATGGGAAAGCAGGTCAGCTGTGCAATCCAAGCATTGGCCATGGCCTTCTCTTGATTACCTCCCTGTACTCGAGGTCTTTCCTTACTAACCAAACTAGCTTCCAATGCTGACTCATCCCTGCCTCTCACTTTGTCCATGATTTCTTCCCCCCACCCAAGAGCATGTTGAATGGAAGAAGTTTGCCCAATGTGAAGAGTTTCAATCTCCTTGTATACCTTCTGGCAACATGAAATCCATCAACAACTTGCTGGGTCTATTATGACTTCACCATGAGCAATATTCAGGAGTAGAACCAAATGAATCAGTCCCAAAACTGTCCTCTATGACACTTTGTAGCAATAAATATCCCAAGGTAAAATATTACTAGGTAAACACTTGTGGATATTTGTAATAAAATCCACCATTGAATGCATCATTCATTGAGTAAAACTTAAAACAAAATTCTTACTGAATGAGTGATGAATTGGTGAAATGCAATAATTTAAGTTAAGATATCTTTATTAGTCACATGTACATCAAAACAGTGAATCTTTCACACAAGTGTTCTGGGGGCAGCTTGCAAGTGTCACTATGATTTGAATCCAGGTTGTTGGTGCTGTAATAGCATTACAGTAAACACTACAGTACTGTGCCTGCCCACACAAACCACTGGTTACCTTCCACTTGCTGCACATCTGTAGAGGCAACCCGCACATTCAAGCCAATGGCCTTGGTTGACCACAAAGCTCTTTTCCAGTTAATTGATGTACAAATCTCACGCTGTGTACAGTATCTTCTCAGGCAGCCCCTCAGGATTGAGGATGACTTGCTCTCACACCAGTTCTCCGGATTCTGAGGTGGTTCATGAGACTAATGTGGGAACAACAGACACTTCCAGAGATGGGGCAGGTGGTGTTTGACAGGCAAGTGGATGGATAGTTGATGTGATGGTACCCTTCTTCCACCCCCTGCAGGACACAGTTTCTATGTGCCCCCAGTGCATGGCCTCTAGCTTCAAGACCATTCCAAATGCTCCTTCCATACTTTGAGTGGTCATGGGCAAGAGATTCTCAGAACAAGAAATAGAAACAGGAGTAGACAATCTGGCCCATTGAGCCTGCTCTGCCATGAAACAGGATCATGGCTGATCTGGCCATTGACCCAGATCCATTTACCTGTCTTCCTCTGATGGGCCATCTCCCCCAATTCAGGAAATCACTGAGAATGTTGCAATTCTTTGAGATTTGAGCACACCCTTCTGACCTCTGTCAGAGATTACCAGGCAGGCACAAGGAAATATCTTTTCATGCAAATAATAATATTTCATGAAACAAACTTATTCTAACAAAATCTGAGAATTTGATCATTGCTTCAATGATACACCTAAGACAATCTTCTGCTAAGACCTGATGCAAGGCAAATGTACAGGCAGCACAAAGAGGAAATGCCTTGCTACAAACAAGCTAGTATTTAGAATTGATTACTCTTCCAAATTTAGGAAAAATAATCTTGAAATTGAGGACTTGCTGCATATAAACAAATATCAGGAACATCTTTGCATTAATATAAATAACACAACAGACTGTTGTGGAAAAGCATGGGGCTACCATGTGCCATGTGTTAGGCTAGCAGTGTACACCATTGTTTACCTGGTCGGAAGTGGCATCACTGTCAATCATGGGTCAGGCTCACTGTCAATCACAGGTCAGGTTCCGCCCAACCATCAAGTACACACCTGGGAGATTGGCCCTGAGGACTCACTTTGTCCTTGACCTCAGACTATTGGCCTGGCCAGGTCACACAGGTAACTCCACCCCTCTCCAGCTCCTTATAAGCCCACACATTAGTTCCATTTGGCCTCTTTGCTGGTGACCAGGGTTAAGGCCCTTTAGGTAAGAATGTGCCATTCTTGGGGTTTAGACATGTGGCAAGTAGATTCCACGTAGCTTAGAGGCTTACTTGTGTAGATCAGGAGACTCAAGTATAGTATTGCACCCTTCCTGACCATTAATTGCGATCCTGTGTGTGTCCAAGTGGACATTATGTTTCACTCCCTGGTGCAACCCACCTCGTGTGTCTCGCGGGTATCCAAGTGCTGTGTGAGTGAGTGTACATCCGTTCCCATCCATCCCATCCTGTGTTCTGTGTCTGTAGCCAGTAATAAAGTTCTCCTTGTTAGTAAACCAGACTGTATCGAGAATCCTTAATACTCTCAAGACCCACACAAACCATTTCCGGAAACATGGACACAATCAATGCAAATGCTTAGGGTTCAGCAGAAGATCTCCACTTCAAAACATTTTATTCATCTGATATAACTATATTCATCACCAACAAAGACCAGTAGTATTTCCACAGTATGACAGCCTCAATTACAACTATTGACTTTAGAATGTGAAAATAGTGGGATATAATTCTTGCCTGATCATTCAGCTCACCAGATGGAAATCAGAAAGTGGAAAATTATTTTTTTCCCTACTTAACTGTTATTATCACATATTAAAAGGTGTACACTGAATAATTGCAAGCTGAAGAGATCCACAGGGGTGCTTCCAAGCTAATAACTTCTTACATAACATTGCCTCATCCATCAAATTAAATGTCAAACATGGTCTCATCTCCTTGGAGTGGATTAGATGAATGTTAGAGTCTATGTAATCATAAAACAATATTTTGGTAATTCTTGAAACTGATGCAGAGTTTAATTCCACTAAAATAAACTGCCTACTCAAGGAATTTGACTGCCTGTTCATTATTTATCTTCAAGTAAACATTGAACACTTTGTATATTTACTTTATGGTTTAATGTCAGCATTTCTACACAGTAACTGATTTAACTTCACAATTGTAGAAGAACCACAGTGATACCTATAACCAGGAGTGCCTTCAGCCTTCTTTTCATGTTTAATTTTATTTGTATTTTATTCACTTATTGTTTTCTTCTGCTTTACTGGTACATAGTATTTTTATACACCAACATATATTAAGTATCACATCAGCCTGCCAAGTTCAACTAAAAGTACCTTAATAAAGTAAAAACATTCCAAGGCACTTCACAGAATTATCAAAAAGATAATTCTGTGTAGAAGATAGGAGGGCAGAAAAACAAATGTTCCATCAGAGGTAATGTTAAGCAGGAGCAAAGCAGCAAAAGGTTTTTGGGAGGACATTTCAGAGCTTAGAGTCTTAACAGCAGCCACCAATGGAGAAACAGTCCAGACAAACTCAAGAGGAGTGCAGATATCACAAACCATTTTGAGATGAGGAAATTACTTGAAAACAAGGATGAGTATTTTAAAACCAAATCTTTGCTTTACTAGGACAGAAGGCTTCAATTACAGAAATGCCTATGGAGACCACTATAAGGTTGAAAAACAGATCAGCAAAGCAACGTTACAAGCTGGTCATAGAATCAGATCAGTGGAGGATTTTCCAAAGGAAGAGGCACTTTGAGCCTGTGGTCATTGGGTTACTTGTAATAGACTGTCTTCCAAGTTAAAGGCATCACTTGGTGATGAAACTCACCATCTCATTGAGCCAGCAAAATGTTTGGTTAACGGAAAAGGATATTTTGATGACCAAAAATAAATCAGACCCTGCACAAAAATCATGGTTGACCAGTTGTTATGATCTCTGCTCTCCTACAAGCTTCTGGGACTTGGACAGTGACATTACAAGGCACTGGAAAAATAACACTATCTCCACAAAACCCTCTAAAGCCACTGGAAGGACAAGTGAATTAATGCCAATATCCTCTCCAGGCCAAGACTACCAGTGTTGAAACCCTAGTTACATTAGCTACATTGGGCAAGCTGCATATCAGAGTTCCAAAACACATCCTCTTTTCCGAGCTATGTCATGGGGGTGGGAGATTAATAGGTGGATAGTAGGGA
>JARFYF010000119.1:30430216-30443744 GCA_030265395.1 Rhina ancylostomus | reverse complement strand
GGACATTCCCCACGCTTCAAATATATATATTTCCAGACACAACATTCATTGTCTGAAGGACTGTCTTACTTATGCTGTAACACTTTCATCTGGCTCAGCATTGCCATTCTGTGTACTTTGTCTGCATTAGTGAGGTCTCAAGTGTCAGTTCCATGAGTAAACTGCACTTAACATTGTAACCCAGCTGCTGCAATTACTGACAGATATTAAGAATCCTTGATCTATTATGTTTGGCGTACACAGCAAATTAAACCCTGGGACTCATGGCTCATGCCCATAATTCCTCAGGACGTATTCTCTGAGAGCACAATTCTTTCTGGGAACATTGGATTTCACCCACTATTCACCCCTCATCCTCAGAATGAATGTTCATGCCCAGAAACTGGATATACCACCCTTTCTGTGCACTAAACATGTGCTGCATATACTATTATTATTCACTCAAATCTCTGGAAAAATTGACAAAGGCATGTTTAAAACAGTGCCATTGTATCTAGCACGTGGATTTATATGTTAAAAATGAGACTTGTGCAATTCCTGTCAGCAGCTGATGACTGCTGCCTTGTTGTGAGGCTGAACACTGGGTAACAAGTCACCAATTAAGGAGCCAGGTCATGTCAGCCACAGTATAACGGCAGAAAAGGCTGCCATGGAAGTAAGGAAAACACAGGTAGGGGGGCACAGAGCTCTCCAATCTGTCTGGGCATCCACCCATACGATGAACTGGCCTGATCGAGTCCTGAGAAACCAGTGGCCTCAAGCCACAGTGGGGCAGTGAGGGCAGTCGTGGTAGTGTAGTGGTTAGCGTAAAGTTATTACAGTGCCAGCAACATGGTTTCCGCCACTGTCTGTACATTCTCCCTGTGTCTGCGTGGGTTTCCTCTGGATGCTCCGGTTTCCTCCCGCATTCCAAAGATGTACAGTGTAGGAAGTTGTGGGCATGCTCTGCTGGTGCCGGAAACGTGGTGACACTTGCAGTCTGACCCCCAGCATATTCTATGCAAAAGACACATCTCACTGTGTGTTTCAATGTACATGTGACTAATAAATAAACCATGATCTTGATCAAGGAAGCAGTGATTACCTTACGCAGCTAACAGCTGATTTTTAAAAAGAGGCTGTGACAAGCTGAGGAAGCCCCACTGTTTAATTTTCTGTAATATTATGCACAGGTTAGTGAGGCTGGGAGATGCCATGAGCAATATATTGACATGACAGTGCCCTTTAAATGCTGCCTCATTTTCAAACCTTGTGTGATGTGCTGTTAGATTTGCTGTGAATGTACAACAAAAATCATTGGTTTCCTTTGAAAGCTCCATTTTCTGCTGGTAATGGAAGAAGTATACATTGTACGATCAATGATGTCATTGGGTGAACGATTGATGCTAGCAATCAACACGTACTAAGAGCAGGCACGGTAGTGTAATGGTTAGCGTAATGATATTACAGTGCCAGCGACCCAGGTTCAATTCCGGCTGCTGTCTGAAAGAAGTTTGTACATTCTCCCCGTGTGTCTGTGTGCGTTTCCTCTGGGTGCTCCGGTTTCCTCCCGCATTCCAAAGACGTACAGGTTAGGAATTTGGGGGCATGCTATTTCGGTGCTGGAAGCGCGGTGACATTTGCGGGCTGCCCCCAGAACACTCTACGCAAAAGATGCATTTCACTGTGTGTTTCGATGTATATGTGACTAATAATGATATCTTGTCTTAGAAATATCACGCATGGTACTGCCCAGTCGTTTTCACAGTTGGCATGATTTGATATGGAAATGATTGCAAGCTTGATCTAACCCCGTGATTTGCACATAAAAATATGCACAAGTGGGCCTAATTTATATGCATCAGTCTTTAAATTTTAGAAGAGTGCCTTATTTCAAATGCCATCATTTTGAGACAGAAATTGGACCAGTTTTGGAGTAAAGCTGACACTGGGTGGCATGGTGATGCAGCTAGTAAAGCTGTTGTCTCAAAGCTCGAGTCCCCTAAGTTCAATTCTGATCTCCAGTACTCTCTGTGTGGAGTTTGCCCATTCTCCCTGTGACTGTGTATGTTTCCAATGGGTGCTCTGGTTTCCTCCAAAGAAGTGCAGATTGATGGATTAATTGACCATTGTGATTTGCTTCTGAAGAAAGTGGGTGGTAATATCTGGGGGAGTTGCTGGGCATAGGTTACAAGGAATATTAGTGGGGAAGTGTGATTGTTCTGTGTGCTGCCATAGACTAGATGGGTTAAGTTCCTTCCTTCTATGTCATAAGGAAATATAGAAATATGGCAGTGGACCCTAGTTTTTGAGCTTGAGAAAACTAGCCGAGCAAGCACAACACTTATTATGGTTTGGTCACAATCCAAAATTGCAAAGTAAGTGTGTCTTGTGTTCTTCACTTGCACAGACTAACACCAGTGTCAGTGGATACCCTGACTTGCCTGAAGTTCCACATCCTACAAGGCTGCAGACTGGGAACTGGGAAATGAGTTTAGCCTAAAAGGCTCTTTTCCTTTGACCAGGTAAATACAATGGGTTACATGACCCGAAGTGTCTATGATTCTTTAGATCAGATCTTCTTCAATCAAGCCCACTATCTGAACTTGCTCCTGTGCTTTCCCTGTGACCACACTTGCTCTGATGCTTCACTGGTTGATCAGCTGAGATGCCTGGGTGCCATTGTTATTCCCTGGAGGCATTTAAATGTTCAGATAAATAAAAATGATTTGTTAAAGAATTATTTTAAAACGTACATAAAAATATCCTATCCTCTTTGAAATCAATTAAAAACTAAGTAAAACAAAGAAAAATAAACAGATAGCTTACCTGCTCTTATCTATTTAATCAAGTTTGGCAACTCCATTCAGACAGTTGGGGTTGCACTAAAAGACATGGTCAGTAGTGAGTCGCCAGAACTAGTATCAACTTCTGAATAAAGATCAAACTGACCTAAAATGATCTGAGCAACCGTGAGTCAAGGATGACAGCTGGCTGGATTCCTCACATCAAGCCACTGCTCATTGAAAGCGCCATTTGTGATAAAATGCAATCATATGTCAGAGAGGATAAAAAAAAATCTATGCCAAGAAATGCTGAGAGACTTTGATAGCCAGCTCAACCATGTCGCATTGTGGTCAGAATGTCTGAAAGACTTATGTCCTGCAATGTCACTTTAGATTGGTAGAGAGTCATACAGCACAGAAACTGGCCCTTCAGCACAACTCATCTATGCCAGCCAAGGTGCCTTCATGAGCTAGTCCCATCTGCCTGTGTTTGGTCCATATCTCTCTAAATCTTTCCTACACATGTATCTATCCAAATGTCTTTCAAACTTTGTAAATGTACCTGCCTTTACCACTTCCTCTGGCAGCTCGTTCCATATACCCATCACTCTCTGTGTTTAAAAATTTGCCCCTCAGATCACTTTTAAATCTTCCCCCTCTCACCTTAAACATATGCCCTCTAGTTTTAGACAACCCTACCCTGAGAAATAAAACTATCACTATCTACCCTATTTATGTCCCTTATAGTTTTATAAACCTCTATAAAGTCACCCCTCAGCCTAGTTCGCTCCAGAGAAAACAGTCCCAGCCTATCCAATGTCTACTTATAATTCAAGCCCTCCAGTCCTTTTATTCAAATAAATTTTCAAAAATAAAGCTATTAAATATATTCAAAACTTCTAAAGCAATGTGAAACAATTTTATAAATCTGAAGAATTAAATCATAAAATTAAATCATGAAATGAATGGGTTAGTACACCACTTGGTAGAGGATGTTCTCACGGATACTCCCAACCTAACTTTGGGGTCTCACACGACAAACAGTCAGGATTACAAAGGCAAGTCACTAACCTCTACTATGGAACTTCCATTATTGTGCAGAAATCCCAAAGTTGCCAACAGTTTATGTTCATGTCAGCAGTAAATGGAGAAATATTGACATGTACCCACAAAACTCAAGCCATTGTAAATGTGTTTATTTATTCCCCCAATACTTTAGAAAGATCTTCTCAAGAAATCCTGTTATTAAAAGCATCTTACATTGTAGATTGGATGTCAGCACAAGCTTTCAGATAGAAATATTGAATGCTTTTGGAATAGTAAATGTTGTGTCCTTGCTCAATGGACAAATAATGACAGCAAGAAGAATTTTAATGATTCGGGCAAAGGTATGAAGATCACTTAACGCTAATACATAAAATGGGATCAATGAGCAGATATCAATTGTAAGATTATTTATGGTAAGCTACTTTGGAAGCAGGCATCCTGTTACTATTAGTACAGGAGTTAAAAAGGTCAGACAATTAAAATTCATATTAGAATTAACTTTATCTCCTCCTGTCTCACTGCTGGCTGATCATTTGTCAGGCAGCTTCATGACAATAATGCCAAATATTAACTTCAATAAATTATACTGATAAAAGTAACTGCACAGATGTAGCTATTTTATCTGCATGTATGGGCCAGGCGGATAGATAACGCGTTGAATCATGCAAAGAGAATTCTAAGTAATTGACCCTGTTCCAAACACAGGACATGAATAACAAAGAAATTTCATATTTTGTGAAATAATAAGTTATGGTACGTCTATAATTGGTTAAGGTTTCTATCTTTCATGTACTATAAATTTGTTTGTTAATTTAACCATCCAGCTCCAACTGACTCATGTAATTATGGCATGATGATGTTTTAATTTTAACTGGCTGGTCATAAATAACTTTACATTCCCTGTATTGGCCCCTTTCGACAGATTAGCATAAACTTACCTTCAAACTTGTGTGCAAGTCACTGAAATTCTTCCTGACCTCATTTTTGTCTTGGATTATAAACAGCTTTCTCCCTTTCAGAACTAAACATTCACAGCTGGGATTGGTGATGATTTCTGTTTATCTGAAGCACCTCTCTCTATTCAAGCCCCATATCCATACGTTCAAACAGACTGTGTATAAAACATCTTTCTCAGTTTACACATGAGATGTTGTATGCCTAGTATTGTGCTCTCTGTGGCTTGGTGAATTACAGTGAGTACTGAATGAAGAAGTACATGGCTGTTAATTATAAATTTAAGACTGTCGGAGCTAACCGGATGATTGATTTTAACGTTGCTGTTGGAGACGCAGCAACTGTTCAGATATGAACATGTGTGATCCATATACATGAAGACATGGGTGAACCTATATTAAATATAGTATTCATGGTTTTATTCAATGACATTTCTGAACTTACTAATGCCCATTTCATCTTCTTAGAGAAAAGGAAGGATTTGAACTAAGAGTGTTTAAAATGGTACGTTCAGAGCTTACTAGTTCTACTCATGTGAACTTAGTGGCATGTTAGGCCATCTCGGAGGGCAGTTAAGTGACAACACATGATCGTAGGTCTGGATTCACATATGGGTCAGACCAAGTACAGATTTCCTTTCTCAGAGCGCATTGGTAAACTAGATGGATTTTTGTGCCAGTTTAGTTGTGGACATCACTAATGATACTTGCTTTTAATTCCAGATGTAAAAAAATCATTACATTTAAAAGCCCTGCTAGAACCCCCAGTGAAATTTGAACTGATTGCCTGGACATAACCAGTTTAGGCCTTTGGATTATCAGCACAATGATATAATCACCATGCCACTGATTCAACCAAGAAATATGATATCTTTTTATGTAGAGAAGAAAATAATAGATATGTGTGAACAGAGAAAGAGAGAAAGTTAATGTTATGAGTCTTATAACATTTCAGGTTAATTACAAGTTAACCCTAAATCTCTTTGTGTAGATGCTGCCTGAGGAAAGTTGCATATGTCCAGCATTTCTGTTTAGGGCATTGAAAAAATGTTCATAGCCCAAGTATTCTTAGTGCACTAGTGAAATGATCTAATTTAAGGAAAATCTTTGCATAGTCCCTTATATTGAGACATTTAAAATTGTGCTTGGATTTGGGATCTTTCTGATTTTGAAAGACTGAATTAGAATAGCCTGTAGACCATTAGGATTGAGGTTTAAAAGAAATAACCCATTAGAGAGAGGGCT
Organism: Rhina ancylostomus; assembly: GCA_030265395.1. Classification (NCBI taxonomy): domain Eukaryota; kingdom Metazoa; phylum Chordata; class Chondrichthyes; order Rhinopristiformes; family Rhinidae; genus Rhina; species Rhina ancylostomus. Next base: position 30,437,734 of record JARFYF010000119.1, on the reverse strand, counting down.
CTACTATTCTTCAAATAATTTGTTTTTTTTCCTGGACCCTCGTGCTTGCTGTGACATTCAATAAGGTGGTGGCTGATCTCTTACCTCAGCACAACTTTCCTGCACTTACCCCTTGTTTCTCTTAATATGTAAAAAATTTATAAGTCTACCTTGAACAAAGCTCCACAGCCTCCTTTGGTCAGGAATTCCAAATATTCACTACCCTTTAGGTCATAAGTCATTCTTCTCCTCCCTGTCCTAAAACGGTTAATGCAGGAAAGTGACACTGAGGCAAAAGATCCATCATGACCTTATGTAAAGGCAGAGCAGACACAAGAGGCCAAATGGCCTACCCTGTCTCCACTTATCCTTTTAGATAGTGAAAAGAAGACAGTCTGTGCCTCACTTTCCCTTTGTTGATCACTGCCTCTTTCTCACTCCCCATGTGTATATTTCCAGTATCAGATAGGACCTGATTTCCACCCAGGTGCTGCTTTCCAGCACTGCCTGGTGAAAGCCAGTAATAGAAACTATTAGTTATTTTAGGTCAAGGTCATAATATCAAAAGGTGTGTTCGTCAGTTATTGCTCACTGTTGCCTGTTCATTGTGTTAGTGCTTTTACTTGTCTACAGTGCTTCTATTTTTAAATAGATTTTTTTTGGTGAGAAGGTATTTTCATTTTTTGCTGATAGTGATATTTATCTTGAATCTCACCAGTGTATCTCCCAAAGGAAAGCAGGTGACACAGAACAGCAGCAAGTTATGTTGGTACTGAAGTAGAATATGTAAGTAGCAGTTGTGTAAAATTTATAAGATTTAGTTTATGAAATACTTGATCAAATCCTTATCTTGATAAAGTGACAATATTTTGAATTATTATTTGAGTCATTTGTATTGAATTATTAAGTGTTCCTTTTTTGAAACATCAATCATTAAAATTTTTCATTCTCCAAGTTAAAATTCTGTAGCTTACAACTTTTAAAATTTATTTCTGCAATTAAATTAAGAAACTTTACAATTACTTTTCAGCTTTTTTGCATTGAGTTTTTAAATTCATTTTAATACCCTCTCACACCATTACATTAATCCATTAACAAAAAACAATAATGTGAGTGTATTAATAACACATATTGTTAAAAATTCAAGGCTAATATAACTACAGCATGTTTGGTGAAGAAAGGAACAAAGGGAATTAGTTTTCCTGCAGCTTCCTTATAACATTACAAACAATGTAGCATGAATAATGGAAGTTTCACACCTACACATTGGCTATATTGCACATATATGAAACCAACAATTATTGATTGGAAATAGAGCTTGTCAGATCAGATCCGTGCGTTATTTTGAAGCAATGTTTGCTATTAAATATCAATATGGTCCAAACGTGGCAGCCTTATGTGGTCCACATCAATAACAAAGCACCCTTCAATTACAATTTACATAAAAATTAACATAATTCAGTTAAAGAGTAATTATTTAAAAGCCAGCCAAAGAGAGAGTAATGGCTAGTTTGCATTAACAATGCATAAACAATCACAATAATATAGTACAGAACTTTCTTGAAAATACCAGAGTGAAATAAATGGTTAATTTGATGGTGCCTTAATCTTCAAATGGCTAGACTTTCCAAGTGAATGTTGAGGTCAAAATTAATACTAAATTGGCTGACATCCTTTCAATTGCTACAGATAATATGTATTCATGATGAACAAAAGATCACATAAGTCACTAAGTTCTGATAATCTTTTTGTTTGAGCCAATATCAAGAATAACCCTGTGCAGTAGTAATGACAAGATCAGTGCTCTCTATTGAACAAACAAAGTTTTTTTTAGAAGGAGGCTCAAGCTGAGAGCTTTAAGATTTGAATTACCATCTGATCAGGCAGTCAACGAGATAACTCATCAGCAAAGAAGTCAAGAGTAAATTGTGGCTGGTATCAAGATCAGCACACAAATCATACCCTACAACTCCTCTTTGGGTATTCTGTTTGTATTACATACCAGGTACACCACAAAAGTAACATTTATCTTAAATGCAAATTGTCTGATATATGATTGAAGCTGAGCTCCAGTTCTCTCACAGACTTGTATTACCATATAATTTCAATATTTTTACATCGTTATCTCGTTGACTGCCTGATCAGATGGCAATTCAAATCTTAAAGCTCTCAGCTTGAGCCTCCTTCTAAAAAAAACTTTGTTTGTACAATAGAGAGCACTGATCTTGTCATTACTACTGCACAGGGTTATTCTTGATATCAGCTCAAACAAAAAGATTATCAGAATTTAGTGACTTGTGTGATCTTTTGTTCATCGTGAATACATTAGTACCTGTAGCAATGGAAAGGACGTCAGCCAATTTAGTTCTCAACATTCACTTACAAAGCCTAGCCATTAGAAAAAGGCAATCCATGGAAAAATGTTTAACATAATTGTCTGTTTAGGACATTGAAATCAAATAAATCAAAGTGCTAAATGTACAGTGGAAATAAGGCTTAGGTTAAGAAATATCTCACCTGGATTAGTCTTGCACAATGTAATAGTGACTGCGCAGTGTACCACACATCCGAAATTCAATAGCATTGAAATTAATGGGATTACGTTTAAGCAGAAAGAGTAAGGCCATTCTCTGGGAGACCCTCGCAGCAGAGGTGATCAGGGGGGCCGAGGGGAGTGTCAGTGATCACTGCCACCGCTCTCCCAGGACAGTAATTGCGGAGGTAGATTCACGGGGGAACCCGAACATTGACGTTGAAGAAGAAAGAAGACTTTGGTGACTCTTCGCGATCAAGTGGCTGCCTGATGAGAGCTGAACCTGCAGACGTTGGGGTGGATCCTAATGCTGATTGGGAAACTAATCTAACACCCTTTTCCAGCAAATTACCTGCTATAACCATTCATCTCCATCAGGATGGCTACAGTGATGAGCACCTTGGGAGGGGGACGGGGATCTGAAACACTGTCAGGGTAGCAGTGACGGACCTCAGCGAGGGGAATCCCTTCACCAGGGACCTCTTCATCAAGAAGGTCCTACTGGAGTGCTGCAAGTTTGAGGTGAAGGACATCTACTGCCTCCAGGTCTTCCCAGATAATGGGTACTTTGACATTACCTTCAAGTACCCTGCAGGATGGCAAAAGATGCGACATGACGTTCAAGAGACGGGGAATGAGGCTCCGCTGTCACTGCTGAAGGCGAAGCCACTCTTCACCCTCCCCACCCAGAAGGAGCAAGCTATAACAGAGCAGTAGTTCAAATGTGGCCGTTGTGGATGTCCTCACCTTCCTGGCTCATTACATCGAGGGAGCAGGAAGCTGCGTGGATACCAAGGACCTGTTTGGGGTCTGGACTAGCAAGCGCCAGGTGAAAGTCAAGATAATGGTGGATGCTAATGGTGACATCATCCACTCTCCCTCTGTGTTTTTGTGGGTACATGGTGTATGCAGTACAACCCAGACAGTCAAAACTGCAACAAGTCCGGACATATGGCAGCCCAGTGCAGTGCAGGAAGGTCACCAGACCAAGGAGTGCAAAGAAGGCCAAAGTTGCAACCTGTGTGGGGAGGCAGGCCATCTCTACAAGGCCTGCCCCAAATGTGCCGGTACCTATGCCCAGGCAATGAGGGGGAGCTGGCACCGACAACTCCCAGAGGAATGCTGACACACACCCCCTACCAGTGCAGTGGCCCCAGCAGAGACTGAGACCAGGGCTGAGGAAAAGCCAACTGCCTTGAGCTCCCAAACCCCAGCCACAAACCCCCAGGGCCCTTCCCAAGAGAAGTCAATGGAAGAGGGGAGGGCAGAGGGAAAAGGAGGGGAATGCCAGGTGGTGAAATGAAAAATATCCCAGAAGACACCACCCAAGAGACAACGGACTGCGGAGAGTAAAATTAATGGGAAGAAAAGGGCAAAGGAACAGACAGATGTCAGCAACGTCTCCTCATCAGAGGATGAAGCCAATATGGGAAACAGTCGACGCAGGCAGAGGAAGCGCCAAAATGGAGGGGAAAAGGGGGAGATGCCACAGACAAATATGGGTGAGGAAGAAATTCAGCCTGCCGCCCCCCCAACTCCAGGAGACCGAGGGCAGCAGAGAGGCCACCAGCCCACCCCAGTTCCAGGAGACCGGGAGTTATACAGAGGTTGTTGGCCCCCAGCTCCAAGAAACTGGGAGCAGCACAGAAACCGTCAGCCCCCAGCTCTGGCAGACCGGGAGCAGCACGACATCCAGCGCATCCCAGCTGCAAGAGATGGAGGGTACAGAACGAACAGAGCCAGAGGCCAGAACAGGAACAGAGACTAATCTCCCCCCTGTGCTACCACCAGCATCGCCACACCCTGGGGAGGACCATTCCCAGTACCTGGGTCCAAAAACAGTGCTGCAGTTCACCAAGGCTGTCAGCATGAGGGCTCAGGCTGACTGACAATGGACAGCATTTGTGATCGCTGAACTTAAATAACTCTGGAGATAAATCTGGCATCTCTAAATGTGCGCAATGTGAAGAGTACTGTGCATTGTGTGAACACCTTGCAATACCTTGCCAAGGTCAAGGCGCATGGAACCTTTTTACACTGGAGGTGGTTGCGATGGTGGTCCCAGGGATTGTCTGTATGGTCAGGGGAGACTGATAGTCGTGCATCCAGCCTAGGGATTCTGCTGTGGGGAAGTAACTTCTCGATCACTGGTCAAAGAGGTTGTGGTGGTGGGGGCAGGGTCAGGGGGGGATGGTGGCATGGTGACTCCTTGTGGCTGATGTCCAGTACTGTAACAATCCACTCCGGCTACTTAATGTGTATGCCTTGCCCATGCTAAGCAACCGGCTAGCTGTTCTCAAGCAGCTCACACCACTGCTGACAACATCCCAAGCAGTTGTTTTGGCCAATGACTTCAATTGCATCATTGATGCAGCTGGAAAATCTGGCAGTGCTGACAGGAGACTGGACAGCAGCTCCAGTGTCCTGATGGAAATGGTTAAAGATGCAAACTTATGCGACGCCTTCAGCACCCCTGAAGGTTGAGCACGGCCACAATACACTTGGACCGGAACGGACATGTCGGTATGGTCCCAGACAGACTTCCTCTTCACATTGAAGGCAGTCACAGTCAGATCCACCAACGTCATGCCAGTGTTCTTCTCTGACAACTGCCTCCCTCAAGCCTCCTGTCACCTACAGGAGGACCTGAAAACAGGCAGGGGGATGTGGAAGTTGAATGTCAAGCTGCTGACCCCAGAAACCATCAAGGAACTAAAGAGGGATTACACAGGTTGGACAACCGTGAGGCCCCTCCTTAACACCCCGATTCACCTGGTGGGAGGCAACCAAGGAGAACATCAAGTGGTTCTTCATCCTTAAAGGTGTTCAGAAAGCAAGACAGAGTCAGAGCGAATTACCATCCAGAATTGATTTAGCTTTTTCTTTATGGAAAATGAAGGGAATAACATGGTTTTGTGATTTATTCATTGATAACTGTTTTTTGAATAGCTGTCTAATAAATAAAATTTGCCTGAATCACATTTTTTTCAATATTTACAGATTAGAAATTTTTTAAAAGTGATTTTACCTACTTTTCTGATACCATATAGAATTGAAATTATGGAAAAAAAACTAAGTTTTAATCCTTATCAGAAGGGCTTGATAGCAATAATTTATGATCTGATTATGAAAATACTTCTAGAGACACTTGATAAAATTAAGAACGAATGGGAAAGAAAACTCCAGATACTTTTACCTACAGAGACATGGAAGAAAATTCTCCAATTAGTTAATACATCTTCAATGTGTGCCAGACACTGATACAGTTTAAGGTGGTTCACAGGACCCACATGTCCAACGACAAGTTAGCCTGTTTTTATCACCAGAAAATCCTATATGTGACAGATGTAATTCGGAGGTGGCTTCCGTGACACATGTGTTTTGGTCCTGCCCTCTTTTGGAAAAATATTGGAAAGACATTTTTAACATTATTTCATCTGTATTGAACATTGCTTTACTACCCATTCCTATTACTGTAATGTTTGGGTTACCAATGATGGATTCTGGTTATTTATCCGCTTCTGATTGTCGTATGATTGCTTTTGTTACATTAATGGCCAAGAGATCCGTTCTATTTAAATGGAAGGATCCGATACCTCCTACCACATTTGAATGGTTTTCCCAAACTATAACATGTTTAAACTGAGAAAAAAAATAAAAGTGGTACTGTTGATCTTTCACTTAAATTTGAGGAAGTTTGGAGCCCATTCATTCAGTATTTCCATATGATATAAGCTGACTGTTTACGAATCCCTTTCAATAAACGTTGAATATAGAGGAGCAGAGCTAACGACTCAATAACGTTTCTTTTTTAACCAAAGAAGCATCAGTTCAGTTTATTTTAGATGATTTGGGTTGCTTTTGTTTATTATTATTTGTTTTGATGTGGCGGTTCTCTTTTCATATAATTAAATTTCTTACCTTTTTTTCTGTATCATGTTCACTTAGTAGGAGAGCGGGAGGTCCAGGTTATATATTTTACCCCTTGTGACTATATAAATCTGTTCTTATTGTTATCCAGATCTCTTCGCACCATGTGTATAATTATTAACGTTATGTATAGTAACTTGAATTAATTTGAAATTCAATAAAAAGATTGAAAAAGAAAGAAAGAAATTTAATTTTTTGGACACAAGATTTCGATGTAAGTCAATGTCCTCAATGGGTGTATCTTGAGGATGAGTCCGTGCAAGTATTTTCATTAGCTTCTACATTAGGAGCTTCACACCTTTTCCACCTTACCAAATTGAGTAAACAAATGACTAACCCAACAGTTAAACACACAATACGAATACGGTTTCAATTTCATAAATTGAAATTTCTAGGTTTTAATCCTTATCAGAAGGGCTTGATAGCAATAATGTATGATCGGATGATGAAAATACATCCAAGGACACTTGATAAAATGAAGAATGAATGGGAAAGAGAACTCCAGATACTTTTACGCACAGAGCATGGAAGAAAATCGAATAACAGAGATTGGGAGGTGCAGATTCTGTATTTTACTCCCTGTGAGTGCACATATTAACTGTTATTACTGCTATCCCGATCTCTTTGCACCGTGTGTATAATCACTAATGTTATGCATGTTAATTTCAAATTAATTTGAAATTCAATAAAAAAGATTGAAAAAGACTTTCTGACCAAGCGAGTGCAATCTGCAGCAACAACCTCAGCACGATTATTCTGTACCCTGGTGCCTCACAAGGCTGCGTACGCAGCCCTCTACTCTACTCCCGATACATTCATGACTGCGTGGACAGATTCTGCTCTAACTCCATCTACAACTTAGCAGATGATACCACCGTTTTGGCCGTATCTCAAACAGCGATGAGGCGGGGCACAGGAAGGAGATAGAGAGATTAGTGAAATGGTGTCATAACAACAACCTTTCCATCAATGTCAACAAAACAAACAAGTGTCACAATATTGATCCAGAGCAAACTCACAGAGAACCCAAATGCGGCACACTGAGACAAGACTGGAGTCAGGATACTTCCTCAGGA
>JARFYF010000119.1:30329389-30341195 GCA_030265395.1 Rhina ancylostomus | reverse complement strand
TACCTACTCCTAAGTTAATTAATTAAAAGAACTTAACCAGCCATACCTCACTAGGAGCAAGCCCTTCCTCAGCCTCTGCTCACCAAAGCCTCAAAGCTCCACTCCGACCCTGAGCCACGCGCACACTGGCTGCTCCTCTTCAGTTACCCCTCCTTATATTTGTCCCTGCCAATTATCTCAAGTACTCACTCCATCTAATCAACCAATCAGCACTCTGTTTAACCCTTCAGTTGCCACGATGCCGACAGCCCCACGATCACACTGTCCCTAGTGCCCGCTCCGTGCTCCTTTTAAAGCACGCTCACCTCAGCTCCTCAGCAATCAGCGCTCTCCTGAGACCATTACACCTCTTCCTGCTGTGACGGTCCTGCGATCACACATGGTGCCATCAAACCAAGACGTTCTATTTACAAAGCACAAATGCCATTCGGCAAATTCAAAGTAGTTGTTTTGTTGTAATCTAAACCATGTGTGCATCTATTAAAATCAGGAGTGATAAGATCTGGGCAGCTTTTCAGCGAGTACCTCATCTTAGCCTAGTTAATTGTTCAACCACCAGTTACAGCAATGTTTTTAAGATTCAATCCTTCCCTATCAGACTGCTCAGGTTCTAATAACCTATTTACAGTTTTCTTGCCAGTGACTCACCACCTTCCGCTAATGTCATCTAATCATGAGAGCCTATTTTTGTTCTGAGCCTTTTAGCGCATCTTGGATTTCCATCTCATTTATATTCGTTTGAGGAGAGCCTCTCCCTATCTTTTGTGAGATCTTAGAAATAATTAAGTTTTTTCCAATGCTTATGTAACCTGCCTTAACCATTTTCAACCTGTTGTACCTGTCTGTGACTCTGTTGTAATACTAAAAGAATTCTTAAATTTTCCATCTGCAGCTGTACGTTTCCAAGGTTTATTAGCCCTTCTGATCATTCTTTTAATATTTGTGATCTTTTATTCCAGCCAACAACTTTAGTTTCCTCCATGTAACATTTGATAGGATCATTTTTCTCTTTAGTTTACATTTTGTGTATTGTTTTAGTTTGACATTTGTGTACCTGGCCTGCAAATTCAGCTTTATTCTTTTAACATTGTTACCTTTATCATTGACTAATGGTCTCCCTTCAGTCTATGTGAATAAACCAACTTATCACAGCATTACATCAGTTGTTTTTCCTCTCGCCAGAACCTCAATTCTCTGTGTAGCATTTTGATTATGTGACATCCTCGAGATATGACTCACTATCAAGTTTTCTTTGGTAACCTTCCTGTGAAAGTTTGTGCAGTTTGCAAGCTTAAAAGAACTATATAAATGAAATATATTACTTCTGCATTTTAACTGATACGATTGCTAGGTAATCCAAATCATTATTCTTCTAGAAGTGCACAAGCAGCTGACAAATAAATGCATAAATAAATAAATGCCATACTCTTCGTAGCTCTTAACATACTTTATACGAGCTGCAAATGTACTTTAGTAGCTTCAGCACAATGGCTTCATTTTCAAAATTCATTCCATTTATATCAGTAGAATGTGTCTTGGAGGCAAACCACAACATGCTGAAGCTATGTTTGATGCATTTAATTCTTCTGACAGAAATAAATTTGGTCATGGATATCTGAACACACAAGTGCAAATGCTGAAGCAGTGTCTATGAATCCTCCATCGCATTCCCATCCTGACCGCTGGACTCGCCTATCCCCTGCCTGCATGTGTTCCTCCCCCTCCCTCCACCTTCTTATTCTGGCTTCCGCCCTCTTCCTTTCCAGCCCTGATGAAGGGTCTTGGCCCGAAACATTAACTGTTTATTTCCCTCTGGATGCTGTCTGACCTGCTGAGTTCTTCCAGCACTTTTTGCGTATTGCTCCAGATTCCACTGTCCCAGCAAAACCCAACCTAAGCTCCAGGGAAGTCACAAGCTTCAAGATTCAACAGTGAAACCAACACTTGCAGTTTGTGTCAGAACCTGTAACATTAACTCAGTCCTCTCTCCACAGATGCTGCTTGACCTGCAGGTACTTTCAGCGTCCTCTTTTCTTTCAGATTTCCACCAACTACTGCGCACGCTAGCTTTTATTTTCTCCCTTCCTTCCTCAGTTTTCATTCATCTCTCTTTATTTACACCACCTCCAGGCAGATGACCTGCAATTAAACCCCCTCAACACCCTCTCATGGTTGGTATCATCACCATCTGTATCATTATTTCCCTTGGTCTCCACCCAATCACAAACTTTCCCTTTGTTCTCCATACCCCATCCCCTATTCTGCAACTTACAAGTTCTTGTATTCTAACTTTTCCTCAGTCTCATGAAAGGTCACAAGCCTAAAACATTACCTCTCTTCCTCCAAAGGCACTGCTTGTCCTGCTGAATATTTCCAATGTTTTCTGTTTTAGATTTTTGGCCTCTGCAAGTTGTTATTGGTTTTTAAAAGGACAGTATGGTTGTGGGGAGTGAGAGGTGGAAAAAAGTTCATGGGAGGAAAAAGAACCAATGCAAATTTGATGGACTAGATCCTATTTTTCTATCCTATGATCCTATAGCAGAGCTCTGAATCAAAAGCTGAGAAGTTACACTTCAAGATAAGGCCAATCAAAAGAGGCCACTGCGCACGTACTGATGGAATCTTCAACTGGAGTTCTCTACTCTCTTCACATAGGTAGCAATAAGACAGTTAACTATAAAACACAAGTTGGCATAAAGTCCTTTTATTTATTAAAACATATAAAAAGTTGTACAATTATTTCAGTTGAGGAGCTCACCATGTTGGTCCGGAAGTCATGAGCATGCATTATTCTAACAGTGACAGGTTTTTCTTTCTATTAACTGGAGGTAAACCAATTGTTAAAGCAATTGATATACATCCAGCATCGACTGACAATTCTTAAATCATCAGAGAGCAATGTGGAAGTTCAAAAGGGAACATGCTGAATAAAATCACCTCCCTGATTTTGTTTCATTCCCTTTAACAATCATAGTTTCTTGTACCCAAGGCAGAAAGTTACTCTCCAAGGATAATTGAAATACACGTGGGAATAAAAATCATGGGAAAAAGACAAATAGTTGTGTAAGAATTAACTGCTGAATTTTAAAATCTAATGCATCAATGCAAGACTGTAAGCATTTCTTCAGAGTTGAATTTACTCCCATGTAAGAAAATCCACATACAAAATCAAATTTCTCACTCTGCACTCATATCTATGACTATATTAACAGAAAAATTAGTGACAAATGTTATAAAAATAATGTAATTATGCTCTATGTTTCCATCCATAATAAAACTAAAGGCTTTTCTTAGACGTGATGAGAATACCACTTACTGGGAAACTCAAGAACAGACTTAATATTCAATTCATGAACATCATTTAAACATACAAGGCATGAACTATAACACCCCGTGCATGTCATGAGAAAGCTGCTGTCAACACACTGAGCAAGAGATACACATACACACACAATCCAGTGTTTTATTCAGGTCAATATTTGTTTCCACGCTATAAAATAATTATCCAGCATGAAGACAAATAGAGAAAACACCACAAATCAAATAGTTTTTGAAATTAGCTTCCTTTGCTCTTGCTAAATCTAAATATTCATTGCAAGTCTCGAGATGCTCCATATCAATCATCTTGAGCAACTGAAGAATGATTAAATGGCAATACTGATGATGGAAGCCTCACTTGCTTCTTGAAGTGGCCATCACCTACTTCATGGCAGATTGAAGCTGGGATATTGTCATCTGCAACCAATTCCCTGAGCCAACAGCAACGTACTACAAAGTACTGTAGACTAAAATTTAATCCACAGAAGGCAAATGTCCAAATTTCATCCTTGATCAATGATGACTGTTAAAAAGAGGAAACAATTCATTGTTTTAATAAGTTAAAATCATTCCATTAAAATCTATATAATACAATAATTCCACATTATTAATTAATCTACTGGCAGCACTCTCTGATATAATGGTAAGGAAAGGTTCAGAGAATAAGAACTTTATGGGGTGGATTTTGTTGGCACCACTCCTTATGTACAGTAATTTCAGATATATTGGGCTGGATTTTACAGTTAGTCACAGAACAGCTGCATTCACTGCTAACCACAAGAAAGCTTCCAATAAAGATCTAGCAATCTCTATGACATGGACAAGTCTTTTCTGATGCTGGTTGGAATCAAATTCAATTCAAAGGAATTCCTGAATACTACAACACTAAGATCATCAAGCTACCTGAGCACCTAAATTATACTGAAGCATAGATAGGGTAGTCAGTCAGATCTTTTCTCCAGGGTAGGAATCTCAAACACCAGAGGACATGCTTTTAAGGTTAGAGGGTGTAAGTTTAAAGATGATGGTAGGGGCAAGTTTTTTTTTTACACAGAGAGTGGTAGGTGTCAGGAATGGGTTACTGGGGCTAGTAGTGGAAGCAGGCAGTTTGATAGAGTTTAAGAGGCTTTTAGATAGACACATAAATATGGATGATACCCAGGAGGAGGATATTTAGTATAGATTGTCATCAAGATCGGCACAACATTATGGGCTGAATGGCCTGTCCAGTGTTGTACTGTTCTATGTTAAAACAAATTACATAGTAAAATGGACAATCTTTATCTAATGCTTTAAATATATTGCAAATTATAAAATAAAGATTGAAATGTAATGGGAGATTAAGGTAGACACTGAAATATAATAAACCTTTGAAAAAGATCTTATTATTTTCAAATCCAATATCTGGAAATACTTCTGAGGGAATTACAATCGAGATATAAAATTACATTTTATTTATTGCTCAGCAATAATTGTGGCTTAGTACACCATTTATACTGACTAACAGCTCATGCAACTAAGTATAACATTTTAAGGGAATTTTACAGTACAAATATTTTACAAGTACCTAAAATTCTCAGTGCACTGACATGCAAGGATTATGCTGGAGAGGACAGCAAAACAGCATGCTCCTTAGAGGAACAGTGAATCACTGACAACTGCTGGGTTTCCAAATTTAGCAGTGCATATACATTATCCATAAGTTGCTATCAGTTCCTAGATATAATAATGGTGAATACAAATAGGTTTTAAAAAATCATTATAACTGCATTAGTTGTCTGAAAGGGTTAAAAACGCCTTCTATGGAGATCAAAATCTATTTCCCACACTTACATTCCCTGCAAAAAAGTGCGAAGTCTGATTCACATTTAATAGACCCTGTCTGATCTTCCATCACAACACCACCTCTCACACCACTCCCAGACCCCTTCATCCTTGGTATCCAAACATCAATTTCCTTATGAGACAACCCATCCACAGCGCTTTGTGGTGGGGAATTACATTTCCTTGAATAATGAAATTCCTCTATTTCAGTCCTAAATGGCTAAGCTCTAATCCTGAGAATGTGAACCTTCATTTAAGACTCCCTAGCCAGGGAAAACATCCTCCCAAGCTTCTAACATACCAAGTCCCTTGAGAATTTTTCAGTTGTATCACTTTTCATTCTAAATTTTAAAGTGTACTCAGTTCCTCCACAAACTAAGATTTCCTAGTCTGTTATTTTACACAAATTATTCTGCTATTTTTTGACAATATATTTCATTTTCCATATTTCCTTACAGCACAAAAGGAGACAATTTCATGCCATAAGAAAATATTCTGAACATCAAATGTACACCAACACTCAGGAGCAGTTAAATCATTCCCTTCTGCCATTTACTTTCCCTATATTATTTCTGGTTCTCCCACCACCAATACACTCTTAAGAAAACTATACAGGAGCCAATTAACCCACATCTTTCAGATTTGTGGTCACAGAGAGAACATGCAAACTTCATACATCCTTGCTAACATATTATCCATTCCCATATGCAACCAAAACACCCTAAGTTTTAGAACATAGTTAACTAACACAACATCAATTCACAAAATTTAAATGTATGTTTCAAACAGTAGAAACGCCTATCGTGATGTAACATCTTTTAAATCCCTTTCAGGATGGCCCAAAAGGCTTTAACTATTTTTGAAGTGTTTGGGGACATGTTGAAAGGGATGTGAAAGGTGCTATGTAAATACAAGCCTCTACTTTTGATCTTATGCTCCCCATAATTTGGGTAGTATCCCTGAAAAGCACTTTAAAATCCAAGGATCTCTGAAAAGTCGGAATTTATACATCCACCATTGTTGATTACATCAGTTTAATGAAGCTCATCAGAGGAATCTCTCAGCCATTTCTCCTATAATTATGATTTAGCAGCAGTAAATCAAGCAGCCACTCATACATCTATCTCAATTTAAGTTTTGACCACTTTCAATAATATCAACCAAAGACAAAGTTCACTTAGACAGTTGTAATAATTTGAAGATTTTTTTTTACCCTCTGGCAGGTAGTTCAGTGGTTATAGGGTGTTGAGGAGTGTCACAGTGCAGAAAGTTCTTTAGCCACCAACACTTCTCCAGTGTAAGAAGAAATCCTGAGCATTGAAAGAAAAAGAAATGACTAACTGGATATCAGGAAAAGATGCTGGTCACAAATTGGTTTTTTTAAGCACCTTATACTGCTACCTTGATGGGTTTTTTCATGCTCCATGACATTCTCTAAACTGCACGACCCACTGGACAACACACCCGTTGTGGAATTTAGTCGGCCTGGAAAAATAAGAAAAATTACATGGTAGAACATGAACTTTCCCATCACAAAATATTAGTTACTGAAATATAGGACTTATAAATATCTCCATATCCACCCCCAAGTCTGATGGATGCCTTGTGTTCAAATCTCCTCAGTTTCCCCCTCCATTCAGTAAAATATATTCCACTCCTAATCATTACCAATCTGAAAAAGCCTCCTATCTCATTTCAGAAGCTATGCAGACTTAGCTTTAGTTAGCATTTGGAGGTGAAACCTCCAAATTGACACTGGGCAATTAGATGGATACCACCAGGTCACTCTGTCTAATAGCTACCCACAATGCACAATTAGAAAGACTTGCTATTATGTGGCATATTTTAGACAGCTTATGATATCCCAGAGGGTTATAGAGTCAATTAGGCATGTAGTTAAGAATCAGGATTGAGAAACATCGTAGCCAGTTTGTACAGAGTGTTTTCCTACAAGCAGCAATGTAATAATAACCAGATAATTTACATGTCTGTGATAACAAAGGATGAACATTGGCCAGTGCATAGCTCCCCTAACTTTTCAAAAATACTGCATTTGAATTTTATACGTCAATCTGAGACAGTTCTGCACTTCTATAGTTTTGAACCAGCATATCAACTTAGATTTAAGTGCTCAAGTCTCTGTACAGTGATAGAAGAGGTCCCCTGAAGGATCAGTGTGGCTGTCTGTGAGGAGCCAAGGGTGATGGTGAGGTCCTAACTGAATACTTTTTATCTGTTTTTACTGTGGAGAAGGCCATGGAAGTTAGGGAATTCAGGGAAGAGAATAGTGATGTCCTGAAACATATCCACATCTCCAAAGAGGAGATGTTGGCAGTGTTAAAGTGCATAAAGGTGACTAAATCCCTGGGACCTGACCAGGTCTATCCCAGGACATTGTGGGAAGCCAGGGAAGAAATTGCTGGAGCTCTGACAGAGATACTTGTATCATCGTTAGCCATAGGTTAAGTACCAGAAGAATGGAGCGTGTCTGATGCTGTGGTTTTATTTAAGAAGGGTTGCAAGGACAAGCCAGGGAAATAGAGGCCAGTGAGCCTAACATTAGCAGTGAGAAAGTTCTTGGAGGGGATTCTGAGAGACAAGATCTGCCTGCATTTGGAAAGGCAAAGACTAGTTAAGGATACTCAGCATGGCTTTGTGTATGGGAAATCGTGACTCAAAGATTTGAGTTTTTTTAATCCCAAGATGTGAACAAAAGGATTCTAAGGGCAGAGCAGTAGATGTTGTCCACATGGACTTTAGCAAGGCCTTGAACAAGGTCTTGCATGGTAGTCCGAAAGGTTAGTTTACATGGGATCCAGGGTGTGCTAACTAATTGTAAACAAAATTGGCTTGGTGGTAGGAGACAGAAGGTGGTAGTGGAGGGATGTTTTTCAGATTGGAAGACTGTGACCAGCGGTGTGCCGCAGGGATTGGTGCTGAGTCCCCTCTTGTCTGTCATTTATATTAACAATTCGGATGAGAATGTAGGTGACATGGTTAGTAAATTTGCAGATGACTCCAAAATTGGTGGTGTAGTGGAAGGTTATCTAAAATTACAACAGGATCTAACTCATCTGAGTGAGTGGGCCAAGGAAGGCGATAGAATTTAACTCAGACAACTGTGAAGTGATACATTTTGGGAAGTTAAGCAGTAAATGGCTGGGCCTGGAGAGTTTTGTAGAGCAGAGAGACTGAGGGGTACAAGTATATGGTTCCCTGAAAGTGGCGACAGACATAGACAAGGTGGTGAAGGAGGCATTTGGCATGATTGCTTTCATTGGTCAGGGCACTGAAAACTGTATGAGACCTTGGTGAAACCGTGTGCAGTTCTAGTTGCCTAGCTATAGGAAAGATGTCATTAAGCTGGAAAGGCAGCAGAGAAAAAAAAACGCACAAAGGATGTTACCAGGACTGGAGGGCTCGAGTTATAAGGTGACTGGATAAGCTGGGGATACTTTCCCTGAAGTGTATGGGAAACTGAAGGTGACCTTAAAAAGGTATCCAAAATCATGAGGGGCATACATAACGTGAATGGTCACAGTCATTTCCCCAAGTAGAGGAGTTTGAAACTAGAGGGCAGAGGTTTAAAGTGAGAGGGCAAAGATTTAAAGGTGACTTGAGGGCGGTGGGTATATGGAATGAGCTGCCACAGGAAGTGGTAGAGGCTGGTACAATTACAACAGTTAAGACATTTATTCAGGTACACGGATAGGAAAGGTTTAGAGAGATATAGGCCAAACACAGGCAAATGGGACACACTGGGTTAACTGCTTTGGTCAGAATGCACGAGTTGGATCTGTGCTGAATAACTCTATGACTATGACACAACTTCTACAAGATGTGGTAATACTCTTAAGGAAGTCTTTACAATTACTAGTTTGAAATACTCAAACAAACTTGGGAAATACTTTTGAATTTTAACACTTTAATAACAAGGGGGAAATAGAAGTAAAATGTACATGCTCTGTTCTAATGCTGACAACACATCCCCACTTTAGGGAACTTAGAATCAAGCCTGGTTAATTGAAGGCCACTGTTTGATATTCTGGGCTCTTTAGGGCCAGCTTTTGCCACCTTAAATCCTATACCTGTAAATCTTGATTAATAACGATATCCGAGAAAAACTATAGTGGGACAACATAGATTTGAGTTTCTGCAGGCTCTGGCAATATCATCATAAGACGCCGAGAAGGTTGTTATTTCCTGAACATTGCTATTTTTGCGGAAAGGTGAAAAAGTGTTTGATTTACAATTTAAAAGTTCTCAGAAGATGACGTGATAAAATTAAGGAAGGTGGAAATTCCACTGCTGCAATATATTTACAGCATTTCAAACTACGCAATGTTTAAAAAGCAACTAGGTAACAGGCGGTAATAAAATCCCCGGGAAGTCCTTAATGCTTTCAGCTGTTCAATTATTTTCTTGAAGCTTAACGTCAGCCTTTTCTTTAAAAAAAACATTCATTTTGCAGCCAGCAACGAAATGAAGCAAATTCATTCCAAGTTTACAAAAACAACAAACAATCTGCTGGAGAACTCAGCGGGCAGAGCAGCATCTGTGAGGGGAGTCCTGACGCAGTTTCGACAATTCCTTCCTGTTCTCCCCCACCCCGCAGATGTTGCTGGACCCGCCGAGTTCCTCCAGCAGATTGTTTGCTGCACAGATTCCAGCATCTGCAGTCTCTTGTGTCTCCAAGCTTACAAGAGAATCGATTTAAAAAGTTAACATTAACCAGAACAGAACGTTCATGGCTCCGAACGTGCATGGTTCCCAACGTTAGTTGCGATGTAATTAAAAACAGGAAACTTACTTCTATAATAGGGATTCCGTGCTGCAAGCAAGCAGCCAGCTGAGGGAACAGATGCCATGGTGATGGAGGTAGGATTTTAAAGATTCTCCTGGTCTGATCCTGAGAAGAAAGTAAATTATTATGAAAAACTGCTGCTGAAATGTACAGACGCAATTTACAATTCAAAGGAACATTACGTACCAAAAGCTAGCAACAAAGAGAAGTCAGACTGAAGCGGGTTGCTGTGACGCCGAATCGAGCAGCTTGCTGCTACTGAACGTGTGCTGGTTCAGTGAGGGAGTCCAGTCCCTTTTGCACAGGTCTATGTGCTGTGTGGCGCGTTGACTCTGCAAGTATTTCAACCAGCTGAGTGAACATGTAAGCAACCAGTTCAGACCAGAAATAGCAGGATGCGGGACTGCAGCCAAGCAAGAGATTGCAGTGTGTCAGGGACAACGAGCGAACCAGATCCGAACAGGTCGTTCAGTCATAAACTGAGTCACCTCCCCACCCGTCCTTTCAACACTCAGATCACGTAGCTCCCAGCAGGAATCTGAAATTTCGAGCAGCACGGTTACATGTCAGCCCCGTTTATGTAAAACTGTATTGTTCATAGCTGGAGAGAGAAGGCAACGTGACAGTCATCCACAGTGCAAGTCAGTTGATCCTTACATCAGGGGTTGGGGGAGCTCTCTCAATCGGAAGATGCAATCCTCCTGCAATCTCCCGGCAAACTTCGCTGACGTAGATGAAAATGCAATAAAACAGCTGATTGCAGAGCTATTGAATGTCTCTGCCGGTTACGACTCACAAGTGTGACAGTACAATACAAGTTCTAGATAATTCCCATCTGCAGAATTCCCAACTGGACCCCTCCTATCTCAGTTCTGATCACCTCATTATAGGAAGGATGTGGAAGCTGGATGCTGCCCGGATTAGAGAACGTGTCTTAGAAGGAAAGGTTGGGAGAGCTACGTTTTTCTTTGGAACCACGCAGAATGAGAGGCGACTTGATAGAGATGTAGAAGATGAGGGGCATAGACAGAGTGGACAGGCAGCATCTTTTCCCCAGGGCAGCAATGGCCAATACCAGAGGATGTCAGTTTAAGGTCAGAGGAGGAAAGTTTAGGGGCGATGTCGGAAGTAGGTTCTTTACACAGAGAGAGATGGGTATCTGGAACGCACTGCCGGGGATGGTAGTAGAGGCTGATACAATAGGGACATTTTAAAAACTCTTTGATAGGAACATGGATATATGAAAAATGGAGGGTTATGCACTGGTAGGAAGGGTTAGATTGATCAAGGAGTAGGTGTTTATATAGGTCAGCACAACGTCGCGGGCCGAAGCGCCTATACTGTTCTATCTCTTTAGATCTACTCATTGTTAACTGCTGATATGACATGGACTGTCTTGATTTTTCTATCCCATTTGCTCACCCTGATCTCCCCACTTCTAAACTTACTGAACTCTGTCAAGAACAAACCCTAATGTTATCATCAAACCAAGATTATTATGTTGGGAAAACATTGCTTCACAGAGGCTAAACATCAGCTCTCAAACACATCCTCATACCTTTGAGACCATGACCCTACCAATGAACGTCAGTCCATTCTCTCGGATTCCCTCAGGACATCTCCTAGCCCTGCACAGCCCAATTCGACCTCCTGCCCAAGATCCACAAGCTGGATTGTCCAGGCAGACCTACTGTTTTGATTCGCTCTTGCCACACCGAATTTATTTCTTCTTACTTTGACTCCACCCTTTCTCCCCAGTCCACTCTCTTCCTACTTGTATCTGTGACATCTCGGATGCCCTCAGCAAGTTGACACTTTCTGATTCCCTAGTCCCAACTGGCTTATCTTCACCACAGATGT
>JARFYF010000119.1:30305149-30315790 GCA_030265395.1 Rhina ancylostomus | reverse complement strand
GTTGACAATACCATCCCCCCCCCCCCCCACAGATGCTGCTAAACCCATTGAGTTCTCCCAGCAGATTGTTTCCTACTTTGGGAAGGAGAGCCCCACTGAGATTAAAGAGAGCACAGTGTAAGGAAAGAGTAAGTGCAGTTGTGTGTAACACAAAATGGCGTCAGCTCGGAATGTGGGAATGTTTTGAGAACTTACCAGAGACCTGATGCACACCCGTGAGAGCAGATAAGAGGGACAACATGTCTTCCTTCAGACCTGCTGTCTCTGTTTCTAAATTCTGTGTCTTGGCCAAAGGTCTCAAGTGATAAGAAGGTACAGGCTGGTACCATGAAGGAACGGGCAAGTACAGAGGTACCAGTATGTAAAGTTTTTGAAGGGTATATAAAGGGGGCACCTTCTTTGTGCAAATCAGAATCTTCCCTCAGACTGGCTCGCGACCGGCACTAAGGGACAGGGAGTCGGCTGCGTGAAAGGATGTCAGACACCTGAGGTTCCCTCCGGCATTATATAGATCAGCTCATTGATTGGTTGATAAGTATTGTTTTGCTTCCTGCTGTATTTTATTAAGTATTCTGCTTCCTTTCTGTATTTTATTCCTTAGGTAGCTCCACTGAAGTAGTTTCTATAACCTTTAACTCGTGTACAGTGCCTCCTTTGTTTGTGAATACCACTTGCTGCTGAATCAGGAAAGAACAAGCAAACAACTTTAAAATATTTTAGTTCCAGATGGGAAAAGGGCTCGAGTGAGTTTCAGGGGCCGTGTGGCAATGGGGCGCCTGTTCGGAACGATTTGAGAGCTGCCACGGACTCAGTGGGCTGGATGGCCTCCTTCTGTGTTGTAAGAGAAAAAAAATCTAGAGATAGAGAAGCCAAGAAAGGGATGAGTCAGATATGGACCATGGAAAAGTGAGAGCGGGGTGGAAATCATCAGCTAAAGTAATAAATGTTTTGAGTCGTGTGCGAGAGCAAGAAGCAGCACTGAGACGGTTCTCAATGCGGAGGAGAAAGAGGTGAGTAAGAGAAAGTGAGCAGATCAGAGACAAGGACTGTTGTTCCACGAGCTCCACAAAGTGACACGCATCGCCTGGGGTTATGCAAATTCTCGGAACTTTTGAATTAGAGGAAGTGAGAGGAGTGAAAGGAAACGTTGTTGGGTGTGAGGACGTGTTGAACCAGGTGAATGAGGCCGGTGGTGGAGGGCGGCTGACTGGGCTTCAAGCTGAGGAAGGACAGAGGACGCTCTGATTACCACTTTCCTCCGCTCAAGGTCCTACTTTTCAATCAGCTGAGAGCACCTGATCCCCTTTCAGCTGAACCTCCGTCATCAGTCCTCACTTCAAACCCGCCAACTGGTACTTCACCCTCAATTCCCTACTCACTTTCCGGGGCATCACTCGGTCTGGGACCAGGTGGGCAACACGCAGTTCGAGACTCTTCACCGTGGGTTGGAGAGATTCTGTCCATGTCACACGTTCCTTACAAGCTCAAGGAGATTTGGTGCGTCACCAAATATTCCAACAAACTTCTACAGTTGCACCACAGAAAGTATCCCGACTGGTCGCATCACGGCCTGGTACAGCAATTCTAATGCACAGGAACACAAGAGGCTGCAGAGAGCAGTGGACGCAGCCCGGTCCATCCCGGGCACAGCCCTCCCCACCACTGACAGCATCTACAGGAGGTGCTGCCTCAAGAAGGTGGCAAATCCTCACCATTCGGTTCATGCCCCCTTCTCCTGCCACCATTGGGCAGCAGGTACAGAATCCTGAAGTCCGACACCACCAAGTTCAGGAACAGTTACTTTCCTACAACCATCAGGTTCTTGAACTGATCTGCACAACCCTAACGCTACCTCAATGACAGAACACAACAGACCACCTCTTTCACTGCCATGGACTTGATACTAATTGTATTTTTTTGCATTGTCATATGTTGCAGTATATATGATCAACTTACATCCTGTCTGTTGTCTGAATCTATGTGCCTGAGATGCTGCTACAAGCAAGTTTTTCATTGGACCTTCACTCACGGCACTTGTGCACATGACAACAAACTCGACTCGAATCATTGAAACCCCAGTGACAACAACCTTTCTGCTCTGCTCCAGCCTCCTGTTCCATGGTGAGTTGCCATTATACTTTTCCATCTCCCTTCTTAGCTTTGCCAAGGGCAATTGGAACATCCATTTGGTTGGAACCAGATTCACTGCTTCCTCCTTCCCCTCTGCTGGCATCCAGTGGGCCAGTAATCCAACGGTATGGATTAGTAACCCAGAGCTCACGTACCTTCAGGATAATTTGAGAATTGGACTCAGTTTAAGATACTTTGAAACAGAAAGGTGATATCAGTATAAGCAGCCAGGAATAATGACACATTTTCATGAAAATTATGAAGTCTGAATTGTGTTAACGTTTCAGCAATAACCTTCAGGGAGGAAACCTGTTCATCTTACTCATTGTGCTCCACTTCAGAGTGCAGCCCCACCACAAAAAGAGCTAGCAAGCCTGTAGGAGAAAGATTCCCCACCTCCTAGTGATGAGCTCGGGCTGGAAAATCAATGGTGACCTTGCCAGATGAACGTTAAGAAAGCAACGTTTCCCACTCAGCACCGCAGCCCAGCTTGGAGGCTTCAGTGAACACACCTACCCCATAAACTCAGTGCTGGAGGTCAGTGGCTTTTCAAACAGCTGTGTCTGGATCTGTGCACCAATGCCCCTTCTCCCTCAACAACAATCTCCACCTCAGAGGAATCTTTATCACTGCAGGGGGCTTCCCTGGAGAGAGAGCAAACAGAAACTGGAGCCAAGTCATGAGTTATCGGGGCTGATGAGCTAACATCAGGTCAATAAGGGAGATTTTAGGGAGGGCTCCAAAAGCAAGAGAGAAAGGTAGAGAGGCAGAAGGGGTTAGGGAAGGACTTCCAGGGGTTAGTGGTCAGACAGGTGAGGGTGTGGCTGGCAGAGGTGCAGTGATTACATTCAGAAGACCAGCATCGGAGAAACTCCAGTGACTAGAAGGACTGGAGGCAGATAAGAGACAGAGAGGGGAGAGCCCATGGAGGGATTTGATAACAAGGCAGAGTTTGTTAACGTGGAGACAAAGCCTCTCCAGGACGCGATGCAGGTCAGTGAGACGGGATAGCGGGTGAAAAGGATTTGGTGCAATCTGGGACCAAGCTGGCAGAGATATAGATGACCTCAAGGGCATTTGTTAGAGAAGAAGAGGGGCTAGCTGGGATTGCGCTGGGACAATAAAATCTGACGGTTACAAAGGCATGGATGAGAAACTTAGCGGCATGTGAACTGAAACAGGGTTGGGAATAAGTGGTCTTAATGGTAGCAATGGACGTGTAGTTCCATGTGTTCACCCACCACCCCAACCCCACCCTGCTCTTCTTCAGGTCGACACCAACTCTTTCGTCCCGACGGCAGCATGTGTCGGGGATGAGATGTCGTCTGTACAGGAAGGGTCTGACAGGGATGGCCCCTCTCACCACCAGCCAATGAGGTCTTGCAGCTTGTTGGTGAGATCTGGCGATAAGACATTCTGCCAGGTTTGGGCAGTTTGCTCAGGGGACCAGTCCACACTATCCAGAGAGTCCCTGTCCTGCAGCATCTGCAGGATGTTCCGTACTGATCGCCGTTTGATGGACTTGTGGTCAAAGGTGTTTACTCGGAAGAACTCTTTCATAAAGGACAGGTGGTGTGGCAACGTCAAGCTGACTGGGATGTTGCTCAGTAACGGGGCCAAGCCTATCTTCTGCAACACTGGGGACAGGTAGAACCTCAGCATGTAGTGACACTTGGTGCCCATGTACTTTGGTTCCACGCCTGCCTGGTGCAGCCACAGATGAAGGTGGTCATCAGGATGAAGGTGACACTGGGGGCACTTTTGCCTCCATTGTCCAGGGACGTGCATGGCAACACGTCAGGCCCACTCCATCTTGGATCCCCAGATGAACCGGAAGACGGCACAGGTGATTCCCAAGCCGGAGGAGCGGGGAACAGGCCACACCTGTGCAAAGTACAGCAGCCCTGAGAGCACCTCACACCTGATGACCAAGTTCTTCCCAGGTATTGAGAGGGAGCGCCATTCCCACCGTCCCAGTCTTCATTGTCAGATCCATTTGCCTGAAGGTGCTGAATACGGTTCAGGGGTGTTGTGCCAAGAACTGGGTGGAGCATATCACCGAGGTGAAAAAGAAACTGTGAAAGTGGGAGCAGTGCTCCATCTTGATTACAGGAAAGAATCTGACATCGGAGGTTTTCACCTGGGTGCCCCCACTGCCTGGCAATGTCACCCCTCTGATGCTCTCGTCCTTCCTGTTGGATTCAGCAAAGAATTCTATGCAGCACACGAACAAGACAAGAGAGAGAGGGCAGTCCTGCCTGACTCCAGACTTAATGGGGAAGCTGTCTGTTTCCCACCCATTGATTTGGACTGTGCTACTGATGTCTGTACAGAGCAGTTGGATCCAGTTCCTGATTTCCTCCCCAAAGCCCATTTTGGAGAGTACATCCAATATGTACATGTGTGATATCCTGTCGAAGGCCTTCTCCTGGTCCAAGCTGACCAGGCAGGTGTCCACCCTTCTGTCCTGCACATAGGCGATGGTGTCCCTGACCAGCACAAGGCTGTCAAAGATCTTCCTGCCAGATACAGCGCAGGTTTGGTCCAGGCAGATCACCTGTCCCAGAACAGACTTGACCCTGTTGGCAATGGCCTTGGACAGGATCTTATAATCTACATTCAACAGTGAGATGGATCTCCAACTTCTGATGTCTGCCATTTCCCCCTTCTGCTTGTAGATGAGGGTAATGGTGCCCTTCCTCATGGATTCTCACATGCTGCCGGACAGAAGCATAGCGTTGTACACTTCCAGCAGGTCCGGGCCCATCCAGTCCCAGAGAGCCGAGTACAACTCCGCCGGTAAGCCATTCCTTCCAGGAATTTTGTTTGAGTCAAGGGAACAGACGGAGCTAGTTCCCAAATGTGCTTAGCTTCCAGCACCTGATCAATTGACAAAAATAAAAAAGCACCACTCTTTGAATCTTTGAAGTGAAATGTTTCCCCTCAATTCCCCCCTCATCCTTCTATTATCTTAATTTGCTGTCTCCTAGTTATTGACTTCTCACCTCAGGGAATAGATATGCTCTGAACCCTTTTGAATGCTGGTGCATCTTTGTAATGTGGTTGCCGGAACTCATTGCTCTAAGTTGATGGGTTCATGGGTTCATGGGTCATTCAGAAATCTGATGACAGAGGGAGGAAGCTGTTCCTGAATCTCTGAGTGTGGGTCTTCAGGCTTTTGTACCTCCTGCCTGATCATAGTAACGAGAAGAGGGTGTGTCCTGGATGGTGAAGATCCTTAATGATGGATGCTGCCTTCTTGAGGCACTACCTCTTGAAGATGGCAGGGAGGGTTGTGCCCCATATCAAACTGGCTGAGTCTACAACCCTCTGCAGCCTCCTGCAATCTTGTGTATTGGGGCCTTCATACTAGGCGGTGATGCAACCAGTCAGAATGCTCTCCGCTATACATCTCTAGAAATTTTTAAGAGTTTATGTTGACATCCCAAATCTCCTCAAACTCCTAATGCAATGGAGCTGCTGGCGTGCTTTCTTCATGATTGCACCACTGCATGTCTCAGCCTCATAACAACTGGTCAATATAAAACAGTATCAGTTGCCTAGAATCACAAAGAAATTTCTGATACCGTAGAGAGACTTATAAATGCTCAAGTAATAAGGCCAGCCTTTTCCCCTGATAAGGTGAGGAATAAAATTCAGGATATGGCACATCCCACAGCAAAGAGGCACAAACATTTATAGACAAGATAAGGTATCTTTATTAGTCACACGTACATCAAAACACACAGTGAAAGGCATCTTTTCTGCATAAAGTGTTCTGGAGGCAGCCCACAAGTGTCGCCATGCTTCCGGCACCAGCATAGCATGCCCACAACTTCCTAACCTGTATGGCTTTGGAATGTGGGAGGAAACTGCAGCACCTTGAAGAAACCCACACAGACACGGGGAGAACGTACAAACTCCTTACACAGAGCAGCCAGAATTGAACCCGGGCCACTGGCCCTGTAATAGTGTTGCACTAACCACTACACTACTGTGCAGTTGTTGGAGATGGGACATCTCCCCCCTGACGTTAGTGCCAAAGCCAGTAAGGTAACAAGGCAGATGTGTTTTGAATGGGGGCCTGAACAACAACAATGGGCTTTTGAGGCTGCTAAAGAAACAATTCCAACTGCCTTGCCTTTACTTTCAAATGCCTGGCCAGTCATTGGAGCTTTGGATATCAGTGGAACAGAATGTGGCTACATGCCAAAATGTACCTGGGATACTAGCTTTAGAAAAACATCTTGCTGTTGGGCATGTTTGGGATTATTCTGGTGTAATGAAATTATGAATAGCAGATATTAATTAAAATGAGAACCAGTCTTCAGGACATAAAACTTGTTCACAATTTAACTTCAACTGATATTTTAAGGCTATTGAAATCAATCATTAGGTGTGGAACATACTGACTCTGTACCATTGAAATTATGCGGGGAAGACAATAGATGAATGTTCATGTTAATTGGCGATCATTGAAAACTTCAGGATGAGATCAGTGAAGGCATTAGGTGGCCATCTCTTGTACTAACACATCATTAAAGGCATATCCCTGCCACTTAATGCACAGTTCAGGTCAGGTCTGTTTTGTCTGGCTGGTTGTATATTCAGGGACCCATCCCTCAACACTGATAAGATATCTTTATTAGTCACATGTACATTGAAACACACAGTGAAATACATCTTTTTGCGGAGAGTGTTCTGGGGGCAGTCTGCAAATGTTTCCATGCTTCCACTGCCAACATAGCATGCCCGCAACTTCCTAACCCGAACGTCTTTGGATAGGAGCACCTGGAGAAAACCCACGCAGACACATGGAGACGTACAAACCCCTTACAGACAGCAGCAGGAATTGAACCCGGGTCGCTGGTGCTGTAAAGCGTTACGCTAACCGCTACACTACTGTAACAAAAGAGGTAAATTTTGGGTGGCTGGAGTCTGTGCAGAGTTATCAGTGTTAAATATTCAAAGGAGTTCTGCCTGTTGGGATGCGCTACCATTGTAAAAATGTAATTCTGCAAAGTTATCTGCCTGTATTCAAAAGTTTAGTAGATGTCATCGTTCTGAGTACTGGCCTTTGATTCAGCTCCATTGATGGTACCATGTTATACAGCACATGGATTCCATGCATGACTAATGGCATAATGACACACACCTGAGCCCCATCAGGGGCCAAGCATAAGAACCCTGCGTTCTCTAATCCAGAACAGTCCTAGTTTCACTGTTCCTCTTAGGATATCCAGTTTTTGTGTAGGGACTCCACCTCAGATCCCCGAGGCAAGATTCCTTCCACTTGCTGCCTGAGGAAGTATCCTGACTCCAGTCTCATACCAGGGTGCTGCATTTGGGTTCTCTGCGAGCTTGCTCTTCACTCAACATTGTGACAGTCAATGATTATAGCCACTAAAACTGTAGTTAATTGTTTATTGTTATCTTTGTGTTTAAAAATTATAAAACATTGTGTGAGGAGAGGAGAACTAGATCCTCTCCAGAAGATCTGCTCTGTTGAATAAAGACTTCTATATCTCCCAGCTACAGCTTCCGTGTGGTGACTCAAGTTTACCAGTCACAGCAGGGCATTGATTGAGACAGTGGAAGAGAAACAGTAATACTTCACCCACCTATCCCAATATGAGTTGGGTACTATCTAATAGGACCAATGATAAAATTAGTCATGCTCAGTTAAGTTCCATTGTGAAACGGAAATGGTACATGGCTGGTAGTGCAATGAAAAGGTCAAGACAGAGTGAGCAGACTACATGAAGATGTGGCAGAATTACCAGGAGGAGGCACAGTGAAAGGGGTGCCAGAGGAATTACTCCCATCTCCTGTCAATTGGGGAGTGTCATAAGAACAATTAAGTATGGTAGAGCATAAACTTGCTTGGTTTATTGATGGATCTGCCAAATACATTGGGATGGGGTAGGGCATATGTGTTTGGAAAATGGTAGCTTTTAAACCCTTTTTCAGTGACTAATGAAACAGATTGATTCAGAACCATATTACAATAAACCAGCATTTAACAACAGGTCTGCCAGAAACCCATTTGGTTTACTTGTGCAACCAGATGTCTTTAAATGAATGCTGCCAATTGGCATATTCCAGGCTGTGGGAGTAAATGCCACAGGATGAACTGAAGCTTGGTGCAGCCAACACAGATGCTTTGTGGGGAAAGACTTCTGCCACTGGACACTCAGGGGCTGGGGCTTGTGAAACAGCCCCTCAAGCATTAGAAGGATATATTGTTCAAAGAGGTTACATGTGGCATTGGTACTTTGTGTATTGAATGCATTGACTTGATGACATTACAGATGTAACCCAAAACATGTGCTGATTGTTTTGTATTTCCTGTATATATTTTTACACATTTTACATTTTGAAATAAATGGGAATCAAGATTTGTACTGGCACAATAATGTGTAGAAAGGGTGTTTTACCCAATGTTAAGATTGTTATGGTTTTGTTCATTTTTGAAAAGGGTTTATTGACATACCAGTTATGTATAACAATTATGTTTGTTGAATAGCAAGTGATTTAACTATGCAGAATGCACATGCATATGTGACGCATTCGGGTTGGACTTGGCATGCACAGCTTTGATTTCTTGGAAAA
Organism: Rhina ancylostomus; assembly: GCA_030265395.1. Taxonomy (NCBI): domain Eukaryota; kingdom Metazoa; phylum Chordata; class Chondrichthyes; order Rhinopristiformes; family Rhinidae; genus Rhina; species Rhina ancylostomus. The sequence continues at coordinate 30,307,048 of JARFYF010000119.1, read as the reverse complement.
GTGTGAAATAAAGAGGGGTCCAGCTGGAAGCTCACAGAACTCCACAGGTATACCTCCTCCTCTGGCTGCTCGTCTGAAAAGGCTGTGCCTTTTGTGGTCTGTGTTCAAATCTCTTCATTTAAAGGACCTGCAGCATGGCAACACCATTCTTATGGTGCATACTAAACAATGTTTAATGTTTATTTAACACAGCTAAAACAGATTTTCAGCACTGCAGCATCTTGCACATTAACACCCCTTGTGAACAGCTGTTGCCCCTGTTCCTCATTTGGAATTCTCGCTGGGGTCATTAGACACGTTTTCAGAGTATAACCTTTTATCCGTCAGCAGCTAGCCCCATGTGATTGCTTGGAGGATTGAGAAGCACTGCAGGTAGCTGCTGAGCTCTCTAGCACTTACCAGGAGAAGGACATTTCTGTCGCTACTCCCCAGCTGAATACGAGAAAGTGAAATGTCACCTGCCTAAGTGTGCTCCTCCCCCTCTCCTCACCTTCTAATTCTACCTTCTGCCCTCTTCCTTTCCAGTCCTGATGAAGGGTCTCGGAACGAAACATTGACTGTTTATTTCCGTCCATGGATGCTGCCTGACTTGCTGAGTTCCTCCAGCACGCCCTGTGTATTGTTTCTGTGGGTTGACTGGAATGGGGAGCTGAAGTTACAAACAATCAGCCACTGTCTTATTTAGTAGGCCACCAAGCACAAGGGACCCCGTGCCTTCTCTTGCTCCTAATTTGAATCTATGAAGGTCTGTCTGTGTGGGAATGGAACTCCTTACTGTTGATGAATACTCTGGGTAGCTCAATGTATCCTTCAGCTATGAGAGTGCAGTTGACGACCCCATGTACCTGTAGGAAGCCAGCCAGCCACTGCTCCAAAATCAAGCATCCAGTCACTCTGACAGGTTCCATCAATGACAACATTGAATGTCCCAGTCTTTGCAAGCAAGGTTACCTGCCTAATACGATTAAATGCAGCTGACTGCATGACTCTCTCTGATATATAATCCTAAAGATCTAACAGCCAACACATTTTGATTTGTGCTCACTATCACAGCCACTGATAGAGGATATTCACTATAAACAGCAGGGAACTGGTTTTGTTCCAGGTGCTGCAAAGATCTGCCACCTTCTGGTTAACAGCCGAAGCCTCCTCAGAAATCAATATTCTGACATGTCCAAGAAATTAAACAAGTACCTGCACAGCCTGTATGTAGGTTATGGCCTTCTGCAAGAAACAGCTCTGCCTTGTTTTGTTTCCAGAAATATAGTTCATTCATAAAATCTACAATTATACAATATAGGACATTCCTTTGTCATTCACTCCACCTGGCATATTGATATTTTGGCTCATAATAGTTACATTATGTCAACTTGGCATTGATTTTTCATTCCCAAACATTCCATCGGTAGATTTCAGAGATTGTAACTCAGGGCCCTGACCCTCAATGTTAACTGGTGGGAAGACCCGAAACTATGTTGCTTCCCCATGAAGCCTTTGTTGCGGAGACCGTACCAAGTTTCAGTGTGGCCATCAGTATCTGGTTCTGCCGCTCGGAATGTGCCAACTCTACAGCATTCAGTTATGGACATCTCCTTGCTTCAGAACACCGGCAAGTTTCAGGAAGACCGAACTTAGACAGCGTTAATGATCTTCCAGCAGCAGTTGATGTACATAGTATGTGTTCCTGGGAAAAGCTCACAGAGTACAGAGATAAGATAATAATACCTTTATTTGTCACATGTACATCGAACATGTTTCTTTGTACGAACTCCAAGTCCAAACTGGAGGAACAGCACCTCATTTTCTGTCTTGGAACCTTACAGCCTAACAGCATGAATATTGAATTCTACCACTTTAATTAATCCCCACACCCCTTCCATGAAACCCACCCCACCATGC
>JARFYF010000119.1:30234539-30248027 GCA_030265395.1 Rhina ancylostomus | reverse complement strand
GCATGTCTGGGCCCTAAAACAGAGCAAGAAGTTGGCCTGGTAATTTTCCCCTTCTCCCTAAGGAAATGAGGTGCTGGGACCTAGTTCAGGTGCACACAGGAGAGAGGGCAATGTAGGGGTTGGGTCTGATTTCTGTTTAGGAATGAGGGGTCAGATTAGTAATTGAGTAGGAGGTGCAGATTTATGCAGGCAGGGTGAGGCCAATAAAGGATTGCAATTGGGGGTTGAGGGATGCATTCATTTGGCATGTGTAGTGGAGAGTTGGATTGGTGGTTTGATTGTTGGGTCATGAAAAGGACCACAGTCATAATCTTGAGGGGACTGGGATGTCCCAATGAGAACAAAGTAAGTTTCTACCTTAGAACATAGTACTGGCCCTTTAGCCCACAATATTTTGCCAATCTTTTAACCTACTCTAAGATCAATCTAACCATACCCATCCACATACCCGTCCATTTTCCTATCATCCATGTGCCTATCTAAGAGTCTTTTAAATGTCCCTAATGTATCTATCTCTACCAGCACCCCTGGCAACACATTCCATGCACCCACCACTCTCTGTGTAAAATACATAACTCTGATATCTCCCCTGTACTTTCCTCCATTCACCTTAAAACTATGCACCCTCGTGTTAGCTAATTCCACCCTGGGAAAAAGGTCTGTGGCTGTCCACTCAATCTATACCTCTTATCATCTCGTACACCTCTATCAGGTCACTTTTCATCCTCTTTCGCTCTAAAGGGAAAAGCCCTAGCTCACTCAACCTATCCTCATAAGACATGCTCTCTAATCCAGGCAGCACTCTGGTTATCTCCTCTGCACCCTCTCTAAAGCTTCCACATCCTTTCTATAATGAGGTGACCAGAACTGAACACAATATTCTAAGTGTGGTCTAACCAAAGTTTTATAGAGCTGCAACATTACCTCATTGCTCTTGAACTCAATCCCATGACTAATGAAAGCCAACACACCATATACCTTCTTAACAACCTATTAACTTGCGTGGCAACTTTAAGGGATCAATGGACTTGGACCCCAAGATCCCTCTGTTCCTCCACACTGCTAAGAACCCTGCCATTAATCCTGTATTCTGCTTCCAAATTTGGCCTTCCAATGTGAATCACTTCAGACTTTTCTGGGTTGAACTCCATCTGCCACTTCTCAGCCCAACTTTGCATTCTATCAATGTCCCGTTGTAACCCTTGACAACCTTCTATAGTATTCACAACACCACTAATCTTCATGTCATCTGCAACTTACTAACCCACCCTTCCTTAAAGGGGATTCAACTAAATTGGGTTTACATTGGTGACTCGGGACCTGCTCAGTGCAAGTTCAGTAAGTCATGGAGAAGCAGGCTTTGCACACACTGTGGACAACATTAAGGTGGCATGGTAGCGTAGCAGTTAGTGTGACACTATTACAGCGCTAGCGATCGGGGTTTGATTCCCGTCGCTGTCTGTAAGGAGTTTGTACATTCTCCTATGTCTTCGTGGGTTTCCTCTGGGTGTTCCGATTTCCTCTCACATTCCAGAGACATATGGGTAGGTTAACATGGATTTAAAAATGGACAGCGCGGACTCATTGGGCGGGAAAGGCCTGTTACCACAATGTAAATAATTTTTTTTTAAATTTTAAAACATTACATCTTTTTCCAAAAAGATTTATAAGCTTTTATTCTTAAAGTATATACTGCAGTTCATTCATAAATGCCATTTACAGTATAAGATATATCATTCCATTTGCTAACAAAATTTACTTTATCTCAGCTTGACATAATGTATTTTCTTTCACATTCTTTCCATGATCAATAACTTCAGAAGGTTTTTTTATGCAGATTCCAAATTGTCCAGAATTCCATTTTGGAGAGGATGTCCATCAAGCATGTGTGCAATATTCTGTGAAAGTCTTTCTCCTAGACCAAGCCAACCAAGCAAATGGCTACTCCTCTGCCCAGTAAGTAGGCTATTGTACTCTTCAGCAGTGCAAGGAGTGAGCACAGATCTGATCTGGATGAATCATCAGTCTTGGAACAGATCTGACTCAATTGCAATGATCTTGGACAGAACCTTTGTAATCCACATTAAGTAGTAAGATGAGTCATCAATTTCTAATGTCCCCTCTCTCCCCCTTCTGCTTGTGGATTAAGACAATGATGCCCTTTCCTGAGAATTTTTACATGCAGCCAGCTCAATAAACTCTCAGCTGGCTTCCATACTTACACCAGATTTCCCAATGCTGTGGAAATACTTCCATGAATTCCCTTCTTACCCAACTCTGAACAAATCTCCTGTGAAACAAAAACTGCTTGAAGAACTCAGCAGGACAAATAGCAGCTATGGAGGTATAGGGATGGTCACTGTTTCAGGTTGAGACCCTGCCTGATGCACAAGGTTTCTTTCCAATAATGCTGAAAGAAATCCTTCAAAGTGAATGACGTTGAAAGTGAGGACAGCCCTGAAAAACATCAAGTCAACTCCTGAAAAAGTATTTTTTTATTAAATGCTTTTAAGTTGCTTAATTTGAATTACTGATAATTCCAGTTTTATTCACCAAAACTCCAGATGATTAGCAGAATTATCATTATCTAACACAGTTATGCATAAAATGTCCAACAAAATTATTACAGCCAATAATGATAAGCATATGAATTTGATTCTCATAAGCTCACCCCTAGGAAATATAGATCAATGCATTATAATTCCATCTAAATAAAGCTTTCAATGTGAAAAGCAAAAACATGATTTGTATTTATCTGAGCTTTCTTGTTTCAATTATCTTTTCTGTTGTTTCCATTCAAGTCAAACTAATCAGTTAGAATTGTAAACAATGTTAACCTATGTTAATTAGGTTACAAGATGTTTTCCATTTAGCAATGCAAACAATTTGAATAGCCAGTAAATGTAACACTAACTCAATCAAAATGAAGCCTCAAATCACATTTTTAGATTGCATAAGATTGTATCACAAGCAGACCGATGCCATCATTTTATTACATTTTTATCAAGTTCCGCAGCAGAAAATAGGCTCCATCGAAACAAACGCCACAAAAAAATAAATAAATGATCATACAGCGTGAAAATTTTTTAGTTCAGACTGCCCAAACAAGTTAAAATTAACATCAAGACAATACCAGAGTTTAGATCTGCCAGCCTGCATTCAATCACTGCCATGAAACATCAACCTCTGGGGCCAATAGTCACAGTCTAGTCCTTTCACTCAGGTTCTCTTGGGTCTCATCTGTTATATCTCAAAGTACATTTTATTAGTTTTATATGGTTGGTAATTTTATGATTTCAAATTGATTAATATCCATATTATTTGCCAATGTCCTCCAATATTTCTTCTCAACAGCAATGGCATATTATTTAGGAGTATTCACACTTTTAATTGCTTTGTAAACATCTAATTCAATCACAAAGTGTCATTGTAATCATGTTGCCACAGTGCTTTGATAAATGTGAATAAAAGTAGAGTTGTATATGGTGCTTGAAATTAATATAATACAGGTCATCTTGTGCCAGAACAGTTTTATTAAAATGATTAACCTTCAGTTCTTGTAGTGCCTCCATAATAAATTAAAATGGGCTTTGGTTTGTCATCCAGATTTTATAGAAATGTTTTATTAATTTGTAAATCCCCCAATTTATCATACTATATTAACAATGTTTTTAAGAAGTTGAATGAGAGATGGTTAAGTCTGTACTGAAAGCTGTAAAAAAAATAATTTAAGACTTGCCTGGCCAAGCCGGAGGAAGCTCAAAAGTTATCCATCTTGGCTTAGTTTAAGGTAGAAATGCTGAGGCAGATCTTAATGGTGTCAGCATGTGTGCAGTGGTTGTCACCATGACACTACAATAACATTAATGTACTTTGTCCCAATATGCCTTTGAATATTCGTTCACCGTCTGACTGTAAATGTGGGGAGAGAAACAGTTAACATTAAAAGTATATAAAATTACGAGATGCACAGTTAGAGTAATTAGTCAGAGTCTTTTTCCCAGGGTGGAAATGTCAAATACTAAAGGACATTAAGTTAAAGTGAAAAGAGGAAAGTTTAAAGGAGATTTGCAAGGCAAATTTTTACACAGAGATGACTAGATGCCTGGAACACACTGCCAGGGGAGGTGGTGGAAGCAAATAAGATAGCAACTGTTAACAGGCATTTACACAGGCAGCTGAACAGGTAAGGGATGGAGAGATACAAACCATGTGCAGACAGGTGGGATTAGTTCGGATTGGCATCATGGTCAGCACAGACATTGTGGCCAAAGGGCTTGTTCCTGTTCCTCCAATGTTTTCTGTTTTTATTTCAGATTTTCAGCATCTGCAGTTTATTTTGGCTTTTGAATGTTCATGGCCTGACCCGACAAGTCTGCTTTAGATTTCCTGGCAATCAAAACCTTTGTGAAGGCAGACATCTGTTGAACATGATCACTTTTGATTCCATGGATGGCCCAATCACAATCAACATCGTTATGAGTGTTTATTTATTGTGCCCTGGGGAGTTTATTGCATTTCACAATATTTTTGTATCCTTCAGGATTGAATTTCTAGGGAACAATTTTTATTAAATAAAATTATGACCTACCACAAAAATGAAGGAATCTGTTTTTTTCTTCCTGGTCCACCATATGCTCTGTGCACTGATGCATGGAAGCCTCGCCATGCAGAGGAGCATCCAATAGTATAGAATGCGTGCCCGAATATCATTTCCAATTCTTTGCATTGTGGAAGCAAGCCTGCACAGCACCAGGATTTCAATGCTGGGAATCCGTTTCAGGCAGGTTCTCTTTAACTTTTAGATTAGACAAGATAAATGCATTATTCCATTTGTCTGGCAATTGGTCAGAGATCTGTATGATGCATTGTTGGTGATTAGACACCAATTACACATTAATAGAGTGAAGGCTTGTCTGAAGGAGCTCAAAGGGTGATGTGGGCAGTCAATGAAACACTAGATTTATGGGAAACATGTTTGCTCTAACAATTGTACTATGAAGCACCTGCTTAATGTAAGCACAGACTGGAGACTTGCTGATGCTGCTGCTAGCCCTTATTCTTAGCGGAATGAGCCAATGCAGTGCCTGTTGTAGTTTGCAAGATGTAAGTGACATTTTGCTGCATTGAATACCTGGAGAAGTGCAATTTTGTTCTGCGTTACTCTTTACATTTTTGTTTACAAACAGACTCCTGCAAAAGTTCCTCCCATTTGCCTACCTCTTGCTGATGATGCACGTCTTTTGCTCCTTCCATCTATTGCTGCTTGCCTACTTCCTTCAGCCAACTGCTTAAAAATAGTTTTAGTACGATTAAGTTGTCAGAAAACACTCCAGCAAAATGCTCCCAAACATTTGTAGCAATTTAGATAAGAAAGGTAAGAATCCCTTATTTGATTGTTGGAAATGGCTTAAACCTGACGTGCGCTTTACAATTATGGACAGATTGAGAAAATAGCCTGGCACCGTTGTTTGCTATATCCCCTATTTAAGTATATTCATAAGCCCCCATCCCCTTCCTTCCCTAGCTGCATGTATCTAGTGTGAATAACAGTTGTCTAAATCAGTATTCACAAAAAATGGAATTTAATTTTGTTTTTACTTGTGATATATTTCACTGATGATTTAGTGGGTCAAAACATCACGTGATATGATGTCCAGCCATGCAGACTGGAAAAGTGCCAAGATCAACTGAGGCAAAAGTAAAATGATATCATTAACCTGAGCAACACTGAACAGAGGAAGAAAAATATTTGGCCATGTCTCCAGCCAGTCTTGCCCAACCAGTGGTGTTTGCTGAAAAATTCACGTAGGTAAATGAGCAGCTCGCACTCACTGCCTGGGCACATGGATGATGAGTGAGATACTGAGCAGGACCAAGGCTTGTAAGCTTTCTACACCATTGTGGCTGGTAGCTTCATAACAAATGGGTCACGGGGTCAACACTGAAAAAGAAAGAATGATTTTTAGATATTTATATTAAAACACTTCTGCTAATTTGAGCATTTATACTATTTCTACTGGGTTTTCAAAGAAATTCCACCAATGGATTGCTGTGCCTTCAGACGAACCTCCAAGGAAATTCAATTACATGGAGTATTCATGTGAATTTGTGGTGCGCTGATATGTCATATTAGTTTATCCTAATATAGTCACCTCATAGAAATGCCATTGGTAAAGCTGCCAATCTGACAAATATCTAATGAGATAAGTTATATTCCTAACATTTATTTATTGGTTGTCTGTTCTTGGAACCACACTGAGCTTAAAAACATTTGAAATGCTGGATTTCATGAGCGCCGATTGCACATTTACATGACAATTCCAATGCCATTTCTCTCACCAAAGTCAATACCAAGCTAGCAAATAATTTATGTGATGCTCAAATTTCTGGAGCAGGCACATCATCAGAGAGCAGATTTTGACCTATGTGGGATTCCAGATGCAAAGTAAACTGTAGTCAATGGAAGTAGTCACAATTTTTAGCCGCATTCTGGATTTAAGTATTCACCTTTATCCTGCAGATGTTGCTACTTGGTTCCTAATCCAGCAAAGAAGATGTATGTTTCTTGAAAAATTGTTAATCTAGTAAAATATGTAACATATTTCTGAAGGCAAAGTACTGCACATTAGTGGGGAAAAAAGAACAGGAAATGAAGGAAATGCCCAGCAGGTTAGGTGAGAGAAAAAGAGTTAATGTTTCAGAGTTAACCTGGCATATTCTCCTGAAACATTATTTCTGTTTCTCTCTCCACAGATGACCGGCTGAGAATTTCCAGCATTTTCTGTTTTTATTATAGCCTTTTTTCAGAATGGATTAGACCATTTTAAACAGGTTCACCGTAATAGAAACAGTTCCCATTATAACAGGACAACTTCAGAAAATACAGAAGCAGCATTATGCCAATCAGTTTGAGGCTCATTACAAGATATTACCAACGTTATATTGCTGCAGTGATGTGATGTTGACAATCATTGCAGGCTCTGTAAGGTGGAGTAGTAATGGTGGGGATTATTTCCACTGGGAAAGGGTTGAGATTGACTAGACTGTTATTTAGTATCCACTGTAATTACTAGAGAAGAAAGACTAACCAAGGCTAATGCAACCATCAAGAGAAGGAGTTTGTGGAGTCCAAAGATTAGACCAAGGAGTTGGCTGAAGTTAATTCAAACCTGCTTCACAGAGGGAAATTGTGATGTTCTAATTCAGATAACTGAGTCAGATTCCTCTAGCAAACTAAAGCAAAATACTGCTGATATGAGAAAACAGAAATAAAATAAAAAAAATACTGGAAACACTCACAAGGTCAGGCAGTACCTGTGGAAGGACTAGGTCGAGGACCTTCCAGGATACTTCAGGTCCAGGACCCTTTATCAGAACTGGGAAAGAGAGAAAACAAGTCACTTTTTACGAGCAAAGCAGGTGGGGGAGTGATGGGTAGAAGAAAGGGCATATCTCTGATAGATGTTCCTTTTCAGAGGTATTCCTTTTGTTCGACCCATCTCTCACCCCCCACCTTCTCTGCAGTTGAAACGTAACTAGTTTTCTATTTTTCTCAGCTTCCAATGAAGTGTCACAGACTTGAAAAGTGAAATGTTTCTCTTTCCAGAGATGCTGCTTGATTTGCTGAGAATTTTCAGCATGAATTCTCTATGCTCTCTCACCTCTCTGTCCTTCACTTCCGACACTATTCCAATGAAATTCAAAGTAAACACAAAGATAAGTGTCTCATCATTCAACTGGGTAAATTTGAGCTTCCAACTCAACACTCAATTCTACAATTGGTATTGAACCGAGGTACAGTGAAAAACTTGTCTTGCATACCATTCGTACAGATCAATTCATTACACAGTGAAGATACATTGAGTTAGTACAGAGTGCACTGAAGTAGTACAGGGTAAAAACAATAACAGAGTACAGAGTAAAGTGTCACAGCTACAGAGGAAGGGCATTGCAGGTAGACAATAAGGTGCAAGGTCAAACAAGGTAGGTTGTGAGGCCAAGAGTCCATCTCATCATATAAGGGAACCATTCAATAGCCTTATCACAGTGGGATAGAAGCTTTCCTTGATCCTGGTGGTATGTGCCCTCAGGGTCCTGTATATTCTGCCTGATGGGAGAGGAAGAGAAGAGAGAATGACCCGGTGGGTAGGGTCTTTGATTATGCTGGCTGCTTCACCAAGGTAGTGAGAGGTATAGACAGAGTCCAGGGAGTGGAGGCTGGTTTCCGTGATGCACTGGGCTGTGTCCACAACTCTCTGCAGTTTCTTGCGATCCTGGGCAGAGCAGTTGCCATACCAAGCCATGATGCCTCGAGATAGGATGCTTTCAACTGCAGATAATGATTTTACCACTCCCATTTATACCCCTTCTAGTCCCAACCCTTTTTTAAAATTCTCTTACCACCACCATCTTTTGCAGTTCACTGTCATCCTTTCTGTTATTTAATCTCCCCTGCTTTCTGCCCAACATTTGTTATTTCATTCCCTCTCTTCTTTCCAAGCATTTTTAAATGAGTCACCAGTCCTGATGACAAGTATTGGCCTGAAAATTTAGCTGTGTTTTTCTATCTATAAGTGCTTCCTGATGATCTGAACATTTCCAGCATTTTCTGGTTTTAGCATTTCCAGCATTTCCCCCAGTGTTCAGAATTCCTCAAGCATCTTCTCAAATGGTGACAAGAGCTTCTACAACCTTGTAAAGAGGAAGAGAGTAGCAAAAATAAATTCAGTTCCACAGAGATATTGGCAAAGGTTTTGCTGAGTTAGCCCATACCCACAGCCCACATTTGAGCTCAGATTCTTCATTGCCTCAGCTTTACTTGGTTAGCATCTGTATCATTGAACTTGCTTTCTGACAGCATCCAGACCTATTTGTTGAGTTGCGGTGACACGGTCTCACACGACGTAATTGGGTCCCCAGCTTTGCCATTTATCAAAGCCATCAAGCTTATAGAATGTTTCTGAAAGTCTCTGACATTCATGCATGTTAACAGTTTCACCAGTTTGAATTTGTCATTGTGGTTGGGACTTCCACATTTGGATGTCTGGCCGCTGAAGTCCCAAACTTGTTTGCATTTAAAGGAATAATTGCCAGCAGTTTCCTGTAAATCTGCCAGTAAGATTCATTCCAATGTCAGAGAAATTATAATGGGAACAAAAAAAATGACTGAAAAATTAAATAGATTATTTCATATTTGCTTTCACAGCAGAGGAATATAAATTCCTTCACATAATTCCAAAAATAATGCTGAAAATTGGCTTAACCCGGAGGAGAGCAATTTTATGCACATTTGTTGGTACCTTAGTACCAATTGTAAAATTTGATTCCTGACATTTCAACAGGATTTTTATTTGTTCTAGCATCTTCACTCTAGCACAAAACTCCCCCAAATGATATCATCAGTTATTTATCACTATCAACATTTCTTACCTCACTTGCCTCAAAAATGACTATTTTTATTTACTCACATTACATTAGGATTCACTAACTCCAGTTTTTGTGATGTCATCCAGTTCAAATGGCCAAAACCCAAGTTCCATTCTTTGTCCTCACAGATATCTATGAAATCCTGCAATCTCAAGCTCAGCAGCCTGTCCAGATCTCTCTGATCTGTTGGGAGCACTCTTCCAACACCTTCCCATCTTTGCAGCATCCATTCATTCAGTAGCAGTACTCACCTGTGAATGGAGGATTGCTGTCTGTAGGTATGTCCTTTCACCAAGGCTGTGTTGGCTGCTGTTTATCTTGCAATAGAGATCAGTATTGTGCTGAATGCAATATGGTCTAATACAATATGATTCCTGTTTATTTTCTTTAAATATCTAAAATTATAAACATCTCGGTGGGGGAGAGAGGAAAAGCACAATACTACACAATGCAACGTTGTGCAAGAAAAGATAACAGTGTTCTGTCAACTCTGAGCATCTGGTTGCTTGCCCCCACTTTAATTGACCATCCCCCTCCCACTCTGGCCTTTCTGTCTGTGGTCTCCTATACCGTTACAATGACGGCAGGAACCAATACCAAAACCTCCAACTTTAGACAACTTATTCTTTCTTTCTGTCTGTAACAGAACTGGCCATTTCTGCCTACCATCATTTTGGCTCAATTTTTCTCCCCCTATTTTCTATAGTCTGGTCTGCTGGACATATCCCACAGCCTTGTCATTAGCAGCATAATAATCAGACAAAGAAGCTTCATCTGATCTTAAATGCCCCTGAACTGCCACATTAGTTTATCTGGAGTCACCCTATCACAGATATTCTCTGAACCCCACCTGCTTTGCTACCTAAACTAACTTGTTTCTCTCTTTTTCAGTTCCAGTGAAGAGTCCCAAACCTGAAACATTACCTATTTCTCTTTCCACAGATGCTTCTTGACTTGCTGTGTGTTCCAGGGGCACATTGAATTTGGAGTCAGTGCAGTGTAGATGCATCTTTGTCTGTTGAAGGCTCTCCTGTAAGGAGAGATTGAGTAAGATCCAGCTATACTTACTGGAGATCTGAAGAATGAGTTGTAATCTCATTGAGATATACAAAATTCAGGAACAATTGATAGAGCAGGGTTGGGATGTAAGGTTAGAATGCCAGTTACAGAATCTAGAACTGGTGAGCATAGTCTCAAAGAAAGTTTAGCCATTTAGGATCACACTGAGGAGAAGTATCTTTGCATAGTAGGTTGAAAATCTTTGCAACTTCCCACCTCAGAATTCAATGGATGTTCAATCTGAGTATCTCATGGATGAGATCATCAAGTGGAGAAGAGGATCGGACAGGAAAGTGCACAAGGCACAGGATCAGCCAGATGAAAATAAAAAAAATGCCGGAAATCTGAATAAAAACAGAAAATGCTGGATCTTAATGAATTGGAGGAGAGGCTCAGATTTCTTATTTTCTTAGGTGTTCTTTTGCGTGCTGCATTTCTTTGGGTTCATCCAAATAAACCAATGTCCTTAATTTAAAAGGGCCAGAATAAAAGTGATAGTCCTATGAAGACACAAGAGACTGCAGATGCTGGAATATGGAGCAACAAACGATCTGCTGGAAGAATTCAGTGGGTCGAGCAGCATCTATGGGAGTGAGAAGGATACGTGGCTGTAGTAGCAAGTCTTTGTAAGAACGTGATCAAAGAGCCAGAGAGCACTAGAAACCACAGATGTGGAGCAGTGAGAGAGGACCTCAAAGAACGCCCATCGGAGAGAGGCAGAAAAATTCATGCCTTGAAGAGACTTCGCAGTGGAGTAGTACAATGGAGACGCAAGAGACTGTGGATGCTGGAGTCTGGAGCAACAAACAATCTGCTGGAATAAGTCAGTGGATCAAGCAGTATCTATGTGAGTGATGCTGCTTGACCCGCTGAGTTCTTCCAGCAGGTTGTTTGTTGCAAGTGTTAGTTCTAATCCAAAATATAAAACTGAAATTATGGCTTGCATTTTACAAAATAAATTACCCCTCCCTATTGACAGATAGTAAATGAAACCTGCAACAATGGAAGGTGAGGTGGAAGATGAAGGGAAAAAATGTTAGAGTTGGAAAGTAAGCAAGAATTCAGGTGAGGTACAGTATCAAGGCAACTGCACTGATCAAGGGGACAGGCCTCCTTTCATTGATACTCAAGGTGTTTCATTAAAAGGTTAAAAACCCATCCAATCTCCTGGAGAACAATGTGTTGGAGAAAAAAACTCTGTCCAGTTATCTATTATTTAAATACAATGAGGTGAGCAATCAGGATTGTGGAGACATCAGTGGTGGAGAGAACATATTTGTGTAGCATAATGAGGGTGGGGATTTGAAATTTGGCATACCACGTCATTTTCCTTTCATGTTCCCTGTAATGATGAATTCTTGGAGGAGAATCCCCTTTAATACTTCAAGGATATAAGGAAAAGTATAGCTAGGATTAGTCAGGAAAGATTTGTTTTCCCAGCATCCACCCCCACCAACCTGCCACCCACCGTCCCGCCCCCACCCATCAAAGCCTCCCTAAATTCAATTGCTTGCCATTTAAGTGGTACCATGGCTTAAATTTCAGTGATCTACTTCTAAGCCTGAAAGCTTCAAACCCTGGCATCGTATAAAAAAACCCATTTGTAACATTCAACCAATGGGCAGATGAAAATCTAACATCTTTTGATCTATTCACAGAAAGAATGTAATGTGCTTTGCAGAGTGAAAGGAGCTTTAGAAAAGGCTAATATGTTCCAAATGTAAAACATTATGAGATCCATATTTGACAAATTTGTAAAAGACCTTTTGAATCCATCTGTAAAATATTTGTGAAAACCATGAAAATGTTCAATTAAACCATTAGTACAAAGGAAGTTCTTTACTTGGGAAAGAATTGCAATCACGTCAACAACATGAATAATTACAGGATGAATTATTAAATAACAAGGAATGTTCTACTGCCTCCTTTTCTCTATTTAGTTTAACAATTGGTTTACATTTAATAATTGAGTTTGCTGTTTCATTTACAATTTTATTATCAAACAGTTGTTTTAAGTTACTTTAGTAAATCTGCAAGCAGTGTTTAATTCCTTTCTGCTATAATCCCTGTTTTGAAGTTTTTAGCAGACCTCCCCTGATGTTGCACTACTGCAAGTAAGGGCAAGATTTTCAGTGGTGTGGAAACTCTTTACTGATGGCATAATTTATTGCTCCACAGTTTCCTGGTTCAATTTTCAAGTAGCCTGGGAAGCACCTGTCAATTTCCCATTTGCAGTATTTAAATAAACTTCTTGGCATCAGAAAAAACTTAGACTGAAACATAGCATTTAGTTTGTGCAACCAATGTTATAATTGGCTGTGTTGAGTAAGAAAGAAGGAACTAACTATAATGTATAAAACCCTGTGCATTCCTAATCTCCAGTGAAATAACATGCAGATGTGCAGCGTAATAAACAGAAAACACAGAAAGCTCTATAATATGTGTCAATATTATTTGAAGTACTTTTAAGACTGCACACATGTGCTCAATGATACACCCATAATCTGATATAGCATGTTGTGATTCTCTCTTAATTCCCACACACTACACTTCAACCTCCCTTTAAAAACTAAAAGGGTGAAGTCTCATTTGCAAATTTACAAGTCAGAATGATTAGCTAGGTTTCAAATTCTCTTCGATTTTTGTGGCTGGTCTTGTGTTGCTGTATAATGTTGGAGATTCAACAGATTTTATTGGTGTAGCATCCATCTTTGCATTCATTGAAGGTATCACTCGACTATTCAATCATGGTCTGTGTCAATTCTTCAATAATTG
This sequence comes from Rhina ancylostomus, assembly GCA_030265395.1. Lineage (NCBI taxonomy): Eukaryota > Metazoa > Chordata > Chondrichthyes > Rhinopristiformes > Rhinidae > Rhina > Rhina ancylostomus. The sequence goes on along the minus strand of JARFYF010000119.1, from coordinate 30,234,764 downwards.
TAGGACTCTCATCAGGAGGACATTCAAACTTACAATCCTCACTATCCTTTTGGGTTTCTTGCACTAAGATAAGGTGGTTTATTGAATCTTCCCAAATCACTTGCCTATACTGATGAGATAGTTCTTGGAGCCATTTATCTCCACAGCCTCATTTTGATCTGCCCTGTGTTGTCAACACAGGAACCTTATCATGTAATCTGGACCTCTGCTTTTTATACCATGTAT
>JARFYF010000119.1:30061331-30073599 GCA_030265395.1 Rhina ancylostomus | reverse complement strand
TATTATAAAGTCAGTGAAGGAGAATTGGAGCAAAAAACCACCTAAACTGCTATAAATAAATTTAAATATGATGTATAAGCCACTGATACTAATTGAGGTGATTTTCAACTTTGCTGTCGATTTCTTGTCAAAAACGGGTGGCTAACAATAGAAATTGGAATGGGGTATACTGTATCTGCAGCATTAATGTCCAGACACGATGCAATTTTCAGGGAGATCTGGGAAGAAACCCACTCATCCAGAACACGTCCTAGGTGCTTCTAGGTATGATAGCTGAGGCTTGTCTAGGAATTGAGTCTGCTGTTTAACAATTGTCACCTATGTGTAATTGCTTGGATTCTTTCATCCCCCCCCCCACCACATCTCCCCCCCCCCCACCACCACCAACACCACACTCCACAGACAGTGTAAATGTGTTACCATAACTTTCCCCTCATTAATTCATACAGCTCAAAATGTCACAATTCTTTTTCATATTGTAAAGGGTGTTTCAGATGTCAAAGCACAGTAATTTTGGCCTTTAACAAATACGTCATTACTATGGTTGGCCACATTTGTAAAATAGTGTGTTTAGAATCAATTTCAGACATATTGGAATTACTGCTGTCATAAGATATGTCTTTAATCTAAAACTGTTACTTGAATGTACCCATTGTTCGTCATGTGCCAAATGCAGTCTTTGATCTCCTCCGCCTGTTTACACTACAGATGTGAATTTGCAGCTGCTTCACATTCGTAGTGGACTTGTTAATGTAAACCGTGTGGCACTATTCACTCCCACCCTTGTTTGAAGTTGCAAAAACTCCCACCTCTGAGTACCGGATTTGGGGTTAGCTGTGAAATTGTAGATTCACATCAAACTAGTTACAATTCCTAATGGGAATCTCCTGTTGTCTTCAGGCTTGGAGAGGACATGCATCCATCTGAGCTCATTCCCATCTCGACGCAATGCACTTTTGCAATGATAACATGGCTTGTATCCGGCACCAAAGAGAGTCTAACAACCCTCTTCACCACTAATCCCATCAACATCAATACTGTTTTTCAGTCCTGCTAATGCATTGAACATGGTGGAAGCCCTATGGAGCTGTTGTAATTTTCTGTCATCTCTTTTGTCAAACCTATAACTCTGCTGATATTTGGAATCAGTCTTGCAACCAGAATCCTTAGAAGTGACCTCCAATGTAAATGGATTCTCAAATGGTTCCTTAAAGTCAGGCTTTTTTATCTCCATAACTGAAACTCAAGGGTGCAAATCTCCTCTAAAGCAATGGGAGCACAACTTTCTAGCAGTAACAGTGAGTGGTAGAAAACCAGAGGAAGAAGTCTCGTGCTCATGGTTGTTGCCCTTAGGTTTTGAGTTGTCCCTCAACCTGGGGAAGGGCCTCAATTTGTGGAAAGCTCTTTCAGAACAACTGATTTTGAATGTTTTCTCCCTGACATTTTAATGAGTTGCAACATTAACAACATTCTTATACCATTACATTTTGATGTCAAGCAAATGCAACAAGTGCTTTCAGATCCAGCCTTGTGGAAAGCAACTGTTGGTTATTTTCCTTCTCATTGAATCCACTTTTGTTAGCTCAGAAATGCCATGAGGGTTCTACAATGCTTGCATTGTCCTTCCAGTAGACCAGCTGACCTACATTCATGCTATTTCCTTGAAAGTAGAATCCCGCTATAAAGTCAGAATTCTTAGGTGCGAAATCCATCTTGGAGGATAAAATGGGTGACAACAGCTTTCATGCTCCACCTGATTTTCATCCCATGAACACCTGAACATAAGAACTTGGTCATACTGCCTTTTGGTCCTGCTCCACCACTTAATAAGCTCAATTCTTGTAAAACACAAATGGCAGACAACTAGTTTAGTCATGCACTGTCAGATTTGGTTGGGACTACAAAGTGTACAATTGGAGTTTGCTTGCATCTGCCATAGCTATTCACTATTCATGAATCACTCTTGACTGCAAAGATAACTCCTGGCTTCTTTAGTCAAATGCAAACCGTCTTCTTAAATCTCTCTTCCTTGCCTTCTCAAACCAAGATTGAGACAATCCCTTAATTGCCTCTCCCACTTATCATTTTTTCCCCTAAAGCTCTTCAAGGCCCAGCTTTGAAATGGCTTCCTTCTTGAATTTGTCGCCTGTCTCCCTTCATAGCTTCCAAGTTCCTCTTGTACACAAGACCAACCTCCTGCTGCCGCAACATTATTTAAATTCTCATTCTTGTTTTCAAATCAATGCATAGTGTCATTCCACCTATCCCTGTAATCTCTTCCAAGCCCATCCAAGATAGCTGTACTCTATCAATTATAGAGTCAATTATAGGGTTATAAGACTACTGAACAGTCTCCTAATATGATAAGATGGATTCTTGACCTCACAATGTACCTCATTATGCCCTTGCACCTTATTATCGACCTGCACTGCACTTTCTCTGTAGCTGTTACACTTTATTCTGCATTCTGTTATTGTTTTACTTTGTACTACCTCAGTGCACGGTGTAATGAATTAATCTATATAAACAGGATGCAAGACAATATATTCACTGTGCCTCTGTACACGTGATAATAATAAACCAATTCCAATTCATAATGATCCCTAAATTTACTTGTTTCATCATTTGTAGATGGCTTTTAGTCGTCACATACCTCAGCTTGGAATTCTCTCCCTAAACCTCTAATGCTCTTTGTTCCTCTAAGATACTTGTTCACAAGTACCCCTAAATGTAGATGGGCCACATACAGGCAAATGGGACCAGCTTAGATGGGAATTTTTGTCAGCATGGACTAGTTAGGCCGAGGGGCCTGTTTCCATGCTGTATGAGTCTATGACTCTATGACTCTGCTCCTTTGACGGAGAATATGTACAAATTTCTTTTTATATGGTTCAGAGTCAGATTTTGTTCAAGAATATGCCTGTGAAGTGGTTTGGAAATCTTACTGTATTAGAGGTACTAACAATTATTATTGTTTTTGCTTTGTTTCCACATAATCCCATTTTCCAAGTTCTTGATCCATAGCCTTTTTGATGATAACACTTCAACTGCATAACCAAGTTCCTTATAAAAATGATGAAGATTTCTGCTTTGTTCACCATTCCAGGAAGCATCGTGTGAAAAGACTTGTCTCTATCTCCCTCTATAATTCTAGCACCAATTACTTCAAATTTATATCGAAATGGCTATTGAGCTGTCAGAAAACAAGCCCTTGCAGTCTCTGACAATGTTGTACAAGTCTCATCCTCCACAGTTCCAAAAAGAACAATTCCAGTCTTTCTAATCTATCTATTAAGCTAAAATGTTTATCCCTGACAACACAACACAGTAAAAACTTTTGGGCTCGCTTCAATGCAATCACATCTTCCTTGGAGTGTGATATTCAGAACTGTGTACTGTGTTCTAAGTAATGCTTTATACATATCTAGCCTAATTGCATGTTCCTTTAGGTATATTCTGTCAGATAAATGAAGGAAGAAGAGGTAGTGGACTACAGGAGACTTCAGGCAAGTAGTGCACATCATATAACATTAGCTCTTTCAAATGTTTCAAAAGGTTGATATCTGGTTTCACCCAATTTGTACAAATCTCTTTTTTTTGTTGAATAAAGAAACTGTTAATATAATTATCATTTCCTTAGCTCCTAGGTAACTATAAAATTGGAATTCCAATTGGTTTTCAACTGAACATAAATAAAAAGAACGCAGGAATAAGGAGTATTGTGAAAAATATTGAATAAAAATTGACTGATAGGAAGACGAAACGTGAAATGCTGGAATATAATTTGCCAGTTACTGTCAAAGAGAACAAAGTGGTACATAAATGAGAGCAAGCATCCAAAGGGAGTAACTTGCTGCTTGAGGGGAAGTTTGGTGGGTGTGTTGTAGGCAAGCCTTTGCAGGCACTGTTACAAAATAACTGCAGGACTCACAATCTTGGAAAAACTATTTCAAGGGTAGAATTTCTTCCTCATCTGTGAGCTGTTTGCCAGAGACATGTTTTGACTTGCTCTATCACCTCTTGTCAGGCAGCCCTGACTGCAGCACAAACGACCTTTACACTCTAGTACATCTCCTTGCTGTCAACCCCCTCGGCTGGACCCGAAGAATGCTCTCAAAATAAAAAGGAACTGCCTCCTCTCTCAAAATGAACCAGCAAATACCTGGCTTCTCTCAAAACAATGCAGACAAGAAAACCCAGAATTCAACCATGAAAAGAGCAGGTGCTCCTTTTTTGAACCACTCCTGTTGTTTCATGCTCTTGCCCAGGAACTCTTGTTCCACCACCCACTCAGCCACTTGACGAAAATAACAGTGGGAGCACACTTCCGAAATGTTAATGAAACTCCCACTAGGCCACTTTGTGCATTGGCAACACTAAGCGTTAAAGACAAAATTAACGTATACCACCTATAGGGCCATAGTAAAACTGCAGCTCTTTGGTTGGCAAAGAGTGGTCTCAGCTCTGGAGGATTCAGCAGCACAAACATTACAAGTTATTCAGAAATTAGTCACAGAACCGGTGGCAATGAGAACTGTATTGAGAGCAGCATTACTGGGTCTGAGACTGAAAGCCCATGTATTCTGTATGATACTAGCTCCTTATGATGTATGCTTTGTTAATCCAGTAACACATTAGATATGTTATACTAACCTTATATAATAGACCACAGAGCTACAGGTAACTCTTCTTGCTATAAGCTCTAGAATTTTCTCTGCTTCTCTTTCTCTCTCTCTTCATTCAAGATACACAATAAAACTAATCATTTTGATCAGTCTTTAGATTACTCAGACTAATTTCTGATCTATAGCTCATGGTGGAATTTTGTTTAATGACAGTCCCATGAAATGCCTTGGAACAATGTTTTACATTGAAAGTGTTATTACAGTAAACTGAGCTGCAGCATATGAAAGTTGAGATGACTACATACAATATTTAACTTATTTTGTAGTTTATCTGTAATTCATTTTATTTGTTGCCATAAGTGGATAAAATTTGCAAGATGGCATTTTGTTGATTCCAGTGGCCCTCTGAAGGTAAAGTTGGCCACTAGGAATCAAAAATTATTCCTTGAGTCACTTTAAGTTTTACGGAGATGGCATTGTCCTGAGGAAAGTCTGAAGTGATGTCCTGAGCTGCAATGATTGGTGTCGGACAACTTGTCACATTCCCTTGTTCCAATTGTTTCCTCATTTCACCTTTAGTACCAGAGTTTTTCATAGAATTCTTGGTACTGTACTCCTCAAATACTGCCTTGATGCTATAGGCGCTACTCTCACCACCCACCTTATGTACAGTAACTATTTTTAAGTAGAGGGGTGGCATTTTCAAGTGGCAAGGGGTTATATAGTAATATTTATAGAATGTGATATTCTGCTCAGATACCACCAACAACATTTCTGTTTGATTTGTGTGTGTCCACTCATCAGTTCTAATTGGGGAAGCTAACTTCTTGACTCAGGAGCACCTTTTTAAAATCCAGCTTTATCTTGATGCTTCTACGGTCTATAATTTATCAAACTCTTTGTTGGTTTACCAACAGTGGATGAGCAGAAGCTTTCACCAGCTAATTATTGGAAGGTCTAAAGGCATTTTCTTTAGTTCCCATTACAAACTCGGCTCCTTAATTCCATTTCACTCCCTGACAACAAAGAAGTTTCACAGCATAACCTGCTTGAAAACATATGTCAATGACTGAACTGTTTCTTTCATTTGTAATGCCTGAAGACAATAGTTTGTTAAAGAAAGCATAACACATGAATGTTTTTTCTTTTATTCCCTTTTACATTCCCTTTTCCACAGAATATGTTGAAAATCATGTTCATTACAAGATATTTTTGTTAATTTTTTTCAACATAAATATTTTACTCATACAAATTGCAAAATCTAAACCAATATTATATGTTGTGCTGCATTAAAACTGAAGTATTGCTCAATATGTTAATGCACCTTAAGTGTCAGTAATGACAAATAAAATAAACTTCTAAATATTTACCAGCCTTTCTAAATAATCTCTGTTGTAATATCTCAAAGAATCTTCTCGAGATCCCTTTGTATAATTGCAGGAAGGCTAGGCTAAGCAGTTCTTTTTAAAGTTTGAAATTTTCAAAAGTACATAATTTTGATTAAATTATTGATAATATTTCCTCTTTTATTTTCCAGTCCTTCACTATGAACTCAATCTATTTTTACATCATTTTCAATGTCCTTTGAGAACACTCTGCAGCTGGCTCTAAAGCTAATAAACTACCTCCACCAGATTTGGATCCATGTTACCAAACAATTCATTTTGTGTGGCTCATTGTATTGTATCCCAGGAGCCCAGACTCTGTTTAATTCTTTACCTCATCTTTACAGGTGCAGAACACAAATTATGTCTTCTGCTAGCACAATGTACAACCACTCGTTTACTTCCGAACTCTTCACATTGTTAGGAGTTGGGAGTTACTTCCCTAATGGAGTAGTCGCTGATTGCAAGCTCTGAATAATTCTCCAGCTCCCTAGCCAGGTGTTAGTACAGCTGTACTTGGCCAGCAACTCTGCAAGGTTGATGAAAGTGTCATATGGCTCACTTGAGGAAAACAAATTGATAAGACAGCAAAGCTATCAATATCCTCTTCTATTCACTTAGAATGAAACTTATGGAGGATTCATACCAGTAAGATATTTAACGTGTTTGCCTAGAAATTCAAGGACAACTAGAGTGACCATACAAGGTATAATCACTTGCTGCAAAGGGAAGATTGCAGAGCTCTGAGTCGCGTAAGGACCTGGATGTCCCTGTGCATGATATGGAAAAAGTTAAGATGCAGGTGTACCAAGTAATTAGGAGAGCTAACAGAATGTTATCATTTATTTCTAGGAAAATTTAATACAGTTACATTTGGCATTGGCGAGCCTCAGCTGAAGTAATGGGTACAGTATCAGTGCCCTCATTTAAGGAAGGATGTTAGTGCATAGGAGGCAGTTTGATGAAATCTTACTGAACTAATATCTGGAATGGGCAAGTGGTTTTATGAGGAAACACAGGACAGGCTAGATAGGTATCTGCTGGTGTTTAGAAAAGTAAGAAGAGTCTACTCCGTTCTTTGCATGTTCATATGTCTTGTACTTGTTTTTCAAGGTTAACCATTCTCTTCAAATAGAGTGTAAAAATTGCTTTCATATTCAAAATGGTTTATGACAGAATCATTCAGTTGAACTGTCTAGTCAAATGGTTCTAATGATGTAACTGGGAATGATACTACTCCATAGAAATATTCAGCACAAGAAATATCGTTGTTAAATAGGTTAAGTTGATCCTTATGTAGCTTAAAATGAATGGAAGAAGGATTGCTAGTGGGGAAAATGAAAACCACAAACTAAGACAATCTGTGGTTTATTTTTGCTTAGTAAGTATGTTATAATGCTCTGGCTCCAGTCATGGTTATTTCAATATCATATGCCATTACCATAGTGTCTGGGAAGATGCTTATTTTAATATGGCTCAGCATGTGCAATACCAAACTTCCATCCCATTGATAAAGCAGCTCAACAAATAGACTGGAATTAAAGCCAAGTACTCTGATAATGTGGTTAGATTTTGAAAGCTTTTATAAAAACACACTTTGCTGAGATTATTCCCACTCTAGACACATGCACTTGCAAAGCAATTTTAAATGACTTTCATGTAAAAAGTACTGAAGCAGAAAGTATTTTTAGGGAGTATTGACTATCCTCAGGTCAAGATTAGTAAAAAAACATTAACAAAGCATGATTCACAAATAATTATAAAGATGATCCCTTGTACTAATATTTTCAAAATTTGTACGTTAAGACAAACTGGCAAAAGAATGAATTCTATTACCTCTGATTGAACTCAGTGCATATAGATTGCAAGGATTGAGCATATCTCAACAAAGAGCATTTTTGCAAAGTTGTTGAGGGGAAGATAGTCCAGTTAACGAATAACAGGTCTAACAGTGCACAGCGTCTTAGGACTCCGGAGCACAATCTGAGTTCAGCTCTCCAGTCAGCTGAACACCACTAGCAGATTGCATGAATTGCACCGTTGAAAGAGCATAGACTTCCTCAGGTTTACCAGCCCAATTGGGCAGTGACATCTTCCTCCTGAGTTGGCATGCTTAACATGGCTCAAGTTCAATGATTTTAATAAGAAGAAACAACTATAGCAAGAATGGGTATGTACCATTTATTTTTTTATCTGATCTAATTGAGTTGATATACATGTCTTAATTGTTTATATATGCTTTCAATGTTACAATTTTTTTAAGTGTCCTTAACAAATTTACATTTTTAATAGTATATTTATTTTTAATAGTACTTGAGTATTCTTGAATGACATTTGCAAGCAATCAATTGGAATGACAGTTTAGACATCCAGTAAGATTGGGTGCAGGGCTTCACCGCCCGTCCAGGTAATGTGGGGATGAAGCAGATCCATTATTCTTGGAGACTCCTTGTGTTAACTGGACCTCTCTGATCAGCTGGAAGCTAGCTTTCCATCAGAAGACTATTCCCAGGGGTTCATTGCAAAAACAGTGTTCTCCAAGGGTAGGCAACCAGCAAACTTGGATGACAGATTTCCTTCCCCAAAATGGCTTCAGAAAACCTGATTTTTTTTTATACAACAAACTGGTAGCTTTGTGATAATCATTACTAATGACTAGTTTTCTGTCAAATTCCAGAAATGTATCTGAATTTAGTTTCTACTGGTGGGATTTGAACTTGGATCTCTGAAATATTAGCCCAGACCTCTGAATTACTAGTCCAATAACTAAGTCACAGCACCACCTCCATATCACATTTGGTATTTTACTGTGCAAGTTCAGAAACAAGAAATCCCCATGACTTTTATGGGGTCAGAATAGCAAAAGCTGACAGCTTTGCTGTCATCTTACAGTGTGGGTATGATTTCTCCAGCCATGGTGCCATTCAAATTGCAATAACATGCAAATATTCATTTTCTGGAATTATCAAAATAATTTTAACTAAGTAAGATATAGTTGACATTGTTCATTGCAGTATACAGGAATACTGCCTTGTCAGAGGGGCTGCTGCTTGCATGAAGCATTAAATTGAAATCCCCAAACCTTGATTAATAGGAAGAAAGTGTAGTTCAGCTGGAACAGGAGCTGCAGGTGAACGGAACGAGTGCAAGTTGGAACAGTTAGTAGAATGTTGGATGACCTCAAGTTTATCAGGATTAGAACAAGGGAAGATAGCCTTACATTCATAGGAATAGTCAAGTCTAGTGGCACTGAAGACATGGATGAGAGTTTCAGCCACAGAGAAGCTGAGGCAAAGCAGGCATCACACAAAGATGGAAAAAGGCAAACTTAGAAATGGAATAAATGTTAGGTCCAAAGCTTAAGTTAGCCTCGAAGACTTTCACAGATGGTGCAAGGCATTTGGTGGCACAGAAAGCTTTAATCACAATCTTCATGTTGGAATCAAGATTAGATATTGTCAGTTCAGTTTCAAACAGTTGCCAGGGAGAGGGATGGAGTTGGTAGATAGAAAACAGTGTTTGTCTTGGGACCTAAAGATTGGACTTGCCAGTAATTATCTGGAGAAAATTTCTGCTTGTCCAATGTTGGGTACCTAAAATAGCTTAACAATTTGGAGGCAATGGAAGCTTCAAGAGAAATCTGAATATTAAAGAACTGAGGCACCATTTGACATGGCAATAAGGAGAGCGCAGATTGCACCTCTTTCCATGCCAACATCCCTTGCCCATAAAACACCATTGAAATAATGGTTGCCTCGATCTAGCTATGTGATAGATTACATGCCATGATTATCGCATATGAACCATTGATTTCAGAAGTAATCTATTGGAAGTGAAGCATTTTGAGACATCATTTAAGGCGGTAAGCAAATAATCTTTATGATTTGCAATCATTACTGCTGGAGAAACTCAATGGGTTGAACAATATCTGTGGGGGGAAAGGAATGCATGCACCAGGACTGCAGGGTTTCAAACCCAAACTTCAACAATTCCTTTCTACCCATAGGTGTTGCTCGACCCACTGGTTTCTTCCAGCCATTTGTTTTTTTTCCTCCAAATTTCAGCATCTCTTGTGTCTCAGTCTTTACTGTTATCTCACTTTCGAGGCCAATATTCTGTTTGAATATTGATAGCAGTTTATGTGGATCAGACTATGATTTAGTTTAAGTGGTTGAGGAGAGTAATGATGTTATGTACAAGTGATTGATAATCAGCTGTCTACTAGAAATCTCAAATGACCACAGGATCTCAGATTTAAAGCTGACTCTGCACATCCCCACCCCCCACGATCACCCAGTCTCTTCCCTCACAGAAAGCACTACATGTAGATTAGATGTGGAAGCAATAGAAGATGAAAGAATGGAATTATCTGTTTCTACTTCACACAAGGATGTCATTTACAAACAGTCCTGTCATTCCTCAGAGAGGGTCATCTAGACTTCTGGATTACTCTGGGCTTCATCTCTTGGTTAATTATCTTGTTTGCATGAAAGCACAACCTTAGCAGGGAGTGCTGTTTTCCAACTTTTTTTTATGAGAGTAGCTCATATTTTGCATTACTTTTCATGTAAATACAAATGCTGTAACACGTCCTCTGACTTGTGCATCATTTTTGATTAAAATTACAAAAGATAAAATTGGTTACAGTATTCAAGCTTCAAGTTCTAACCCACTCCTTTTGTTCTGGCATTCTGTGAAATTGATCTGGTGTTTCATGTTACACCCATAGATCCCACAATACACATAATTATTAACCATAGTTATTCATGATGCTCCCAAAATGAAGTTTCTTTTGATAGTCTGTGGATATGAATGATTCAGCATTGTTAACTAACTATAGAATAGATGATGTATATAGAAGAGAACTTTGTTCTCCCAGACAGACTAACTGTGTCAGCCTAAGTGAATATTTTATATGCCAGCATTTTTCACTTCATTACAACACCAATTCTGGAATGTTGACATAGATTCAAGTAAGAGATCTGATTCCTGATCACACTAAAATAAACCTGGCACCTGAACTGTAGGTTCCTGCTCACAGTGTCAGCACAACCACAGTAGCTTAGACCCCAAGCCCTTCTTTGTTCTCATGGACAGCCAGGAATCATCAAACTTTAACAACTAGAATCAGATAAAGGATGTCAAAATGCATTTGGAAAATAAATGGCTTTCCTAACTCGCTGTGAGTTCACATATGATTTGCCCCTATTTCATGGTTTCCAGTCTAAAACAATCAGTCAATGCAGGAGCATCTTTTAAAGGAACATTGCACTCATCAAAAACTTATTTGTGTTCAGCCAGCCCTAACCCAATTTTCTCTCTCCCTAAGCTCCTTCACCAAAAGATATGCAATCCTTATCACTCATTATGGAACATATTTAAAATATGCCATCAATTTCCTTGAGCCATACCTGTAATCTAGCATTAAGTAACAACATGATTACTAGAAGATTATATTTTGAAGATCTTCAATGAATTCAGCAAAATGTAAATTTCAAGATGTAACTATGGAGAATATTTTCATCAAAAAGTTGGCACACATTAGTGTCCTCTAACATGCCACATCAAAGATATTCCAAATACTGGTAAATCATTATGAATTACACACTGTGTAAATAAACATAAACTGTGCCTGTGTGCAGGTGTGTGAGTGTGTGCACATACGTGCTTTGCATTGTACTTATTAATTATGTATTCATTTTAATATGGGGAGTGCACATTAAAGGGATTGGGTGTACTGAATGAATCACAAAAGAATTCTAGGTTTTCTTGTTCACAAATTGCAAGACGTTAGCAGGCAGATACAACAAGTGTTTGGTAAGGCAAATGGCATATTAGCCTTGATTGCTAGAGGGTTGAAGTTTAGAAACAGGAAAGTATTGTTACAATTGTACAGGGTGTTGATGAGGCCACACCTGGAGTACAGAGCACATTTTTGGCTCCTTATTTAAGAAAGGAGATTCATTAGGCTAGCTTCTGGGATGAAAGGATTGCCGTATCATGAGAGTCTAAAGAAATTAGAGGAGTTAGAGTAATCATGATAGGAGTTCAGAAGAATAAGGAGTGATATTATTGAAACATTTAAGATCCTGAGGGGGCATGACAGGGTAGATGTCGAGATGTTTCTACTAATGAGAGAATCTCGAACACGGAGTCAAGCAAGATGAGTGAGCTGTTATTTAAAACTGAGGTGTGTAGGAAGTTCTTCTCACAGAGGATGGTGAGCTTCTGGAAATCTTTACCCCGGAGGGTTGTAGA
>JARFYF010000119.1:30006737-30016896 GCA_030265395.1 Rhina ancylostomus | reverse complement strand
TTGGTGAAAGATTATCGAACAGAAACATTTAAACTATTTATCTCCCTGCAGATTCTGTTTTACCTGTTGAGTATTTCCAGCATTTTCTGCTTTTATCCCACCTCATGTACATTCATTGACCAATGGTAATATGACACAATGTGGCAGAACAAGAGAGTCGGGAAGAAGAGTTCTTCTGGAACTGCTCTGAAGAAGAATCCTGGCCTTGAAGAGCAAATATATTAAAAGCAGGAACTGGTAGTAGATGGTGCTAGCATTGGAGCAAGAACAACTTTATATAACCTTAGAGTGATTCTTTCATGCGTCTGGTTTTGAATGGGGCAGTGAATGTGAGGAAAAGGATATAACCTAACTCCCATTAAGAATCCACTTTGCTCTTTAGAGAAGATTTCAACACATCATTTGACAGGTTGCACAACTACATGAAAAGAGCCTAAGAGAAGATTTGATAGAGGTATATAAAATTGTAAGAGACTTAGAAAGGGTAGATAGAATCTTTCTTCCCATGGTAAGACTATCAGAAACAAGGCAACACAGGTTCAAGCTGAGCAAAAGGAGTTTTAAAGGGGATTCAAGGGGAATGCTTTTATTTGTTTTAAACACACAGAGAGTGGTTGGTATCTTGTCCATTTCTGTGCTGTACGACTCTATCACCTATCCCTAAATTTAAAGCCCATTGTGCTCCTCCAATCAAGAGACTCTTGTTAATGATCTAATGAAGCTGTAGTACTGTCATGTGATCTTTTACAGAAAGACTTCAGCTACCTCTGAAATATTTGACTTGTCTATATTTTAAACCCACTTCCTTTCATGAAGACAAAGTAAGGAACTTTAAAAATCATGGTAATCCAAATGAAGTTCTTTTCCATTCTGATGCCTGTTACTCTTCTTCAGATCAATATTTAATCAGACTTCGATCAAAATCACCTTTTGTTGAACACATTATTCTCTTATGCCTTTGATTAACTGAAGGACAATACAGAGTTGAACATGAGGCAAAGTTCATAGTGCAGTTATGACATTTTTTAGCCATAAAACATAGAATATAGACCAAAGCATCTTATTGCATATTCTTGTTCTTTAAACGCGGACTTAATCCTGCCACTAGCAGTCCTGATGAATCCAAAGCAATAGTATCTTGGAGGCCCTAATCAGAGTCTTCAACGTTAATAATTTGAACAGTTTGGCCGTCAAACCACTTCACCTCGGAGCACTTGGAGACCTGGCGATGGAGGATGGTTGCAGCTCGAGGCCGACTGGGGTTCGTACATTGACCCATCTGGTGATGAAACCCCTACTACATGTGGATTTATTCAGATTGTTTTTCCTTTCATTTTAGTGAATTGTTTAAACATTGATCGGTCAACCCTCCTGCCTAATCATAGGGCTTGCTTCTTGTTTCTGACACTGACCCACAGTGGGCACAAAGGTGAACTGTATTTTCCTTCCTTTCCTAACACAAGGGACACCAACTCTCCAATCTGTCATTTGTATTATATTCCGAAGGAATTGCAAGACCACAAGTTTCTTTTCCTTTTGTTCTTTTTCCTCACCTGAAGGCAGTGACTCACATTCACACACAAGTCCAGTTGCAATAATAGCTGCTATGCATATTGCTCATGTCCATATTTTGAAGCTTGACAGCAGGATGGAGTAAGGCAACATCACAAGTGGTCAGATACTGTCTCTCCTGCCCTCCTACTCCACAGTTTGTGTCATGGTTTAGCAATTTGCAGTGGGAATTTGCAACTTAGTGTCCTCTTTGCGATTTTAGTTAAGGCATCCAGTCAGTACAGTTTAAAATCAAAATCTGGATCCCATGATCCACACAACTAAAGTCCACATCATGCTCTGCATCCAGCCACTCCATGCATTGTTCCCTTGAATTTCATTTTCATATTATATGAAAACCATAAAAAGCACCTGCTAGTAACAAATCATCAGTTAATTAATCCAATGTGCAAGCAATCATCAAAATCAACTTAATAAGAAATAGCAATTGAGCTAATTGTTTTGCTGCCAAAATATTACTTTTTTTTACTAAAGTCCATTTTCTTGTGGCCTTATACTATAAACTGAATCACAAGCCGAAACCTCTCCAAAGGAACATAGACCTACTCCATTGCCTTAAGTATAGGCAAAAAAAAATGCACATATAATTCTAGGAGAACAAAGTTTCCTTTTGAAGTCAGTGGGAAAACAGAGCCCACTTACTTACAATGTGCCACTGGCACGATGATGTCATAAACACTCCAGCCACTTTCCAAGCAACAGAAATCTGTACTGAAGATATCAGTACAGCCTTGTTAGATTAACACAATACAGACACTGTAATGAAATGATTTACTCAGTGACTCTAGACTCTTAACAATATTTTTAACGATATTCATAATGTTTCAATACATGTAAGGATGTTGTGTTTTAGAACTGTGAAAGAAAGGGTGAGTGCACCCACTCGATCAGTTATGTTTATATAAGGAAATAGACAGGAATGGGGGAGGGTGTGCTTTCAGTGGCTGCTGTCTTTTTCTGATGGCCCTGGCCAAGGCTGGCCTCTGTTTCTCAGTAAGTTTACTCCACTCCAGATGTGCCTTGGCTCCAGCGTGGCTGCCATGTACAGCAAATCAACATCTTAGCGCTCGTCAATCTGTGGGGTAGAACGCCACTGTGTCGTCAACCTGACCCACTGAGTGATCTAGGAATTTACACTGCTGAGCTCAGAGCTGAGGAGCTAAGATGACTGTGCCTACAACAGTGGAAATGAAATTAGCACTTTAGAATGACAGGGTTCTATGTAGGCATTATTCAAATGTTATTTGTTTCCTTTAATTAAAGATAACTCTTTAAAAAGCCATTTCTACATTGCATCCATGAATTCAAATTCTTTAAAGAATGTGCAGCTGCTTTGCATCAAAACACTCTATGAAAACACCACAGATAAGTTCAGCTTCTATTTTAGACCGGAGAAAAAACTCCCACTTCCTGATGTCTGAAATCAGCTCAATAACCAAACTTTTCGAATTAAGCTGACAAGATGCAGTTTTATTCAGTGTCTGATTCTACCTAAATGTCACCATATGTGTCAGATAGGAAGTTCAGTGCATTTAAAGAGCTGGAGCAGAGATAAGTGTTTTTAGCTGTATATTGGAGTGTCCTGATTAAGATTAACTAGTTACAAACTCACATCAAGCTTTTAACAATTCTGGAATATTAATCTCAAGCTTTTGCCTCAACCAACGGAGCAGCTTCATTTCATTCCAACACTATTCTGATTGCATTGATTCCAGAACACGAACCACACGATCTGACACACCAAGGCTAGACAGGGATGCCCCAATTCCAATAGACACAGCAGGGCTGGACCAAATCCAGGAGACACATCAGGGCTAATCCAGTGCCAATAGACATTGGATCAAATCCAATAGACTCACCAAGCCTGGGTTGATTCCAAATGACAGATTAGCAATGGCCAAGTAAAGAAGACTTACCAAGAATGGACTGATGCCAATCGGCTCACTGGAACTTGACAAATTCCAATAGAGCCACCATGGCTAGATCAATTATAGTACACCCACAAGTTCTGAACCATTTCCAATGGACACACCAGCATTGAGCCAACTCCAATACATATGCCAAGGCTGGACCAACTTCATTATCATCACTAGGGCTGGACCTGCCTCCAGAAGACCCACTACCAGTGGACCAACTCCAATAGATATACAATGGGTGGACCAACTCTAAAATACTCACTGGGGTGAACTGCTTTCAATTAATCCACTAGGGCTGGAATAACTCCAATAGGAACACCAAGATTTGGCTAACAAAAATGAACAAACATAGGCTGAAACAAATTCAATAGACAAACAAGGGCAAGATCAACTACAATGTACTCACCAGGGCAAGACCAACTATAATAGACAGATCAGGGCTTGATCAATTGCAATAAACACACCAGGACTGCAATATTTCCAGTAGATACACCAGCATTCAACAAGGAAGACTGAATTAACTCCAATAGACACAATTAGATCAAATTCAAAAGATACACCAAATCTACACCAACCCCAATTGACTCATCAGTGCTGGGCAAACTCCAATAGTCACATTGGTATTAGACCAGCCCAAGTTGGCTCACTAGGCCTGAAGCAGTTCCAGCAGGCTTACCAGTACAGGGTGAACCCCATTAGATTCCACAAGGCTTGCCCAATTCCAATTTACATTCAAGCATTGGCTTATAAGTGGCAAGAAACATTTGTATCCAAATAGTGCCAGGAAATGACCATCTCCAAACAGAGAGAATGTTACCACATGCTCTTAACAGTCAGCAGCATTATTATCACCAAATACCCCACTGCATTCTAGGGGCCACCAATGACCAGGTACTGAACTGGATCAAATGCATAAATATTGGGGCTACATGGACAGATCAGAGGCTGGGTATCATGCAGCAAATGACTCACCTTCTGATAGCCTGAAGGCTTTCCAACATCGACAAGGCACACGCCAGCAGTGTGGTGACTCTCCACTTTTCTGGATGCGTGTAGTTCCAATAATCCTCACAATGCATGACACCATCCAGAACAAGGCAACCCACTTGAATGGCACCCTGTCAATCAACCTAAATATTCACTTCTTCCTGCAGTGGCAACAAAATGTATCCCAGTTACTCATGCAGGCTGCTCCAACGGTGCCTTCCAAATCTGTAACTTCTACCACCAAGCAGGACAAGGACAGGAGGCTCATGGGAAAATTACCATTTCTAGAGTCCTCTCTAAATCACACATCATTCCAAGGTGGAAATATATTGCCGGTCCTTCATTTTTGTTGGGTTTAAATTTTGAAGCTACTTACCCACAAGCACTGGGTGTACTTCACCAGAAGGACTGCAATGATTCAAGAAGGTAGCTCACCATCACTTTCTCTAGGCAAGTAGGGATGCACAATAAATGCTAGCCTTGCCAGCAAAGCTCAGATCCTATTAAATAATAAAGAAAAATATTAAAAACCTTCACTGAGACTTTAGCAACTCCATTAGATTCACCAGGACTGCAGCAATTCCAAATGAGTCAACAGTACTGGACAAACTCCAATAGATTCACAAGAACTCAACTAAATTCAGAAGATGTACTGAGACTGGACCAACTACAATAGACTCACCAGAACTGGATGAATTACAAGAAGCAACAAGGTTGGACCAACTCTAATAGGCACACCAGGGCCAGGCTATTTTCAGTAGATACAACAATGTGCAACCAACCCCAGCAGAGAAGCCAAGTATGTAATCTTTCCAACAATTATATTCAACTCCAATAGATACACCAAGATAGGACCAACTCCCAAACTAAGACTTGATCAACTCAAAAAGACATACCAGGGCTAAACCAATTTTAATGGACACAACAGCTTTGGAGCATATCTAAATGACATATCAAGACTGGGCCACATGCAACAGACATGCCAGTAGCTTTTTATTTATAATAGAAGCACCAGCGGGTGACCAACCCCATTGGAGAGACAAAGACTAGAATTATTTCAATAGAATCAAATTCAATAGATAAACCAAGGTTGGAGCAACTTCAAAAGGTTCACCAGGGTGAGATAAATTCCAATAACACACCAATTTGATAACCAATACCAATAGATACACCAACATGATGTACCAAGGCTGGACCAACATCGATCAACACAACAGGGATGAACAGATTCCAATGGACACCATAGACCAGACCAATTCTAACAAAGCTCCAAAGCTGCACCTACTCCAATGCAATACCATGGCTGGACCAAATGAAAAATATTTATCAGAGCTGAACCATTCTAAAAGAGACACCAGTGCTAGACCAGGTTAACAGATATTCCAGGGCTGGACCAATTCCATTAGACTCACTTAGGAAGAACCAGCTCTAATTTATACACCAATGCTGAACAAAAAAAAAATAGAATTGCTAGGGATGGAAAATCCCAATAGGCAGATCATGCCTGCATTTGACTCAGCAGGAACTTGACGATTCCAACAGATACACCATTGTTGGAGCAATTTTAAAAGAGGCACTAAGGCTGGACCAAATCCAAAAAAACAACTAGGAATGTACTAACTCCAGTACACAAACAGATTTGAACCATTTCCAAAAGATGTACAAGTGTTGGACTGATTCCAATAGAGATGCCAAGACTGTACCAGCTCCAAAAGACTCAAGATGAACAGACTAATTCTAGTAGGCACATCAATACTACACCAACTCCAAAAGAAACACCAAGGCTGGGCTAACTCTAACTGGCACAGCAAGGGATGGACTCGTTACAAACAAAAACAATCGCAATGAAGCAGTTCCAACAGACTTACCAGGTCTTGACCAACTATGTTCAACTTACCAGACCTGGTCCAAAGCCAATTGACACACTGGTGCTCAAACATCTTCAACAGAGAAACCAGTGCTGGACCAAATCCAATAGACTTGTCAGAGCAGGATTGGCAATATACCTACTGGATTTGAACTAACTCCAATAGTCTCACCAGGATGTGACAGTTTCCATTTGATCCACCAAGGCTGGGCTGGCTTTGACACACTCAGTAGTGCTGGACCAACTCTAGTAGATTAATCAGGGCTAGACTAATTTCAATAGAAATCATTGGCATTGAACCAATTGCAATAGAGATACCAAGAATGGAAAAATCTGATGGACACACAACTGCTGAGCAACTCCAATAGACAGCAAGCCTGAACTAATTCTTGGAGACCAACCAGGTTTGGACAACTCCAGAATAGACACAATGACTGGTCCAATATTTATACACACATCAGGGCCGGAGTATTTCATATACACAAATTAGAACTGGACCAGTGCCAATGGACAAATCATGCTTGGACTCTGTCAACAGATTTGGACAAATTTCAGTGGACATACTAGAGCTGCATCAACTCTAATAGACTCATTAACACTTGACCAAATCTAATCAACCCACTAGTGTTGGACCAATTCCAATAGGCACATCAAGGATGAATCAATATCAATTTACGCACCATTTCTGGACTACTTCCAATTTGCTACTATATCTATTACCAGAGCTGGGCCAATGGACATTCGTTGCCGATGCTTGTTTGGGCCAGGGTATTCAGGCATTGAAGTGTTCGTCCCTTGAGAAGCTGCACCTTGTTTTGTGTGAGTGTGCATCTGTTCCCATTCATTCTCTCCCCATGTTTGCCTTTGTGATTAAACTACTTTTAAAATCCAAAGATTGTGTCCAGAGCCCTCCATCTTTAAGACCAAAAGAGCCCTTTCATACAACGTTCCCCCTGCCATCGGGCAGAAGATACAAATGCTCGAAAGCACCTACTACCAGGCTCAAGGAAAGCTTCTATCCCACTGTTATACGACTATTGAAGAGTGCCCTGGTAAAATAGGATGGGTACTTGACTTCAAAATCTACCTCATTGTGGCTTTACACCTTACTGTCTGCCTGCACTGCACTTTCTCTGCAACTGTAACACTTTATCCTACATTCAGTTATTGTTTTCCCTTGTACTACCTCAATATGTTTATGTGAAGAAGTGATCTGTATGGATGGCATGCAAAACAAAAAGATTTTCACTGTACCTCGATATATGTGACAATAATAAACTAATTTACCAATGCTGATAAACAAGTCAAAACTATACCAACTTCAATAGAGGCATCAAGACTGGGCCAATTCCAATGGACTCACAAGGGCTGGAACAATTCCAGTAGAGACACAAAGGCTTAACCAATTCCAAAAGACATAACAGGTCTGGACCAACTCAAATGGATTCATTGGGTTTGGTCAATTCTAAAAGACACCCTAAAGCCTGAGTACCAGTGAAAAAAAAGGATGAAGGCAGGACCAATTATGGTAGCCCAGGTAAAGCAGAGCCCCCTTCAAGACAAGCACCAGGCCTGGACCACCTCATATGCTCAACCGGGCTGAACATCTCAAAAAGACACACAAGCACTGGAGCAACACTAGTAGATACACCTGGGCTAGAGGAACACCAGTAGACACACTACAGCTGGAACAATTCCAATAGACACCAGGTTAGACTAGATACAATAGACTCACCAAGGGTGGGCCAATTCCAACAGGCACACCAGTACTGAGCCATTTCAAATAGATTCACAAGGTCTGGGCCTACACCATTGCTACACCAGCATCAAAAGAGACATTAAATCAGATCAATTCCAATAGGTTCACCAGGGCAGGAACAATTCCAATAGAAACTCAAATCTACTATACTGGGGCTGAACCAGCTCCAATAGACACACTAAAGCTACAACAATTACAATTGACTCATTAGTGCTATACCAAGTATAGTAGAACTGGAAGGCTGGACTAATTCCAGTAGACACACAAGGGTTGGACCCACTGATAGCAGGTCAAGGTTGAATCAATTTCAATAGACCCACCAGGCATGGACATCCAATAGCCTCAGTAGTGCAGGACAAAACCCATTAGACTTAGTAGGGAGGGACAATCTTTGTAGACTCTCCTGGGCTCAGTCAACTCCAGTGGACTCACCAGGTCCTGATCAATTCCAGCAAACACACTAGGATTTTATCAATTCCAACTGACACACCAAGACTGGACCAATAGAGGCTTCAAGGACTATCTAATTCAAATAGGGTCACCAAAGTTGTACCACATTCAACAAACACACCAGATCTAGGCCAAATGTAATAGAGACCAGCTGGACCAACTCCAATAGAAACACAAATGCTGGGCCAACTCCAACAGACCACACTGTGATAAGACTATTGAACAGTTCCCTTACACAATGAGATGGACTATGGCCTCACGATCTACCTTGTAGTGACTTTGCACCTTATTGCACTGCACTTTCTCTGTAGCTGTGACACTTTACTCTATACTGTTATTGTTTTTACCTGCACTACATCAATTCACTCTGTACTGACTCAATGCAACTGCACTGTGTAATGAATTGATCTGTACGAACAGTTTGTAAGACAAGCTTTTCACTGTACCACGGTACAAGTGACAATAATAAACCAATACCAGCACTAGTCCTATTCTTATATACTCACCGAGACTCAACCATCTCCATTCCCTACACTAGGGTTGGATCATGGCCAATACACTCACTGCAATATGCACACCAAACCTAGGCCAATTCCAATGGAGTCACCAGAGTTGGACCAATGTCAATACAATCAGCATGCCTGCACCAATGTCCATACACTCACCAGATGGACAAGAGCTAGACCAAAAATACACTCACCAGATTTGGACTAACAGACGATGGTACAGCAAAGCAGGACCAAATCCAAAAGATACACCAGGACTGCATCTATTGGGTTTTCAATTAGTCAAACAGGGCTGGGGCTGTTCCAACAGACACACCAGGGCTAGGCCGACTCCAATAGACACAGCAGGGCTGGATGAATTTTACTTCACACAGTGGTGCTGGACCAACTGCAACTGGCACATGAGACTGAGCCAACACCAACAGGGCTAATCCAACTTCACTAGACTCATTCCAGCAGGTTGACTAACTCAAACTGATTCATTGAAACTCAGCTAGTTCTATTATCATTATTCACTTCCATGTTTACCCATGATTACACAAGATCCTGATCTTCTGCACAGTTACATAGATAGAATGTACAGATCTATGCCTTTGAAATTTCAGCAATTACCTCTAGACGCCATGCACATAGGGTCACTCTTGCAATTGGACTGATAAAGAACTCAATTGTCTGATAGTTCAGCCAAACACAGATTATATTAAGTTAACTCCAAGACCCAGACAAGTTTGTTAGATCTACCTAAGCAGTGGACCAGCACTATTAGCCTTTCAGTAGAAAACAGAACATAGAACAGTACAGCACAGTACAGGCCCTTCAGCCCATGATGTTGTGCCGACCTATATAAACATCTACTCCCTGATCAATCTAACCCTTCCCTCCTACACAGCCCATAACCCTCCATTTGTCTTACATCCATGTGCCTATCTAAGAGTCTTTTAAATGTCCCTATTGTATTAGCCTCTACCACCACCCCAGGCAGTGCATTCCAGGCACCCATCCCTCACTGTGTAAAAAAAAACTACCTCTGACATCTCCCCTAAACTTTCCTTCTCTGACCTTAAACTGATGTCCTCCAGTATTGGCCATTGCTGCCCTGGAG
>JARFYF010000119.1:29973483-29984302 GCA_030265395.1 Rhina ancylostomus | reverse complement strand
ATTTTCTATCAGGTATGTGGTCTGAGATGAACACATATAGCACCCAAGTGGTCATTAGTAACAAGCAGGAGCCCAGTTTGTCTCTAAATTTAGAGGCAAAATATCATTAAGGACTCCACAGGCTGACAGTTAAAATGAATATTGGCTTGAGAACCACCACAAGGATGTTTCATCTCAATGTCAAGTAGGAAAAATGTGGGCACAGCAATCATAATTAGCTCCAAATCCTTGCAGCTCGTAAGGTTTTTCCCACCAATTCTCCATTACCAATAATGCAGATTCCGAGCCCTCTCCATCTAATCTTCTCTCATCACCCCCTCAAAGAAAACAAACCATCATCCTTCCATCCTTGCAAACAGCAACTCTCCCCTCCCGATCGTCTCCAAAGCACTTTATTGTGCTGCAAGCTCAGAAACTCATGCTCATTTTCTCCTTGTCCTCCTGCTCTACCCACACTCCTGATCTCCAGCTGATTGCCATAGAACTGGTGGCAGGGCTTGTCCCCTAGTGGTGGTGAAGTGATGCAGTATGAAATAGTCTCCACAAATCCTGACACTGGCTGCAACACATCCCATTTTGCTCTTCGCAAGCACTCCAGGCAGCACACCAGAAGCATTTTGTTTCTGCAGGTCATTGGTTTGCACTATTCCATTTCAGTTGGCAGCATGGCTCTCACTGCATACATTCTGTGTACTAGAATCATGATCCACATTGCATTGCCTTAGCCTTTGTCAAGCAGAAGCCTCTCAATGGTTTGTTTGCATGGAGGGCAAGGGAATGCCACAGGTTAAGATATCATGACTGCTGCCATGCACCGGCCATTCTCTGAATGATTCAATGCCTTTGGTCACACATCAGCTTCATTTTCTGTGATTTTTTTTCTGAGATTTCAATGAATATGTTTCAGGGTTAAATGGTGCATGCAGAGCACTGCAAAGTTTTAAATGGAGGCACAAAAGACTGCAGATGCTGGGATCTGGAGCAACAAACAAGCTGCTGGAGGAGTTCAGTGGGTCAGGCACCATCTGTGGAGACAAAGGGATGGCAGATGTTTCGGGTCAAGACCCTGTCTCAGCAGATCCTGATGCAGGATCTCAACCTGAAACGTTGACTATTCCTCTGCTTCCACAGATGCTGCCTGACCCACTGAGCTCCTGTAGCAGCTTGGTTTTTGAATGTTGAAGTGCTTCGAGCATTAACCGGGTGGTGAGATGCTGCAAGAATAAGAAGAGTTCACCAAAAATGGTCCTTGGGCCTCCTCTGAAATTTCAAACCACTCTGCCAGCAGCATCCAGGAATTTGTTTCAGGCATTAAGTATCACAAATACACCAACAGCTCAGCTACCCATGATAATACTTTTCCAATCCCTGATAATGAGCATCACTGTCCATTGTGAAATTCGTGCACCAAAATGCCCTACTGTACTCTACTGATCTCTTTGACTTGCTTTTATAACATCAGCACTTACTAAGATTTTTCAGTACTTGAATCCTTGAGATGTGCTGAGAAAAGTGGCCCCCACTTGGTTAAAAGAATCTGACAAGAGTTTGCACTCTATCTTATCACTGGAACAGTTCATAATCCTTTCAGCAGCTCTCAGACATGTGGTGTTTTGGCTTCAGTGATCAGCTGGAGACAGCTTTTTAGAAGGGAACTACAAACTGTTTACCTTTGGTCAGTCTGGGTACACCATAGGTCTACGTTTATGTAAACCAAATGCATGACGTCAGGACTCCCTCCTTACAACTATGGATCTTAGCATTTGTGGGGAAATAAAAAGAGCTGAGTGTATTCCAAAACGTGGTGTTGGTAAATATTCTAATGCCAGAAAAACTATTTCCAGATGAAAGAAATTTTGTTTGCAGATTGCTCCGGTGTAGGGTTATTAGTGAGTCTGAACATCATCATGCGTTCAAACACTACAATTGCATGTTGTAGATGTCTGATGTGTAAAACACAAATATATTACCCACATGCTCTCTTATTATACTTTTTCATAAATACATTTATAAATTGTGTCATTATAATGTTCTTCTCTCAGGGAATTAAACAGTACGTTAAAAGTAATTTATTAGATACCAAGCATAACGATAAAAACTCTAAATGGAGAGCTAGAACAGGAGTGCAAAAGAGTAATCAAAGAGGAGGGTAAGGAATGAAGATAGAAAGTCTCAAGCTGAACAGGATGGGTTAGAGAAATGTAAAGTGTGGAAATTTTCAATGGGAAGTAAAAGGTTTGGTGTTAGAGGAGTGGAGCATGTTTTAGTTATAGGAGAAAGTCACTAAAGAACAGTGGGAGAAGTCTAAACAAGACATTTTAAAATAACAGGACTTTTGAAATGAGTAGGACTCAGGATCAATGGAGGTTGGACAGTATAGGTGTAATAAGAGTATGGATTTATTGTTGGTGAGAGGCTTTTGGATGAAATGGAGCTTGCTGAGGTTTCAATGCAAGTCTGAAGGTTACAGTAGAAGCCAAAGCTCGAGGTAATCAAGATGTGGGCTTGTGTTTTGGTGGCAGCACTAGAGGGATGAGGTGGCAGCAGGGATAGGAAGTGTTGGAAAGAAGGAATAACATAAACTTAGTAATAGAGTTGACATTAGAAGAAACTGATCTGACTAGGCAGGCAGATAACAAGGTTCAGGGTAGACAGGGAAGTCAAAAAGATCAAGGCCAGTGGCTTGTAGAGAATAATGGAACCAAGAATAACCTTAATGTATGCTGACCATCTGCTGGAGGCAGTTTTGCCTCACTTAGGTCCTGACATCTGGCAAGAATATTTGGATAAAGGGAGCTGGCAGCAGCATAGACTTGAATGTCCTTAACAACCAAATGGAAGCCAACGCCATTCTTCCGGATAGCAGACTGTCACAGCTGTGTTAAAAGCACTGTAATATGAAATATATTTTGTCCTAGGTATCAGAAGCTAAGATGTAAAGTTAAAAAAACGCTGAACTCTGCCAGTGTCTTAAAGGTGCTTATAGTCATACCAATGTGAATAACTGTTGCTGCAAACGGCTACTACAGCTGCAGCAGTTTACTTTTTCAGCTGCCAAGCTATCCAGGCTTGACCATGGGCTTTGTTGAATTTCTTTTGTACCTTTTGTTTACACAGTTGTCAGAACATCAACAGCAGTATCAATCAATTTCTTTTTGACATCAGTGCGGCCTTCAGCAACAACCGTGGTGCTTTCTGCCACCCTCTAGCGTTTTGCAGGTGATTTTTTTAAGTGGTCCAAGTAATTTTTCAACTTCAACAGGATGGGAAAAGGATTGTTGATGGATGTGCTATTTCCTTCACCCAGACCAGGCTGTTATGAAAAGGTCACATGGGTGCCAACACTCCATTCCCCGGAGGAGAGATAAATACAAGTTCATGTCTGCTCAGTTTTGAACCGTGTGATATCAAGTTGAGAGGAGGCTGAAGGATCTCTCAATAAGGGAGAGAACTATATATGAGTGATCTCTTGGGGACTGGTTGGAGGGTAACCACTATGACCTGTGAGCAAAATACAGAAAAATGTACAGATACAGATGAATGTACGCAAGTATCTCGAAGTAAATCTTACAAAGTCAAATTACAGCCCACAGTTACATCTCAATTTAACGCCCAGGCTATTGTGATATGGGAATGAGGAAGGGTGTTGGACTTGAAATGACCTTGGAGTCAGCTGTTCGTCAGACAATGCGGCTGATGAGTAGGAGCTGATATTAGCAGTGAATATATGTGGTTAGGGAAATAGTTCAATTAAGAAAGGGATTGTATTTTAAAGATCCATTCCGAAAACCTTTGGGGCACAATTGTTAGGTGAGTATAAAGTTTACTAAACAATCAAAGCATTATCAAGTTTTAAGTAGACCCCTGGTTATCCTTACATCAGTAATGGAGCACAGCCAGTTCAGAGACCTGCAGCTGCACTTCACTCAGCTCCCTGGTCCCTGACCTGATTTTCCTATGGGATGTGTGTGCACAAGCAGATAGAGAAGTATTTCTGTTATTGTTTGATTAGAGGCTGGAGATACTACCTATTTAATTGGCTGTTATAATGATTCCTACAAAATTTTTTTTAAATTAACTCAGCCTAAAAAGATTAAAGTGAAGGCTTTTATGATTGCTTAATAGAAATCAAATGTGTATTTATATATGTCAACAGCTTAAAAATTATATATGTCATTTTACTGCTCAATATCAGTAAAATTGTTTCTTAAGAAATCTAATTGGAATTCCAAACCACAAGATATTTTCTAAAACTATTGAAAATTTCAGAGTTCCAAAAGATGTAGTCAGAAAAGTGAAAACTGAAGCAACAACAAAATAAATCAGCGCAGTCAGTTATGATGTATGTTCTGTTACTCATTCATTGTAAAACAATGATGCTTCTTTTTACTTAATGCTTCCTATTGCTTACAGTACGATTTTTTTCAGCCTTGATCTACTTTGCTCCAGACACAAGTCAAATTTAAGTTAATTACTGATGCTTCTACTCGTGGCAAAACATCCACTCTGATTCCAATTTTGAGGGAAAGAGAAAATGGTGTGTCAGGTTTATAACACTTAGAGCACTGCAGAGTTCATTTCAATTCCATAGATCCCAGATCTAAGCAAAATGATATCCAGTATCCAAACTGTGCATTCTGCCCTTCTTGGACCCATCTGAAGCAAATAACGGTGCATGACTGTAGTATGAAAGCACAAATCTTAAATTTATGCTGTCAATACCAGCAGCCTGGTGCTAGAAGTCAAAAACCAGAGTAAGAACTTTGCATTCAGGTGATAGAAAGACTGGTTTCTAATTACAAGATTAATTTAAAACATGCATTAACCCTGGATTCAAACATGATTGACATCAATCTTGCAAGCACAGTCAGGATATAAAAAAATGTTTATGTTATTGTTTACTGAAGTCATATAAAGAAAGTGGCAGCAATAGGAGAAAAATCTAATTTTAGTTAAACAGCAGTTACAGGCACGCATACATCATGAAATGTTTAGTTAGGCTTTTAGTCACAAAGACTCTGCTTGAAGTAAATTGTCTTTTGGCCATTATTTTCAGATGCTTGGTAATAATGCAATCACAACTCTGTTAATTATGGATTTTCTGCTTTTCTGAACAAAATATTTTTCCCATTAAAATAAATCTAAGAATTGAAAAACAGAAATCTGTGAAGCAACCTTTGATGCAGAAAATTCTAAATTATTCTCAAAATTCCAAACTACCATATTTCAAACAGAAGAATGTGGAATCCCACCACACCAAATTCTCACACTGGGATGTATCATCCAAAATTAAAGTGTAAAACATATGCTTTGCTTATACAAAAAGCAGGTAGAAAAATTGAATTGCCCATTCTTTATATAATGACCTAAGCTTAATCAATTTTCTAAAAAGTTGGCTTTAACATCCATCTCCTCTTGAACATCATTCATATTTTTTCATATTTCTACTTTGACCCTCTACAATAAATAAATAGATTGATAAATCGATAAGTAAATAGAATCAATGGCATTTTTAAATTCAGGTCAACAGTATAGTCACAGTAGGAACAAACTGATGAAAACTGAATGCTCTTTATGCTATTTTAGTACTCTAGTCAATAGTTTTGTATCAAGCAGAATGGTGTGCAGCACTGCTGTTGTGAATCAATTGTTTTTTGGAAACATAGAACAATGATATCTCCCATGTCATTGACAACAAATAATTGATTTAGATTAAAAAAAAGTGAGAAATACACTCTTGTCCATCTCCTTTGATTGAGGAAGGCTGTGGACCGATACCAACCTCTGACGCTTCCTTACCATTCATCAACCTTTCTTTATTTCTGGGATTAGTCTGTCAACCACTTTCTATTGCTAGGTATCCAGCATTTTAATTTCAGAAATGTAGCTTTTGAAACACTTTGCTTTTATCCCTTTTTATGATTACTTGCTTTTGAGCTCATATTTACAGATCAAACCACAAATAAGAATTATTTCGAACAATCACAGAAAGAGCTTAATTTAAGTAGTGCAAGCAATAAAAAATTATCTGGAGTATCCAGGCATATAAAAGAATTGTTGCATGAACTAGCATATGATAGATGACACTTTATAACATGGCTGGGGTGGGCAGCAGCAAGGGATTATTGATCAACTGATAATGCAGTTGGAATAAGATGATTAGTTTGGATGACAAGAACAAAAATAAAGGCAATTTATTGATGATATGAGGTGTTCTGAAACAGTCCTTAGCTGGTAATCAGGAAAATAGTTGCTTAAAGAACACAGCAGGTATATGAGTTTAAAATTGATAAGTCATTTTAGACAAATGGATAAAATATAAGCTTAATTCATAAAATTATGGGGCTATCATTATCAAAAAAAATTGAAAAGTAACAGAAACCTGAAAAAGTACACTAATTCTTTTAGTTGAATATTTAGAAGACAAAGTTCATTAACGAGGCAGAAGCAAAGTGACAGATTGAGAGTGCAATAAAATTAATATTACTGCAGAGTTCGTAATTGTGTACTTGACTAAAACCCTCATATATAGAGGGACCGTATATAATGTACATGTGTGTCAACACATTCTTTGGTCTAACTGTTGGTAGTGCAGGAAACATGGAGAATCATATAAAGGCATAGAGAGCTACCAGAACATCCAGATCTCATGCATTCAGCTTCTAACTATGCTGCAAATGTGCACATTTATCCTGTGTATATTTCATTTATTTGCATATATTACACAGCTCTTTCCTTCTTTGAAAAGTAAAAGTGATTTACTTACAAATTTAACCAATTGGTAGTTTTTCTGAGTCTCTTTGAATTTCTTAAAGGAACTTGTGTCATTAGCATTTTCTCCATTTCTTGACTTGAGGAAGGTGTCACCTCTTGATTCACTTCAATAAAATCTTGTCATTCCTTCAGTCTCCACTGGATCAAGTTCTAAACACAGTAATGATCAATTAGCTTTTTTTGATATTTCCTTGCATATCTCTTGCAGGAAGTAAATGATTTACATGTACACACCTGATTATATCTCCTATTTCCTCAAGATATTTGTTTAGTCCAAGTACTTCAATTATCATTCTGACATCCCATCTCTGAATGCCAGACTTGCTGGACAATATTGACATACAAAGCAACCCATCATCTTGTTTGACTTGTTCCTCTCCATTAAATTCTTCCTTTCTTGTTATTATTCCATTCTGTCTCAACTCCCTCCTTTTCACTCTACTCTCAAGATTTGGCTGAACTGAGCTCAATCATGTGCCGAGTCTTCCAAGCAATAGTAATTCAGCCAGTGTGATGATGCAGTATGTTCTCTAGTATAGCAAGAACTTTGTTAATTGATGGTTCATTGTTAAACAAGGACCCTTGTAATATTTATTTCTTCATTGCTTTTTGGACTTTTCTCTGATCTCTCTACCGCACCTTTTGATTTATAGTGAAACAAGTGTGTGCTTAACTAAATAAACTGCATCCAATTTAGAGGAGACCACTTTGTAAATGCCAAATGCAGTAAACTAAATTTGAAAAGGTATAATTGAATCACTGTGTCACTGGAATGGAATTTTGGGATTCCTAAATGCTGGGAATGGGAGAGGTGAGTAAAAGACAGGTTTTGCTGTTCTAATGGTTGCAAGGAGATTAGATCTTAGTGAATGAAGAAAAAAAGCACAGTGTCTGGAGAGAACATTAGGGTCCTTAG
This sequence comes from Rhina ancylostomus, assembly GCA_030265395.1. Taxonomy (NCBI): domain Eukaryota; kingdom Metazoa; phylum Chordata; class Chondrichthyes; order Rhinopristiformes; family Rhinidae; genus Rhina; species Rhina ancylostomus. The sequence goes on along the minus strand of JARFYF010000119.1, from coordinate 29,976,612 downwards.
AGTGAAGGAAAGGGAGGGCCAATTTATCTGATTAATTCAATTTCTCTCTCCACAACTACTGGCTGACCTGTAGAGTATTTTCATCATTCTCTGGTTTTAGTTCAAATTTCAAGCATCTGTTGTATTTGGCTTCTCCAGTGTTATTTTCTGTTCAAGCAGTATTTTTCCCCACTTTTCTTTCTTTTCCTTTTTTAGTTTTTATTTTCCCCATTTTTCTTTCTTTTCCTTTTTTTGATTTCATGCATCTCCTCCAATAACAAAGCAGCTGTGATCAGCAAGCTCTCACACTCTCTCTCCTCCCCACCACTTGAGCCATGTGACCTTCCTCTCAGTTCCACAGCCGTGTGACCTTCCTCTGTCCACCTATCACTGCTCTGCTTCCCCTTCTTCTATCTTCAGTCCTGAAGAAGGGTCCTGACCCGAAACATTGACAGTATGCTTTTCTCCAAGATGATGCCTGGCCTGCTGAGTTCCTCCAGCATCGTCATGCTTTTCATCTAGATTCCAGCATCTGCAGTATTTTATTTCTCTACCTTTACTGGAACTGTTTTATTTAACTTATCCAATTTTTCTTCCATCTGACCTTCAATGCAAATGAAATAGGTCAAAGTTTACAATAAATTAGTTTTGCACCTTGCTTGACCTTCCTTGGGTATTGTAACCTGCAACGTCCATATGGACATGCTTGAACATTTCTGCATACTTTCCAAATATTATCTCTAACCATGATTTTGAAGCATCCTTACTGAATGCCTCAATTCAGTCTAGCTTCAATTTTCTGAACTAATTCTTGTCCAGCATTGTTGGTCAGTTAATATGGCCAGATGAGCATTCTATTTGCTGTCTTTTGTGTCTCACTAAGTATTTCAGCTATCCCAAAGGCATCCTCTAACCCAGGGGAAGCTAGGGGATATTAATTGAAAAGTAAAAATCTGAGGATAAAAAAATCAAAATAAAAACAGGAGATGCTGAAAACACACAGCAGCTCAGGCAGCACCTGTGGAGATAGAAGCAAAGTTTTCATATCAAGACAATGACTTTTCTGACAAAATGTTAACTCTGTTTCTCGGTCTGTAGATATTGCCTGATCTGTTGAGCACTTCCAGAATTTTATTTTGGATATCAAAGCTATTGAATTCTCTTTATGGTACAAGAAACATAAAATTTCTTCATAATTTCTAAAAAAAGAAATTATGAGTACTGTCATGGGTACTGACAGGTATGAAACAATATAAGCAAAAAGAGTGTTAAAAGGAATTGTGAAGTATATTGTATGAGCGATTACGTATATTACTGATAAAAGCTTAAAAACATATTTTGTCAGCAGATGCCTGAAGATTACACTTTCAGATAGGCAATCATGGAGGAAATGTGAAACCTTGCAGCACAGTGAACAATCTTATGTGCATGCTTTTATTATCTTTTTCATTTAACTAGACAGATCTTACAAGGTTTTGCTGGCATACAAGTTTGGAAACAAGAAAGAGGACCGATGCTGATGCAGCTTTCATTTAAGTTAGATCCCATGCCAAATATAATGGCAGTTAATAAGAGTTCGCTCTCACACAAACACACATCTCACCAATATACTGTAGGAATGTTGGTATTGGTATTGGTTCATTATTGTCACTTGTATCAAGGTACAGTGAAAAACTTGTCTTGCATACCAATCGTACAGGTCAATTCATTACGCTGTGCAGTTACTTTGAGTTAGTACAGAGTGCATTGATGTAATAATAGGTAAAAACAATAAGGTGCGAGGTCACAACAGGATAGATCATGATGTCATAGTCCATCTCGTTGTATAAGGGAACTGTTGAATAGTCTTATCACTGTGGGGTAGAAGCTGTCCTTGAGTCTGGTGGTACTTGCCCTCAGGCTCCTGTATCTTCTACCCAATGGAAGAGGAGAGAAAAGAGAATGTCTCAAGTGGGTGGGGTCTTTGATTATGCTGGTTACTTCACCAAGACAACAAGAGGTAAAGACAGAGTCCAAGGAGGGGAGGCTGGTGTCCGTGATGCACTAGGCTGTGTCCACAACTCTCTGCAGTTTCTTGCGGTCCTGGGTAGAGCAGTTGCCATACCAAGCCTGATACATCAGTAAAAGTTGGTGAAAGTCAAAGGGGTCAAACCAAATTTCTTTAGCCTCCTTAGGAAGCAGAGGCACTGGTGAGCTTTCTTGGCCGTGGCATCTACGTGATTTGACCAGGACAGGCTGTTAGTGATGTTCACTCCCAGAAACTTGAAGCTCTCAACCCTCTCGACCTCAGCACGATTGATGTAGACAGGTGCATGTACACCACCGCCTTTCCTGAAGTCAATGACCAGCTCTTTTGTTTTGTTGACATTGAGGGAAAGGTTGTTATCATGACCCCATTCCACTAAGCTCTCTATCTCCTTCCTGTACTTCGACTCATCGCTGTTTGGGATACGGCCTACAACATTCTGTATTGTCTTACCTTGTACTACCTCAATGTACTGTTCAATGAATTGATCTGTATGGACAGTATGCAAGACAATTTTTTCACTGTACCTTGATACAAGTGATGATGATAATAATAATAATAATAATAATAATAATAATAAACCAAAAACCAAGGGCAATTTTAACTGGATGTAGATTTTGTGCAGCGTGAGGCCACAATCACCAAATGTTACTAATTTTGAAAAATGGTTGTTTTTAACCTCAAGGTTTCATTTGCGAAGGAATGGGAAAGTGGCCACCAGTTCATGTTAGGAAATAGCTACAGATCTACTTTGAGTGCAACATTACCAGCATACCTCTGGAGGCTGCTATAATGTGTGAATGCATCTCCTAATGCACAGTCTGCCAGCTTGTTGTCTAGTATTTCTGCAGTGAGTGGTTTCTTCTGAATTAGGCTTAAGCAATAGACAGTTCCTCTGAAGCTACCCCCTGGAGGTATTGATGAAAGACCTGAAGCCATGGTAGGGCTTTCTCTATCCCATGAATGATAAAATTACAAAGATGAAAAATCCAGCAGATCTGAGCAGAGATGGTTAAGTTTATGAGTTCCAGGTGAGGAAGTAAAGGGTTAAAAACTGTGATTGACTGTAACTATACATATAGCTGATGGAAAAACACCTCACAAGCAAGAGCACACAAGCTACT
>JARFYF010000119.1:29850668-29866571 GCA_030265395.1 Rhina ancylostomus | reverse complement strand
GATTTAGATTTACTCATGCATCATTTTAATACTGACATGATGGTTACTACCACCAATGCTAATTGTACCTTATTGTTGTAAAGGAAAACCATCAGGCCAGTTCATGAACATTTAACCCTAACACCAAGTGGCACAACTAGATGGGCTCTAACACAAAAACCTGCTCACCTGGTGATACTCCCTATGAATACTTCCTCCTGGGCTTGTTCTGGTTGATACATCACAGGGAATCCACCATGGTTTGTCTCTAGTAGAAGCTCAGCCAGGTTAGACACCTTTTCCTTCAGGTGGAGAACCTTTACTTGAAGCTCCATAATATCTTTGGCTGTAAACAGCTCTAAGTTCAGCCTGCAAGATTGAAGAAAAACATTTGGCACTATTAAGGCTATTTCATAGTCACATGTGTGTTATTGCTTTGTATTAAAAGGAACCTTAAAATTGAAACTGAAAACAGCTTAACAGCAGCCTAGTTTGGCATAAACTAGGAACATCAATGTTCTTGAAACTCCTTTATATAAAATCAACACTGTAGCATTCACACAAATTATGCTGAACTGCCAAGTACTTGCAGGCTTTATTTCCAAGTTATCCATGTACATATCACAGAAGCTGAGCGGTAATTGTAATATATACCAAGGTAATAGTCAAACTTAATATACAAGGATTGAAATTACACCTTGTAAATTGAAAACGAGAAGTACCTTGTGCTGGAAGTAAGCACTTTGTAGCGTTAGCATTTTTCTTCTGATCTTATATTATTCCTTAATAGATTATTCTAATGGGACTGGAAATAAATGTTGGAATTAAGACAAGAGAAATCTGAGTGCTTGCCCAATCATTACAATGCTGTCTAGGATAATGGGAAGCATATACCTATTAAAAAATCCTTGAATATTGTACATTTTTATTAATTATTAATAGCAGACTATGTTGTCCCTTTATTTCAGTGTTGCTGGTTGGATAAATCAGAGAGAACTGATAGGGTTTGAGTTAAAAGAGTTTACAGAAAGGTAGAATTCATGTGCAATGGCCTTCCCTGGAAAGCAACATAGAACATGCTGCCCATAAGTAATCAACTTACTTGCAGCTCTGAGGAAATTAATATTAGGCAATGACTGACTGAACTTTGGCAGAATATTTATATGAATATTGTCAGACGAAATGGCAATATTTATTTAGATTAAATTCTCATTCTAAATGTTGAAAGCAGTTCTGATACAAACTATAGTTGCATACTGTTTCTTTCAGTTTAAAATGGAGATTGTGTTTCTCACATTACTTCTCCATCCACAGAGAATGAGAACATCAAACGGCCCATGAATAAAGGAGACATCTGAAATTTGCTGTAATTCATTTTAGTTATCATATTCATCCTGTTACTTGCATGAAACCTGCTGTTATTCTCTAAAAGTAAGTTAAATACTTGTTTTGATCACTTTAAACCTGACCTGGAAGCAATAATGCTGGGAAAGAAGTTTTACAATATTGGGTTAGTGTAATATTGTGTGAGAAAAACAATAGTGCTATTTAGTGTGGTAGGGGAGAGGTTAGAAGGAGTTTTATTAAATCCCATCTTTCTATGTTGGCAAAGCAACTGTGGATTTGATTTCACTAAGCAATATAAATAAACCATATATCAATGGATGTCAAAATATCTCAGTTGGGATCACAGAAAAGACTGTAGGTGCTAGAAATTGGAGCAACAAACAATCTACTGGAGGAACGCCAGTCCAGCAGCAGCTGTGGGGGGAAAGGAATTATCAATGTTTCAGATCGAAACCCCGCATCAGGACTGAGATGGAATTCTGAGTTGGGGTTGCTGCTCTAATTATGACAACAAACAGAAGGTAACTTTGACTTTCATGGTGTTAATTTTTGGCAGGCTCAACTTCTGAACAGGCTCTTAGAGTGCATTTCAGAGAACTGGATGGAAATTTCAATGAACCTGATTTGTAATGTACCTGGTTTACCAATATAGAACACTACAGCACAGTACAGGCCCTTCGGCCCACAATGTTTTGCCAATGTTTCACATGAGTAACTATGACGTTGTATTCATGTTTCACATGAGTAACTAAAAATTTACTGCTGGCCCTCCACCCAAATTTTCCAGTGCACATTCTGTTGTGAGGCTCTATCGTAAAAGAAAAGCCCCATAAAATTCACTGATGCATGCCACAACATATCCAAACTACCCCATCACAAATGGAAAGTATTCCATGAGTTATATGGAGAACATATACACCATAATACATATTCTAAGCTACCTGTGCACACATACTCCTTTACTGCTGTACCAATGATCCATTTGAACTGAATGATTACACTTATTTGGTACACTAAATTAATGTTGCATTCAACACCAACACACACACTCACCCACCAAAAATTGCAAAATTGAGAACATTTCCCTTTAAAAGTTATTTTTTTAAACTTTATTTACAGCACAGTAATAGGCCCTTCTGGTCCAATGAGTCCATGCCTACCATTTAAACCCGTGTTAACCTACCCGTACATCTTAGGGTGGTTCTCAGACTAATTGAACACACTAAAATAGGACCTGTGCAGCTCCTGGTGGCAGCTGCTGCATCTTTACTGCGGAAAATTTGGGGAATATGCCATGTTCTTAAAAAACACTCTCCATGGCAGCCACAACACAGTAACTTAATAGAGTGCCATGGACATGAAGGAAACTACGGATGGAAGAGGACACATGCTCCCCACTGCATGATCAGCCACATAGATCAAATCCCCTGCCCACAGCAACCCATGGGCTCATTATTCAGGCAGAGAGCACAGCATATCTTTGCTATGCATGATCTTGAAAGTCTGCAATAAGCACTGAGACCACCAATGATGTAACAAGTATGCAAGGCAATCAAACCTTAGTCGGCCACCTGCAGACAGCAACACGTTGTTATCCTAATCAGGATCATTTAATTCACATCTCTTGGGTAACTTGCTGGTGTCTTGGCTCCGTGTTTCATTGGAAACTACAGACTGTAGGTCAGAGGTTGCACACTATTGTACCAATTTTTGTTGTCCAGACAAGCACAAAAGTCATGCAAATTGATTACATGTGCAAATGCCACTGGAAACAACACTAAGGTGCATGGAGCCTGGAACTGCCTGTTCTAATTTCCTAGTGGACGGGAGATCCTCTGAAAATGAGCACTCTTGTGATTTGAACATAAAAAGTTACATCCTCTAAACCTAGTGACAGTGTTTTTGTAACCTTGTAATAATATTTTTTCACAAAACATTGGACAGTATTGCTCTTTATCCAATTAAAATAGGCATTCAAAACAATTTCTTCCTAATCCTACACTTCTTCACTGTGAATATGCATTAGCAATAATAGGGGCATTCAGGAAGAAATATGTGGTGAATTTTGTTTATTCACTGTCTGGACTGAAGGCAATTTACTCCGGATGGTATTCATGTTAAATTAGCCTTAGTGTAAACTGATTTATATTATCATGATGGACCATAGTGTTTTGAATAAATAAGCTCAGGCATAACTTTACAGTGGTGTTGTATCACCTATAATGATAAATGGCAAGTTTACTTATTTTTGCATTACTGCTTTTGGTTATGGGAGGGATTTAATAGCTTCCACATTCACTAGTTTTTAGATATCTCGTTGAAGAAATTAGTGTGTTTATACTCCTTAGTTATAGATAACTGAGTGCTGTCTAGTGAAGTTAGTCTTGATAGTTTACCTCATGTTGTAATTAAGGTTTTAAGGATTTTTGTCCAGTTAAGCTTTCTATTCGGTTCGAGGATACAAGTTGTGCATTCAACTGATTGGCAGCTTGACACGCTCTCAAGATATGATAATGTGTTAAAACTTGCACTGCAATTTATATGTTAAATTAAGCAATTTTGTACAAAATATCCTGATTTCTGTGGGAATTTAAAGAAATGGAGCGATGATGGAGAGGGCAAGATTTTAAAAGGCTTTAATAAAGGCCTATGTTCCTATGCTGTCAATCTTCTCATCCCCCATTGTCCCACAATATAACTATACAGGGGCCATGAATCAGTGAATGGCAACATATCCCAGTTAGGATTCCTATTCTGATTCTGATCACAACAAAGATGTAAATTTGACTTTCCTGGGAGCAAAGTTTTGCAAGCCTCAATTTCTGATATAGGCTGTCCTCAATGAGAGGAATGGATATAACATTCAACGAAAATTTGTTTGCATGTCCCCGATTTTCCAGTGAGGAAAAAAATCATTCAACAAAGGGAATTTTAAACATCATAACAAAAATGCTATTAAAGTTTAAAAATATATCACTTGTTTATCTAGAGGAAGAACATTAAGACAGGGGAATCGAAGATTTCTGATTTCAGGCAGCCAATGGTACCATTAAATTCTCTTTGAATTAGACCAATACCATCACAATTAAATGTTAGAGTAATGCTTCTGAACCATGCCCCAGCAATATTTCTCAAAATCATCAATAAAAGCCACCCATTTAGACATATGCTCTCCCCCACTTTTTCTAAGCAAATCATGTCAGATAATGTGGATAATGTGGGCTGATTTGAGAATGATTTGGTTGGAAGTTAATTGGACTAATTCCACAAAGTGTATCAAGTGTCAAATAGGCAAATGATATTTTCATTTCATCAACTTGAGCTGAACATTAATGCTGATCACAAATGCATAAAATTATTACCTAACCTAGACTTTTAACATTTCTATCTTAAAAATGACCAGCTATTTTAAAAGACATTTTATTTTGGTCTGCCAATGAAAAATGAAAGCTTGGAAATGTATTATGGTTGTCATAGTAAGGTTTTATCACATTTCATTATTTTAACATTTCCTACCTGGTGACACAAGTAAATATTTTTGCAAGTATTAAAATTTGGAACAACTAAGTTTTTAAAAATAGGCTTTAGTGATCTTTTTGCAACATTTTACTCATGTACATGGAAATATAGATTTTCTACAATAGTTATAATGCAGAAAACAAAAGGAAAGAATATCAAAATACAATTGATTGCTGAAGCTTAGTAAGGAGGCCAGTATGCCCAACACTGACACTCCATGGTAATATGCAGCAGACAACCAATAGATCAACGGTAAGTACATTCAGTAACCTTCTTATGAATGTACTTAATTGACTAAGCTCCTGTATTAAGTACAGATATCCTTGCCCATTCATATGGCGGGGGCGAGGGGGAGGTTCTCTTCTTCTTGAATATTATGCACACAGAAGGATTTTTTTTATATAGTTAAAATACATGAATGTGAGAGATAGAAGGAGTAGACCATCTGGCCCATCTTTGTTCTACCATTCAGTAAGATCATCACTGATCTTTAACCTCAGCGCCACTTTCCTACTATAAACTCATATCCAAAATCTCCATCATTTGTCTTGACCTTCCTGAAAGCCTCAAGTCATGCTAGCATTCAGTTCCATGAATGCTGAATAAACTGCCAAGAATGCAGCATTTATCAGGACACCTCGCAAAGAATTTTCTTTTTACTGGCTAATACTCTGGCGCAAGCCCGCCAGGTTCATGTGCTATGTCTGTTCTATCACCTTGTATTTAGTAAAAACAGCAACTACTGGAAAACATATAAAACTAAACACCCAAGAGCCTTTTTTTGTTAAAAAATGTTTATTCCATTCCTTTGGAGATTTTATCAATGCTACTGCAAATGTCCCAAAGAATGCGTATTCTCTACTCATGAAAATTCATTTCCAATGCATAGAATATTAGGCTCATAATGGACCCAAAAATAAATTTAACTAAATCCAACAATGGGATCAAAGTCCACGAACATTCCTCCAGAATCTCAGCTCCATTTCAAGTGAGTGGGCACTGGAGTTACAGTCTCCAAATTTGCTCTTTTCTCCAATAGGTTAATAGTTGCCAAAGACTGCTCTGCTTCCTACACATGACAATTCTGTTTTGATTAAAAATCTGTATTAGTTTAGTGCTTCTTTACATGATTGCAATTGCTATCTGTAACCGTTTCCCAAAGAAAGGTTTAGGAGTTCATTCCTCTGTTGTTTTCAGTTTATAGAGGTGGAGCAAGAGGATCGGAAGGGTTGGGAGGGACACAGTAGTTTCTTCAATCCCTCTTTAAGACACAGAAGGATAGCGGGTTAACTAAAATAACAAAGTAATTAATTTTATAATAGAAAATATAGAGAGTCAGGACTACTGTATACTTGTTTCACAAGGCAGGAAGGCTTCTAGAAACTTCTACACCAAAATGTATTGCAATCACAGAGAGCAGTTACTCATCGGGTACAAGACTGAAAGTGGTACATGAACAATATTACAGATGCTACATAACTTTCATTTTCCACATTAAACCATCTGTTGGAACCACCTATCTTTTACACAAAAGCCTTTCTCTACAGCAATCTAATTCTTCACACATCCCAGCCAATTTTTAATGACATTGTTGTCCACTCGAGAAAAGACTTCAGATCCAGAAAGGATCCTCTTTCTTTGCCAAAGCTCCAAAGTCACACACATGCTCCAGCCATTCTAGCACATGCACTTGCAGACATTTTGTCCTCTTCTCAGGACCAAATTAGCTCTCAGGATGACCAGGACCATTTTAAGAATGACTGGCACAAACTGACCTATTTCTTGACCCTGGATAACAGTAATGCCAAGGATTTTTTTAATGGGCTGTCTTGACGGGAGCACCTCCTTACAATACACACTTGTAGAAAGATCCAAAGAGCAGCAGTTCTAGTTATTCTGTGGTTACCAAAGTTAAGGTGTATGAACAAGAAATTCATTCAGAGAGTGCTACATAGAAATTACAGCATAAAGCAGACCATTTGGAGTGATGTCCATGTTTGAGTACATCTTCCAGTTTGCAGTACTCCAGATCCTCATGGTTATTCTATTTCCATATCCCTTTCCTTCAACCACCCATCAAAAGAATGCTAAGTGTTAACACTTAGAGACCCCCTTGGGGCTGGTACTATCATCACACACTTGTGCTTGTGAAGAAATTCCTTATCATTGGGTGGTGGTTTTAACTCTTGCCCCTCCCACACTGCTTGGTGTCACGTTGTGCCTCTACATTTCACAATTTGCCAGTCATGAGCCAAAACTATTCCAGGTCAAGTTTTTCATTGCACCTGTATCTTACTGTACTTGTGCATATGACAATAAACTCAACTTGACGATCTGATGTCAACAAAAGAAGCGAGTCCAAAGAACTGAAATGTAATACTGCAATACTGTGTAAAACTCCCATGTGCACACCCTGGTGCAAGCACAGATTTTGATTCTAGAACCTACATGGGTTCAGCAGAGGTAGAGGCAGGCTGCACAGCTCTCTGCTGCGACTGCTAAGATTATCTTATGTGATGTCCTCTACATTTTGGAGCCCTTGGGATGCTCTACCATTGAGTAAATTCTGCCGCCCTACCACCACCAACTGCCCCCCCCCCCCAAGTTTCTCAGAGACAGAATCAGTCATAAGGACACAAGACAGTATCCAGAGCCACCAATGAATAAGTGTATGGGCATGTTGGAAAGGATGGATGGATGAAAATTTGATACTGAGATCATCAGGGAGAGGAAGGATATTCCTTAACCAAAGTATAAGTATCAGTGGTGATGTGGGAGACCAATGTGATGACATGCCTAGATGGAGACAGATGGGTGCACCTACAAGGAAAGTTAATGAATAAGTGGTGGTGGAGTACACCTAAAGGGCAGATTGTGTGGATTGGAATAATACACAACTCACATTAGGTAAATGAGCCATTGAATTCACTTTCCTGGCCTAGTGAAGTCAGTAAGCTGCCTGTAACACTGCATTCAGAAGTAGGGGACTACATTCCTGTTACTCGTATCTATAGCCCCCTCCATCCATGCCTTCATGTTTTTACCAGCTATTTTCTTCTCTTTGTTATTGGTGACATGTTGTCACTGTGGCGCATACATTTCCTGTCATGATGTTCAGCGAGGAGTCACCAAGACATTTTCTGTTTCTCTCATGCATTAAAGTAGTAGAGTTGAGATTGAGCTGTGAATGTCATCATCCCATCCATTTAGCCTAACTGGTCAGGTTAACCAAGAAATGTCAATCCTGTGGGGTCTTTGCCTGCCCTTTTCCAGCATGTCAGAACATCAAAATTCAGCCCATTGTATCCAGCTCCTGTAAGTTATCCTACAACTCCATAATCCCTGTGCAAATACTTTGTCCTGATCTTTATCTTTACATTTAATCACTGCACACAGAATCAAAGAGATTATCGAATAAACTCTGCTGGAAAGGATACAACGTGCAATGCATGAAGAACAGCCCAAGAAAGATATATGTAAGGTGACACAAGAACAGAAGCCTAGACCAAGGTTCTGAGCAAACAGAAATCTGGCAGAGAGGGACATGGCAATTTAGATCTTGATGCAGAATGATTTCAGCTGGGCTCCCAACGAGAATTGCCAAACCTCCCAGATTGTCCAGACAGTTCCTGGAAAGGGGCATTATTGTCCTTGGCACCTCATCCCAGGAAAACAACGTCCTTTATAATTTCCACCACAGAAACTCAAGCAGCCACACAACTTTACTTAAGCAGTCTAGGCAAATCATTCCCTAGTTCACAATACCCAGAAGAAAGTCAGAGCCAAAGAAGAGATAAAGTTAAGTGGAGCTCCTGTCTCAAATACCTCCTCCATCTCTTACCATGGTTCTCAGATGCTTCCCCAGAGAGTTAAATTGAGGGTATGTGGAACCCTCCTCCCCTCCGCCCCCCGCCCCGCACCCCTGACACACCCAATTGCAAGATCATCCCAAGACCAGGGAACTCTTCGGTCAGTGAATCACCTTCTGACCCCCTGAGTCTTTCCACCATTTACAACACATCAGGATTATAATGGCATATTTTCCATTTGCCAAGATGCATGCTACTTCCTAACATTCAAGAAGATCAGCACCATCCCAAGCAAAGTTGCCTACGTGATCAGCACCCAGCCACCACCCTAAATACTTACTCTATACAACATGAGTGTACTATGGCTGCAGTGTGCATCATCTACAAAATACTCCAAATCAACTCACCAAGCATCAACTGCACCCTCCAATATGCACTCTTTCCCGCCTAGAAAGACAATGGCAACAGATGCATAAGAATGCATCACTTACCAGATACTTTCAAAATCATGTACCATCCTGATTTTAAAATATCACCATTATTTCATCATAGCTGAGGTAAAAACCTCTAACTTCCTAACCAACAATGGGCAGAACTACACCACCTGAATGGAGGAGTTTGAGAAAATTGCAAATAAATAACATTAATATCCACATTCAATTAATTACTTGAAGAAAAGAGGTCCAAATCTTAGCAGAAGTTATGGCCAGGATCAATACCTTTATTATACCATAATGCTGAAAAAAATTCTCCCAAGAAGACCTACATGCATGAGTACACCTCTTCACCTCTCCTCTTTGCTCAGCAGTAACACTTTACTCAATTCACTTCAATAGTTGTGATAATTTCTTCCACTCCATTTCCATTGGCTTACTATTACAATAGTGTACACCATCTTCACTTTCTTTCCTCTCCTCAAAGTGCACACTAGCACCATTCACTACTTAGCTGCACAACCACCAACTCCTCACTTTTCACAACAGACGTATTTCTTTTACATTCACTCATTTGCCAGAATCAATCCTTGCTGCAACAAGAATTCTACCCCTTCCAGTATATACATCAGCCTCATACTGACCATCTCCACCAACCTTCTCAATATTAATTTGCTTCTTAGCGGCACACAATACAAATACCAGGAAGAACAAGGAAAGAATAATTATATTGCTGCCCACTCCCACCACATGCACTCACCTGTTCACCAGTTAGTTACTGATTTGAATCACAATTTTCAGAAGGCCAGTTTCCATTTTTTAATCAATAGACTTGAAAAAGAAAGGTTGGGAGTGGCAGCGATGAATAAGGAAAAATAATCCAAGTTCACATTACTGGCAGGGAAGGAATCCTCACCAACTGGGACCACATATTGGAAATCTGGGCATGCTTTTCCTACTATTAATTTTATATGGTTGGAAAATCAAGCATCAAAATTTCTGATATACAGTTCTGCTGCATCCAGCTCCCCACAAAGCACCTTAAACTGCCAGAGTTTTGACATATTACGCAGCTTCAATTACTATTGCTATTTCAAGGCAATCCAACCATTAGTGCAGCCAAAAGTTTTTTTAGTTGCATAAGTTTATATAGTTCTTGTTGATGAACAACACCTTTCTACTATATCTGTGTATTGTACAATTTATACAGAAGAACTGTGATCACTTGGGATACAGCCACAATTAAATACTGGCAAGTGGGTAGAGGCTGTTGCAGCCAAAGTGGAAAATAAAAACGTCTGGCACTTTTGACTAATTTGGTGCAGAAATCAACTATTCCATTGTACATGTCAAGAGATCCTTTCATAGTGCTCTAACTTTCCCTCCCATTATACTATGCCATTTGTTATTAATGTGCTTTTGTAACATTTAATATGAAAATTGTATTGCACCATCTCAGGACAATTGGTACAATGAGCTGCTAAGTTCAACCACCACAGAATTCACAGGAGCCTGACAGAGTTGAATCTTGCACAACAAGCTGTAGGAGCTTTCTAAGTTGGTTTCTCAAAAGAATAAGGAAGTTCATATTAAGAGTGCAGCTTACCTGTGCAAGCTTGTTGTGCTGAAATTACTCAGAATCCTAAAACTTGACAGTGAAAAGCACCTATCCCAAACCCGCAGCTTTGTTGCCCACATCTGGGAAGAGGAGGATATTCCATGGGACTTCAGATGGCATAATTGTAACTGTCTTCAAGAAACAAGGTAAATCTGGCTATTGTAACTACAGAAGGGTCAGCAGATAAGAACTTCACTTGCTCTGTGATGGCATGCAAGCTTTCTGCCATCTATATGTCACTGAGACCTGGATCACCTACAGTAGGCACCTCAAGACACTGGAAAAGTACTACTAATGCTGTCTCTGCAAAATCCTCCATGTTCACCTGAGGGACAAGCAAACCAATGCCAGTGTCCTCTTGCAGGCCAATACTCCAGTATTGAGGCCCAGTTACTTTCATTCAGCTTCACTGGGCAGGCCACATCGTTTGCAAGCTTGACACCAGACTCCCCAAACAAGCAGCCTATTCTGAGTTCCGTCCTGGGAAAATATTATCAGGCAGACAAAGGAAAAGATTCAAGGATCTTTTCCTCTGTCTGCCTGGTAATATTTCTCCCCCATCTCTCCCCATGACAGAGTTCAGAAAAGAGTGTCCATTTCAGGGGTCTGGTGTCAGTTTGCGAGCAATGTGGCCTTCCCTATGGAGCTGACTGGGTGTAATTACTGCCTCACTGCTGTGGATGTTGGCCTGGAGAGGACACTGACATTGACTCACTTATCATCCCCGTAAATTTGGAGGATTTTGCAGAGACCGTGTTGGTGGAATCTTTCTAGTGCCTTGAAGTGCCTGCTGTAGGTAGTCTAGGGTTTATGACTATGAAAACCGAAAGAGGTTTTGCAGAAAAGATTCCACACAAAGCGGCAAGACGAGTGGCCAGTTAATCTGCATTGAAGAAGGGGAATCTGTTTACCCAGTTTTGAATATCCAGTATACCCTCCTGAGCCAGCAGACAGTGACACTGTTTAACGTCTAATTAGAAAGGCAGCAACTCCAACAACACAGTATTTACTCAGCATTGTCCTAAAATATCAGTCCAGATCAAGAATACATCAGATTCAAAACTGCTGTCAACTAGAGTCAAAGCAGACAAGCAGTGTATTGTCAATTTTTTTTGACACAAGCTGGAAGCTGTCTGAAATCTAAGAGAGTTTAATCTTATAGGGGAATATCTGGAAGGAAAAAAATCCACATAAATATCAGCCTGAACAATGAAAAGGCTGTTTTGCCCTTTAGGGAGAGGGTTGGGTTTTCAATCTATTTTGCACTCACACCTAAAGTCTAACAATGGACAATTATACAGCTGATGTGCTACTGAGGCCCAGATATATTTGGATTTGGATTCACTACACTCATAATTCCACTGGTATGATTCCAGTGTAAAACAAAGTAGAGCAGCATGCTTACAGGGAGCGGTCAGATTGGTAGCTATAGTATCCATTTGCAGCTACCTTGTTTGTCCAGGCAGTTGCCCAGCTGGCATGAGCATTTGTTATGTATCATTGTAGATTTGAGATCCACAGGGATTTCTGAAGGAAACTTTTCCAGTGGATTTCCTTGTCTGTTTCTTTTCCATTGGCAGCTCTCCCTCATTCTTTCGCCTTCAAATCTTTTCTTTCACTTCAACGGATGCTTTTCTCAGAGACCCATCTACCCACACAAAGCACTGAGGAGATTGTGGATAGTGTCTGATGGTGGAATCTTTTAGCCTTACTTTTAATATTACTGGTTTACAAGATCAGTAAAATGTCTTCAATTATAGAAGTGCTCCATTAGAAGCAGAACTCTAAAATAACCCAGCGGAACTGAATGCTTCAGTATTGTGTCTAATAACTGGAGCTGCACTCACAATGAGGGGAGACATGCCCCTCTTCCTTCCATTTTAATTGGTACCCTGCAGAAATGTGAGTAATGAGCTTGGCTTGAGAGTTGGAAGAATAGTGAGACAGCTACTCTTAAAGAGTTGTTACTCATCCTTAAAGGGATGCTGCTGCAATTTACTGGCTGGTAGCTAAAGGGAATAACAAAGCTGTCAGCATCCGTGTGAAATGACAATGCCCTTCCTTCAGTAAAATGTTTTAACCGACATAGTCTGCCACAAAGAGTGCTCTTGCAAAGATCTAGGTGATCCAGCCAGAATCAAATAGAGTACAAAAGCAAAGACATATTCTGCATTCATATAAATCACTAATTATGCCACAGTAAAAGTTGGAAAGGATACTCTTTTCGCATTATGGTGGATTCTGGATGGGGAAACTGAGTTAACTCTCACCAGAATTCCCAATGGCTGTTCACTGATCTGCAACATTAACTCTATTTCTCCCTTCACAGAAGCTGCCTCACCCGCAGCATTTTCCCCAACATCTATTGGTTTACCCAATGTAATAAATTCAGGGCAATACTTTCGCCGTCACCAGCTGGGGATACCTGCCTTAAATTTGGCCTCTGCACATGCCGAGCTTTCTTTCACCCCTTCTCTGAAGAATCAAGAGAATTGCCTAATAATTTTCCTTGTCCAATAGGCTTTAGCAACCCTATTCTTTCAGGAAAGCAGGGAAGGAGTGAGAAGGGGAGAAGGACTGGTGTGATAGGGCAGGGTTGGTACAAGTATCCAAAGAACTCAGCCAGGCTGGGGACACAGGACCCCTGCTGAATTTTACAACAGGACCACATTATTTATTTTGCAATTCTTCCAGGCAGCCAGCCAAATTGACAGACAAGCCAGCTGCTGGACAGAAAGAATATTTCCCTGCTAGGTGATTGACTGGATGAAGAAGGTTGGAAACAGGTTTGAAATACAGAAAGGGAAACTGGTAAAAGGAACCTTCTGAGCTCATTGCACATAGTGTGATCTGTGGGAACAGTTAATTTCTGGGATCTACAGCTACCTCTTACCATTGGTCTCTAATGTAGTGAAACAGGTGTTCCCAAATCATTTTTTTAAGAACTGAAGAACATTAGGAGCGGGAGTAGGCCATCTGTCCTTTGAGCCATTCATTAAGATTGTGACTGATCTTCCACCTTAGCACCATTTTCCAGCACTATCCCCATATTCCTTGATCACTTTGATGCCCAGAAATATAAGGATCTCTGAGTTTACACTGTCATCTTGCTTAGAGAATTCCAAAGTTTCACCATCCTGAGTGAAGAAATTTCTTCTTTCTCAGTCTTAGATAGACTACTTCTTATTCTCAGTCTGTGTACACAGAATTCTAGACTCTTCAGTCAGAGACATGTCTCCCTGCATCCAACCTGTCAAGGCCTTTTACAATTCTGCAAGTTTCAATGAAATCTCCTCACATCCTTCAAAACTCGAAAGAATACAGTCCCAATCCACTCAATTTCTGGGGCCAGATGGATCCCTTGGGATCCTAAGGACATGATGGGAAGCAAGGGAAGAAATTGCTAGGGCCATGGCAGAGATTTTTTTTTATCTTCCTTAGTCGTGAGTGGCAGTAAACCAGAGGGTGGCTAATATTGTGCCTTAATTTAAGAAGGGCTGCAAGGACAAGCCAGGGAACTACAGGCCAGTGAGCCTAACATCAGTGGTGGGAAAGATACTGGAGGGGATTCTGAGAGACAGGATATATCTGAATTTGAAAAAGCAAAGACTAATTAGAAATAGTCAGCATAGCTTTGTGTGTGCAAAATTGTGCCTCTCAAGCTCGATTGAGTATTTTGAAGAGGTGACAAAGTGGATTGTCGCGGGCAGGGTGAAAGATGTTGTCTGCATGGACGCTAGCAAGGCCTTTGACAAAGTCCTGCATAGTTGGCTGGTTCGGAAGGTTAATTCACCTGGGATCCAGGGTGCACTAGCCAAATGGTACAAAATTAGCTTGGTGGTAGGAGTCAGATGGGTGGTAGTGGAGGGCTGTTTTTCAGACTGTGACCAGTGGTGTGACACAGTTACCAGTGTTGGGTTCTCATTGTACTCCTGCCCCAACCGATGACCAGATTTGGGACGTCATGTTACAGCTGTACAAGATGTTGGTGAGACCGCACTTGGAGTATTGCGTGCAGTTCTGGTCACCTAGCTGTACGAAGGATGTCATTAAACTGGAAAGAGTTCTGAAAAATATTAACAAGGATGTTGCCAGGACTGAAGGGCTTGAGTTATAAGGAGAGACTGGATAGGCCTAAATTATTTTCCCTGGAGTGAAGGAGGCTGAGGGATAACTTTATAAAGGTTTATAAAATCATGAGGAGCATAGATAGGATGGATAGTCACAGTCTTTTTACCAGGTTAGGGAGGTCTAAAACTAGAGAGCATAGGTTTAAGGTGAGAGGTGAATGATTTAAAGAGGAACTGCAGGGCAAGTTTTGCACATAGAGGCAGGTACAATTACAACATTTAAAAGACATTTGAACAGGAACATGGAAAGCAAAGGTTCAGGGGAATATGGGCCAACAAAGGCAAATGGGACTAGTTCAGGTAGGCACCTTGGTTAACATGGACAACTTGAGCTAAAGGGCCTGTTTCCATGCTCTAAAACCCTTTGACTCTATGACTCTAATCTCTCCTCACCCTTGAACCAGCCTAGTGAATCTTCTGCCCTCTGCCCTGCTGTACTCTGTCAATGGGAAGTACATCCTTTCTTAGACAGAGGTGAAAATTGTACACAGCATTGCAAGTGCAATCTCACCAAGGTCCATTGAATCACAATAAAAGTTTCTTACTGCTGTAATCAAAGTCTCTCATAATAATTGCCTTCCTAACCTATTGCTACACATGCAGATTGGCCTTCAGTGACTTGTGCATAAGCATACCCAAGTCTCTTTGAATATTAACGTTACTCAATATCTCACCATTTACTAAATTTTTTGATGCACATCCAAGTGGATGACCTCACATTTTTCCTACTCTCTATCAGTCAATCAACTTGTCCATGTTCCCTTGAAGCTCCTTTACATCCTCCTCCATATTCACAATCCCACTGAGTTCTGTATCATCAACAGACTTGGAAATGTGACAATTCGTATTGTTGGATTCGATTGTTTCAAGTAGTTTTTTTTAAACATGTATAGTGTTTAATGCACCTCAAGTGGCTGTACAAGGTATAACCTCTTTTTAGCTTATTGGTTTGTCCATCAGGTGAATACGTGTTTTCTCATTGGTTGGTTTTGCCACAGGTATCTAAAAGGTTTTCTGATTGTACTTTAGTTAGCTGAGGAGTACCCCTTATCTCAGGTATAAAAGGC
>JARFYF010000119.1:29838729-29849266 GCA_030265395.1 Rhina ancylostomus | reverse complement strand
GGCCTCACCATCATCTTGTACAACTGCAACATAACGTCCCAACTCCTATAGTCAATGCCCTGACTGATGAAGGCCAGCATGCCAAACACCTTCTTCACCACCCTGTCTACCTGTGACGCCACCTTCAGAGAACTATGTACTTTTACTCCTAGGTCCCTCTGTTCAACAATCCAGGGCCCTACTGTTCGCTGTGAAAATTCTACCTACTTTGACTTCCCAAAATGCAACACCTTACACTTATCTGAATTGAATGCCATTTGCCATTCCTTGGCCGAATCAATTCCAAATCAATGTCTGGATGAAATACTGAGCCCGTTGGAAGTTTCAGCAGATACTTACGGTTTCTTCTGGTACAAGACATATGGCTCTGGCTCCAGGAAAGGAATACGTTTTTGCTTCAGTAAAGAACTGTACAGTGAATGGTTGAACAAGTCTCCAATCATCCTGGCCACCATGACAGCTACCATTGTTGGCAGCAAGGACTGCACGTCATTGGTTAGCTCCACCTGTAAGAAAATGGGGAATACTAGATCAGATTTGAACAAGATCATTTTTGTTTAATGGAACAAGTCCCCAAAATCATTGTTAAGTAGGATTGCTCAGTCAAGGGCTAATGTATTTAGACAGCATAAAGGAAGGTGGAGGGTAGAAAGTGATTTACAGTGCTGCTGCCTTGATCCCCTGCTTATCAATAAGGTGATATGTGTCTTCTAAGAAAAGCAAATCAGAATGGCCAAGCTTCTGTCCTGAGAAATTTTGAAAATGTCTTTTCATTCATTACTTCAACATCAAACAAAAGCTGAAAATAAATAATGAAAGGAATAAGAGAACAGAAATGTTGTGTTGTATTTTCTATTATGTACATTTTCTGTCAGGTTATAATACACATGTAGTTGAAATTAGTTTCTGCCTCTGAGCTGGATTTTCCCCTGAAGTCAATTTACTATGAAAAATGGGTTGGAGTGAGATTTCCAAATGATACCCAGATCTGCCCTGGCTGGGAGATGGAAATGATTCATGCAGCAATATCTTCACTTGTAGAATGCTGGGAAATCTGGAGGTGCTGCAGTGGGACATTTGCTGCAGAAGCTGATGGAGCAGGAGCCAGAATCCCTCTCCTGCATCATTACCTCCAGTGTGTGCCAAGAATTTCCCTGTGGCCTCTTCTCTTCTTCAGCTATGTGCCTTCACAAGGGATCAACTTCAAACATATACTGATGTCATCAAGCTCTAGCTTGCTGCTGGGTTTAACAGTCCTTCTCCTGCCTCTGCATTATCTCATTCATTTTTTAACATCCAGTTGTTAGATAAGCTATAGTTTACTCCAGTTTAATGCTGAGAAAATTAAATCCATCATTGATAGCCTTCTTCTGAAAATCTATACCCTCACCATTGACCCTGTACTCTTCTTTAGCTATTGTCTCAGGTCAAATTAGATAGCATGTCATCCTATTCTCTTTTCTGACCACAAGATGAACTTCCAACCCTATGTAATCTCCTACACAATTATCTCCAACTTTACCCTGCATAACCTATCCCTCTCTCATACTGTCTCAACTCATTTGTCATTTGGCCTTCTATCCAAAACTTCATCACCTCCAATTATTGTAAATCTCTCCCATCTGGTTTCCCATACACTAAAAACTTCAGTTCATCCAAAACTCTCTGTCCACAACTTATGTTCCAAGTCCTACATATCCAGTGTCCATTCATTGACTCATAGTCCTCCAATGCCTCAAATTTAAAATTCTCGTGTTTCACATATTGAAGTTATTACCAAGTGAGAACAAAATTCTATTGAAATCAGCAGTGAGAGCAGGAAGCAACAGATAAGTATGTATTTGCAATGAGGATGATAGCTGGTAGAGTTCCCGGTGTGCTCGATAGAAAAGGATGTAATAGAGGCTATTTTACATCAAGGATGTAATTGATCACTCATTTGATCAGACAGGTAGCCTGCTCTTCATATGCTGTGAAGCCCCAAAGTTAAAACACACAAATGATGTCATTGAGCATGTCTGCTACACATGGAGCCAGGTCCCAATTCATAACTTCCATTGGGTGTCCAAAATATCTTCAGAGACACCACATCCCCCCCAGTCTTCTCAGCTTTTCCAAGGCTGTCATCACCAAGTAACATGAGGTTCAATGGGAAGACCTATGGCCACACTTGGACTGGAATCTCAAATGGAGGTCAACATCATGTCCCTTTTCAACTTCCACACCAGATGATCCTTCTAAATATCCACAACAGATCTCTGCCACATCAAAAATATCACTCCTACACTGAGCTCATAAAAAAATTCATCTACTTTGTTTTCATTGAGGAACAGGTGGCATCTCTGGCTCTGGGATTTGCCAGCATTGCACATGCAGACAGCCATAGACTCACCCTTCTACCCTTGGGAGCTCCTTAATAACTCGGAACTTACAGGAAAAGTCTCCACTTCCTCAATGTGCAGGTCATTGTGGAGTACAACAGAAATATCCTGATGGTGAATGCCATGTTTCTGGATTGCACGTATGACTCCTTCATCCAGAGGATGCCAGAGGGGATGAGGGCTTCCTCTACCTCTACCTCTCAGGTTGCTCTCACAGGAGTACTCTTCAACCACGATAGACGAGTACAGATAGAAGAGTCACACGAGCTCCGGAATAATAGTGCAAAATACTACTGGTCTCCTCAAGGTGAAACGTTGTTGGATGCATCAATCCAGAGGTGTCCTACAGTACACACCAAGCAGCTGGGAGAGAATTTATTGTTATCTGCTACATGCTGCACTACTTTGCCAATCAAAGACCATAGATAATACCAGAGGAAAAGCAACAAAAAATGTGAGGACCCTGAGTTGGAGCCATGGGAGCAGCAGGAACGGGAGGACAATGATGACAACTACTAGGGCATTCCTTGCTCAGTATCCACAACCTCATCCTCAGCTCAGTGGAGGAGGCGAGCAATGGCCTCATGAGGCATAAGGGATTCTCCAATAAATAGAAGATATTTATAAGGCACATTTAAATTAGAATTCCCCAATGCAAACCATATGACCCTCTCCATGATAAATCCTCAACACCAATAACCAGCTGTGAAAGCATAAGATGTTGCATAATATCCCCTCAGATCCTACTTTGCGAGACTATCTATACTGAGTATAATGCATGAATGAATGGAATCAATTAATTTAAAGGTATTTTACAACATTTCTATTTTTAGTGATGAGTGGCATCTCATTTGAGGAACTCAGATGTCTGCATAAAATATTTTTGTAGCGATGATCACCATTCTATAGGGTGTAGACAGTGGTGTGTGGATTAATTGGACATATCTTGTGAGATCATGAAATTTCCTTCCTTATTGCATTGTGCAGGGCTTCTCACTCCTGGAGGAGAGGTCTATAGCTATCTGTATTAGACTCTTTCTATGGTGGGCCTGGAGGGTTTCCAAGTCCTACTGGTGCATAGAACCTCCCTCCCACCATGTATCTAGTTGACCAGGACTTGCATGTCTCTTTAAGTGTTAGTGGCAGCTGCCTCCCTCTTCCCTGTAGTTTTTGCCCCCTCCATGGCAGCCAAACTGAGTGTTGTTACAAAGTGGCTGTGATGAAAAATGTACCTTCAAGAGATGAAAGCTATGCAACAAAGTGT
This sequence comes from Rhina ancylostomus, assembly GCA_030265395.1. Taxonomy (NCBI): domain Eukaryota; kingdom Metazoa; phylum Chordata; class Chondrichthyes; order Rhinopristiformes; family Rhinidae; genus Rhina; species Rhina ancylostomus. The sequence goes on along the minus strand of JARFYF010000119.1, from coordinate 29,845,621 downwards.
TGGGAGCTGTGCAAAATTGGGTAAGGTCCTGTTGGGAAGCACACCGCCCTCATTTCTGGATGCAAGTTACTCTAACATTGTTCCAAACTAGATAATTTTGCATGGTTTTGTGGGGGGATCCAATTAGGCATTAGCATTAAACACACCCATGCTTCAATGCATCAAAAATAGATGCAATCCAATTTCTAGACACTGATCCTTACAGCATCTTTAAGTATCAGCTACAATGTGCACAGGAAAATACTGCCTAGCAAAATGTGGAGTTTAACAAAACTGCAGATGGGGATTTGATAAAATCTTATGTAGTTGTTCAATATAATAGTCATTAAAAATATTATGCAAAAATACTTTAAAGTTTAAGCTAAACCAGAAAGTATCCATTGAGCTGTCACACTCCCATTTTATATTGACTGTAGCAGGATTTTATGACCAGTGTATTAGAATAATTTATCAAAAAGATCACATCTAAATAGGTTTATGAATTGTTCTTCATCAGAAATTGAAATGTTGAATTACGATCCTTTTTTAAGAGTTAACTTATATGGCAAAATTCAAAATGGTACTTGACTGAACATTATTTATATGTAATTTTTAACAAAATAACTATGCAGGATATCCTAGTTAATGCTTATAATGGGTTCCTGCCTAAGGGCAGCTTAATCCTTAAATTTATTCCATTCATTTCTGGTTACATGATACTTATTCCAGTTTCTTGTTCAAAGTATACAATATCTACGGAAATGCTCAATTTCCTTTAGTATCTCAAAAGTTTTCGTTTGGTATACAAGATATAACCAAAATTTTATAATAGCTTTTTATGTATTGGTTTCTTTGAACGGAATAAAAACAACAGATCCCTTAAAAAAATGTGCATTTGCTTGTAGTGAGCATAAAAATGATTTTGACAAGTGAAATGCCTGAACAATACACTGAATTTAATTAGTACTTTCTCTCCAGTTTATTACAAAAGGAAGTTGCCCAGCTATTGATCTGGCTTGTTTCCTTAAACACACAGTTGAATATTCGTACTATTACTATGACAAGCCATACTGATTCTTACTGGGCCTGGGTCACTGGAGACTATACAGTTCACTGAAGTGCACAAAGGATTCATTCAGGTCTAGTTAACTTAGTGACAATTAGTGGAGTTTTACAAAATACCAAATGATTGCACTTTCAGAAATAAAAAGTTGCTTTGATTGCTTTTCCTCTTTATGAAAAGCAATGGAATTCATGGAAGAGCCTGGTGATGATTGAACAGCAGACCATCAGTTGGGAGCCATAGTGCCCAGTCCTGGTCTTTCATTACTTTTTCTCAGTGAGCAGCATTTGGTGGAATCTATTTTTAAAAACAAAAGCTCTGGTGCCTTTTTTCAGATTGAAAGTCAAACTGAGGATTGTTTAGGTTCTGAACTAACATTGTTGACCTCCATCATTCACCTCTGCATTTACCCAAGTGGAACTAGAGTCCTGAGTCAAAACCATGAGTGAAGGACACATCTGCTTCATGAAATTACATCTCCTCCAAAAACCTAAAAGTCTATATTGGCCTCTAACTTATATGTTGGAAAATTGCAATGATGTAACGTAAGTTTTGCAGAAGAGATCAGCTCCTTGAGCAGCCCAATAAAACCACGATTGTTGCTTGAAATATCAGCATCTGCTGCAGATATTAAAATCAGAATAGAATGTTCACCTACATTGAGAATACTGTGCAATTGCATTGTCAATCATGGCTATACTGCTTCCTATTGAAAAATGTTGCTTTGGTGTGCTGCAGTTACAACTAAAATAACTGTCAACTGCCACATGATCTTCCACAAACCTTTCAAAGCTGGAGAGGAGCTAATATATTTGTTAGTAATATAAACACCATTGTTGCATTGTTATTTTTTCATGCTCCTAATTATTCAATGCTTTATAAAAATACTTGTCTATTAAGGACACTTCCTAAAACTTTGGAAATCCTGACACCTAGTGGTATCCTTGAATATATCAATGCAAATTCTTCAGTAATATTACAATTTAATGAACCAATTATATGACATAAATTTTAAAAAATAAAGTACAAGATAATCTATATAATGTAAAGCCAGCTGGAAAATGAGCTGTAATTGAAATTGATGGGAAGAATAGAAAGATATTTTATTTTAATAGTGAGAAACTGACAAATGTGGGTGTGAAAAAAGTGCCCTTGATTTACTGGTTCATGAAATGCAGAAGTAAACTTGCAAATTCAACAGCCAATTAGGAAGTTAAATGTTATGTTGACCTTTATTGCAATGTATTGGAGTACTAAAGTAAGGAAGTCAAGTGAGACCACACAAGATGTACCGCATGCAGCCTAAGCCTGCATGCACCTAAAGAGAGTTTCTCTAATAGTTTTAGCACACCCTAAAGGATAGTACGTATCTATATATTGCCAGGATAACAAAGACATAATAGAACCAGAGGAAGAAAATTTTATGAAAATTAATCTTAGTGGAAGTTCGTGAAGCTACTGCCTACAAAATTGGCTTTCCTTCATTCTGCAATGCCCAGTCTTTAAAGAATTCTTTTAAACAAGCAATTGGCATTTGCTTTATCTTTCCATTGCAATAGCACAAATTTAATTGGCTCCTGTTTGTAGTTTACAGCCAACAATGCCAGTAAAAGGTTAATGATCTATATGGCAAGGCTGAGATCAATAGATACATCAAGAAAATCCATCTCCCAACAACGTCACAACCACCTCATACACTACAATCACTCAACTAACAACAATCTCTATCAATCCCCACTAACAATTAAACACTATGCAAAGATGTCTCATTGTCTACACATATTGTTCAATCAAGGCAGGAAAAAGACAAAGATACATTGCAACACATTTACTAACATACATCCCTTCCTCTAGTAGGAGAAACTGGCATCCACCACTTTGGAAGTTACTACTACATAGCTCACGGACTATGTGGTCTGAAGAAAAGGTGCTGTTGACTGAGGTTTGCCACGACAAAACATCATTGGGAGCTAATCCTCCTTCTTACACTCCACTTCTTCATCATACCAGAATCTTTAATGGCCTGGTCTGAGTCAGAATTGATCACCAAGATGATACAGATGGAGAAATGGGTACTGCCATAGATAGTGGAGATAAAATAGTCAAACTACTTTTGTAAGAGGTATTTGCTTATATGGCTCAATGGTAACTTGTCACATCTTCCAAAGTCTTAATATTGGCAAGGTCTTGATGAATGCAGGCACAGACTGTTTGTCAGAACTCTCCTTCAGTGGAATGGAGTCCTCAGTTGACCTGCAAGGTGACATGTGTCCTGACAGCACATTGCGAGAGAAACAATCATCTTCACCAGCTTTATCATTCTTCCACTTCCTCCCCCTGCAGCACAGCAGACAAGGGATGTACCCCTATTATGGCCAACCTATGGAGGGCACAGCAAACAACAAAGAGGAAGACCTTCTCTGAAGTGCTCTGCCAGACAATCCTAGTAGAGACAGACTCTTAAATCTCAATCTCTATAATATCTCCACTTGTCTCCTGATACCCCATCCCTCCTGTTGTCTGCCCTCAGCAATTACAGCAGCCCATACTGAGTGAGAAGCCATGGTTTTAGAGAATAGTTCTTGTCCCCAAACCTACCCATTAGCTGAAATATGATGAGTGGAGCAGACTGCTTCAGAATAAGTAAAACAAATAAGCTTCCAAATGTATAAAGTTGACCATGAAAATCTTTTAACATTCAGCAAATGAAATTCTTGGAACAAATTTGAGTTTGTGCTAGATGCTTGTGAAGTCACATGTGAGCAGTCTACTACTCCTTGAAGCTTCAGGAAGCAGCTATCTGGGAACAGCTGTGTGCCCAGATTATCGACTACAGTATCTGCATGCTCAGGCTGCATGCACAAGAAGAAAGAGATGAATCTTATTATCCTTGAGCAGAGAGCATCCATAGTATCACAAAAGAAAGAGTGCGCTGCAAACTGCAAAACATGGCGACTACCAAAACTCAGCCATATCCACCTAATCTGTAGGCTGAGAAGTTTAAGTCTAATGTTGCCTTTGCTGCCATGGCAGAGAGAACCAGGTGCAGCTGGAAAGCTGAACTCCAGCTGCAACAGATGGACTTTCTCTGTGAAAATCTTAGCCTCCAGACACAATGCTCTATGGACAAGCAGGGAGAGGATTGTTGCTGCCAGAAGCCTTTTGGGTATTGGCCAAAGGCCTTCTCACTTCCTCTTTTCAGTCTCCTTTGACAAGGAGTATCCATGAAACTACTCACATTCCTGGTAACACTGAAGGGCCAGCAGGACTGTTACAATAACAAAAAACAAATTTCATCTTACATTCAGCAAAAGTCACTCAAAAGTCTCCACATGCACTTAAACATAATGAGCTTACTTATAACATTATCCCCCATGAACCTACCAGCAATTAAAGGTACTTTTAAACAACTAAGATAGGTTGGAGCTTGTTCTTGCTGTTCAGACAGGACTTCCCATCTGTGGCTCACACTGTCAGTTGCATATATGTTACACTAAGGCTGATGTTACAATTTCCTAGCCTGAGTAATCCTAAAGTGCTGCTAGTGATCAATGCTCTGCACAAACTGCGACCATGGAGCTGAAAAAATGGCACTAATCAACTGAATTTCTAGACCATTATATTTGTGACTGAAAATATCTTACCATGATGGCAGTGAGGGAAATAGTCAGTCTTGAAACACCACAAAAGTATGAGGCAGCTCCAATTACTGCAAAAAGGCCAGGATCTATCCAGGCTCCATACTTGTCAGTTTGGACACCAAATATCGACACCATGATCAGGCCAACTATCCTGCCATATAAAGCTCCTGTGTACCTAATGGAGAAGATGGTCAGTTGCACAGTACCATGGACAACATTATAATTTGAGAAAAGTTCTGTCAAATCTGTCAAAATTGAAATAGTTCTCCAGTTACACTTTATAGATGAACATATTCAAATACTGCAGAATGAGAACAAGAATAGAATTACCAACTGCTTATTTCCCATGTGAAAACTAACTTTTGATGAACAAACAAGAGAGACCAAATGTTAAATATATTTCTCCAAAGGAAGGAAACTGAAATGACACATGGATTGTTCATGAGTCACCTTGGCAGAGCCTGAGAGCAAGCATGCTCATGTATCTCCAGTGAGCATATTGAAGACCGATGTCATGGAAGCAGATGCTTCACTTTAGTTTTCCTCTCCTGGTGTTGGACCACTATTGGCAAGGGCCTTTTCCAGCTTAAATCAGGCCATAGGAGAAATGAAGGTTAAATATATCCTCCCGGGCTTTATCACATAGGGAAAGATATCCTTCAAGTAAGCAACGGCAGGAAGAATCAGATTGTCCAATCAACATTATTTTATCATCAACCGTAACAACAAGAAGCTTAGATTTATGTAACATCTCAAACCACTTCACAGGAATAATACCAAACAAAATTTGATTATGCAAGGTAATAGTAGAGCAGGTGTTTTCTCAGAGTTGCAGGTTTGAAGGAATTAAAGGAGCAAGAAGATTTAGGAGCAAACTTCAAATCTTCTCTTCTGCACCTGCAACATGGTCATCACTGATGGGCAAATTAAAATCAGAGATGTGCAAAAAGCTAGGAATGCATGGGTGCAGATACCTTGGCTGCAAAGCTGGAGAAGCTTACAGAAATGGAGAAGGAGAAGGCCATAAAGGGATTTAAAGCAAGGATAAGATTTAAAATCAAGAGCTCCTTAACCAGAAGCCAATGCAGGTCATCAAGCAACAGGGATGAAAATTGAAAAGGATGGTAACTAGGATACAGGGTGAAGAGTTTTGGGATCAGTTGAAGTTGATGGAGCGCTGGAGATGAGAGATCAACCAGGATTGCAACTTGGAGACCACTGGCATAAAGAAAGCTTTAAGACTGTTCTTTCAGACTCTTTAAAAGGCTTACAGACATAAAACATTATCTTACAGCATTGGTATGACAAGTCCACATGCCATAGCAGTACCAGCTGTCCAACAAGAAAACAAGTAGTAAATAATGAGGGCTGTGAAAAGTGCAGCAAATCCAAATTCTTTGTGTGTTCCTCTTCTGAAGAGATATACAATTCCATTCTTCCCATTTTCAACCAGAAGTGCAGCAGCTGAAGATAGATACAACAGGTTAGGAAGCCAAAATTAAAATTCTGCAAGTGCTGGATATCTGAAATGAAAGCACATACTACTGGAAATATTCAACAGGTCAAGCAGCACCTATGAAGAGAAAAACAGAGTTAACATTTCAGATTGATGGCCTTTCAAGTAATATGATTTATAACCTATTTTTGAGTATTTTTAAAACTTAGTCATGGATGTAATGAAGGGAAACGCTACAGTCAATGTCTACAGAGCAATTTACAAACAGCAGTGAGGTAAATGATTTGAATTATTTTTCCACGGTAATATAGGTTAAGGGCTGACAGGTGGCAAGGACACTACAAGAATAATATTGATCTTTATATCCTTGTGAAAGAACAGGCACTAGCATTAGTTTCAAGGACTGACTTGTGCTTTGTTGTTGGCAGCAGTTCTGCAGGGAGGCACCACTGCTCCATCCTCTGCTGTTCAGAATACCTTTGACTTCCACTTCTGCACACTGCAGTATGGAAGCCTGAGACATGCCAGAGGTCAGACACCAGCATATCATACCTCCCATTCTGCTGCTGGTGTCCTAGGGGGCTCCCGAATGGCCAGATCCATTCTGTGCCTGACCCCTTAGCCTGATACCAGCTTTAATGTGTACAAGCAGCAAACACATTATTTGAACGGGGTCACCTAGCTCCAGAAAATCAATAGGATTATACAAGTTATTTTGTCTATTTGTTCTACATTTCACTGTATATTTTACAT
>JARFYF010000119.1:29815853-29826737 GCA_030265395.1 Rhina ancylostomus | reverse complement strand
CCCCACTTTGAGCTTATCATGAGCCCTCCTCAAATATCCTTTACAGGTCATGATCATCTTCCAGCACAAATCTCTCCAGACTTGTTAATCATCTCTCAGCTCTGCAGGATCTTCTCCTAACCCCATACCAGATCTCCTCCTCAACTCACTCCAGTTATGTTACTCAACTTCCCCAGGATTCTCTCCCCACCAAATTACTGGACTTCCTCCCAGTTTCTCTCCCTTCTACAATCTCTCCACCAAGATTCTCCAGTGATCATCCACCCCACCACCAACACAATTCTTCCATTACATCCATTCTTGGCAAACACAAGAGATCACAGAAAAGTCTCAATGCAATTGCAGATGCAAGGCCATTTCTACTGTACACAAAGCTTTCATCCTCCTTGTCTGCTTACAGTGGTCAATTGACAAGATAAAAAACATTTTATTTACTGAAGTTTGCAAAAACCATACCTCCCCATGTGCAAAACTAAATAGCATGAAAGAGCTTGCATTTCATCAAGTATATATTGAATGCAGTCGTAATTGTCACTGCATTCTTGAGGTTTCAAAGAAGATTTGCCTTCCAGTGTAAATAATTTTCTTATCCTTGTTGGGTACATCCTCTTGATGTGTTCCTGGCTTGATGTCGCCTTCTCTTCCAGATTACGACAGTTTTGCTACTAGAGGAAGTCACTAATATAAAGCATATAGGACAGCTCTTTCCATACAGGGGCAGCATAATAAACTGTATGTAATTGCTGCAGGCTCTGCTGGTACTTGCTACAAAATTGGATGACATGTTCTTCTGACAAATGAATTGTGGTGTAATTCCAAAGGCAGCATTTGCGAGCTGTATGGCAGCAAACTACCATGCCTCATATCATAGCTCAATGCACAAAAATTACAATAAACGCTTCTGTACTTAAAATGCATTAAACAGTTTTCAGAAAGGAGAAACACTCAGGTTGTTCAATTTCCATGGAGATTCTGCTACTCATTTGGCATAACCTCTTTGGAATTGTGATGAAAATCTGGGAAAATGGTGTAAAAATAAAAGTTACACTATATTTTTAGGATAACCACACTTCTCTGCCAAACTTATTGCTGACAAATGGAAGAAGCCAAGTTTCCATATATAGTGCAATGTCTCCACCGATGGAAGGGGCTTCATGTAACCCTGTCTGCAGCATTCCCCATCACACTGAAAAAAAACTCAGTACTGTTGGCTTATAGCTCACCTTGCTTATACAGGCACAGAGGAGAATATCCTGTATCAACAAACAGTAAAAAAATATACGTGTCTTTAAATGTTGTTGATCAAAACACATGCCATGGAAATACCCCACCTGGTCATGCTTGTGGTTTCATTGATTCAGATTATTTGTTTTGAATACACAGTGGAATATCAGTTATGGGAAATACATGTTTTGCCTTTTTTTTGTATCCAGCAGGAACATTAAAAACTACCAATTTAGTATACAAGGTTTTAAATTACCTTCACGGTGAACCAAAAGTATCCTCCAGATATGGTCCAGAGTCCCTCTTTTACTTAAGTGTGATTTTCATTTCTCCTATACTGACCTTCTCTATGACCTATCTGCTGAATTGAATGAAACACTAAATAATGCTGACATTTGCAAATTCTGGTTATACTCCATTCTAAATAATTGCATGATGATTTCTTCCTGGACCTGTTAGGTCACGTACTGACCCTCAAAGTAACACTGCAAGTTTCAGAAGAAACTGGACTATCTAGCTTGTAACCACATTATGTCACAACAGAAGATACACTGCCATCGTGGATATAGTATGTACATGACTCAGAACATTTCGTACTGATTTTTAAAGATTTCTTCACTGTGGACTTTTGTCCAGGAAGATCTAGTTATCAGTACCCAAATGTAGTAAACAGAGCAAAGAACTTTTTCCTATCAGGAAAATGCTTTGTTGCCAATATCACACAACAGATGTCCTGCTTCAATTTCTGGCAAATTTTACTGTTGATTCCAGGAAATTAAATTGCAACTAGAATCAGATTTCTTTTGTGAAATCAGAAAGAGGAGGCATTTGTTGTCTTTGGAAAGTGAGATTGACAATCATTAATCATCTTGATTGCGTCAGGCATTGAATCTGATTCAAATTCACAGTTTCTTTGTTTTAACTAAACAGTATTGTACTTTAATCTCAGCGGTAATCTGCTTACCCCATATGAATCATTGGTCCCTCTGGCCCACAGAAGAGCCCAGAGGCTACAGCTAACACACAAGACACCATGGTCCCAATCAGGGTTCTAAAGTTAAAGATGTATTGAACCGAGGCACCATTCAGAAATCCAATCACTTCAGGCAAGCCACTTGGCATTCCTAATGGACAGAGAAACTGGAAATACCAAACAAATAACATTAATCAGCAAGAATTATAATGAATCCTTCAATTCTTCGCAAATGTGATTTTAGCTAAGTCCTTCTTTAAGATTATTAAATAATTTGGGACATAAGGTCAATGTCAGAACAAATGTAATATTGGTTAAGTTAATATATTGTGTCTTGAAATTGGCTTGCACTTACTTTTGGTTCTGCAAGACATGGCTTCACTTAAGGATGTGATTGTATTGGAGAGGATGCAGTGGAGATTCATCAGAATGTTGCCTGGATAGGAGCATTTCAGTTATAAGGAGAGATTGGATAGGCTGGGTTTGGTTTTTCCTGGAGCAGAGAAGGCTAAGAGGTGACCTGATAAAGGTGTATAAAATTAATGAAGCAGATAGATAGCGTAGATAGCAAAAAATCTTTGTCCCATGGTGGGGGTGTAAAAGACGATAAGGGATAGGTTTAAAGTGAGAGGTAGGAGCTTTAGAGGGGATCTGAGGGGAATATCTTTCCACAGAGGGTGACTGGAGTCTGCAGTGGTTGCCTAAAGAGATGGTTAAGAAGCATCAAGAAAAATATTGAACTTCCAAGACATAGATGGCTACGGACATAATGCAGGTAGATGGGATTAGAGTAGATGGGTACAAAGGGCAGCATGGACATGGTGGGCCAAAGGGCCTGTTTCTGCACTGGCCAACTCTGTTTCTCTGTATCTCTGTGAATGAATTGCAAAATGGCCACATTCAACAGTGTAAATCACTGTTAAATAGTTTACACCCAGAAACAATTGCCAATACAAGACTTGCGCAATTCTCGACAGGACCTCACCCAATTTTGCACTGACTTCAAAGAAGGCTGTCAGCCCATAGAGCTACATTTCTCATGGTGGCAGCACAGCAGCAACATATACCTTGGTTTCTGTGGAGGAAACAGCGGCTGCAAGGGTCAGGGAGACAGCTCCCACTTTCACTCAGAAAACAGGGCAGATGCAAGATGGGAGGTCCTGTGCTCCAGAAAGGCCAGGTGGGAGGATGATACTGTAGTCTCCTGCAAGGAGTGAAAATGCCCACCAAAAGAGTAATGTGGAAAACATTTCATAATCTCACATGGAACGTCAGGATGAAATAAAAGCAGAAAATGCTGGAAATACTCAACAGGTCAGGCAGCATTGGTAGAGAGGTAAACATAATTAAAATTCCAATCATTTAACCACCATAACAAGGCAAAGTAACTTGATAGATAAAAGCCCAAGGGACAATTCAAACACATAAATGTTGGTGGATAAGCCATTCCCAGCTGCCCTTCTCCTCACCTGTATGATTTAAATGTCTCCATCCCCATCATTAAATATGAACCTTTTGATCTATTATGTTTCATAATTAATTTATTAAACACCAGTTTGTGAAAAGTTTACAGGAGAGAGGAGCTTACCAGCACCACTCCAGATGACAGTGTGACCATTACTGCTCCAATTCCAACAACATAGATCCAAGTGAGGAAAAATTGACTGTTCTGTATATAATTTTAAAAAATAAATCTTGTTAGGTTTGAAGTTGAAAATGAAATTTTATCTTGCAAATTATTCTTGAGGAAAGGTCTCTCCGCTGTAACGCACCATGGTACTGATGTGTCTTTCTAATGAGGAAGATTTAGAACAAGAGATACACCACTGACCCAACCATCCACACTCACCACCCCTCCATACTCCTATTAAATGGTCACAGCCTACCTCTCTACCCTCAACCAGAAATGGTGCATGGTATAAGAGCTAAGAAACAAAATGACTGCTCAATCTTTATATATGTAGAAGTAGAAGTATGCTGTAGAGACACAAGAGACAGCAGATGCTGGAATATGGAGCAATAAACAAGATGCTGGTGGAACTCAATGGGTCAGGCAGCATTTGAGGACAAAAATGAACAGTCAACATTTCAGGTCAAGACCCTTCAGCTAGAAATAGGTTGTGCCAGGGATAAAGCAATGAGTTAATTTAACAAGAAAATTAGAAACAAGAGAAACCATGTCATTTCTGCTTCCATAGTTGTATAATTTAAGTATAAACAAAACCAATTTCAATTCAGAAAATGAAAAGAAAATTTAATATCAATTAACATACAGTCACCTTGTTACTATTCCTTACCTGGATAAAATGCAGAACAAGCTTCCATTTCAATTTATTAATTGTGTCAATAGCCTGGTATACAAAAAAACCCAGGATTCCAACTACTATTCCAATCAGTCCCATCATAAACCAGTGGTCCCAGTCTGACCTAGAACAGAAAAGGAAGAATGAGTGACTTTCCAAAATAAACCAAATGGGGACATGGGAATAAGTTAGACCATTCTTCTCCATCATGCTTGTTTAACATCAAATCATTGCTGACAACTCCATTTAGATGTTTTTTGTCCATATCAATCAACCCCTTTATCTAACTAAAAAACTATCGATTTCAGACTTGAAGATTCAATTGATCCAGTAACAAGAGCTTCTTTGGGTGAGCAATTTCCAAATTTCAACTATCCTTTGAAGCAAAGGGTAGAAATGTCAAACACCAGAGGATATGCATTTAAGGTGAGAGGGAGAAAGTATAAAGGAGATGTGCAGGGCCAGTTATTTTTGCACAGAGAATGATATGTGCCTGGAACAGGCGCCGGGGTAGCGGTGGAAGCACATACAATAGTGGTGTTTAAAAGGCTTTTAGAAAGGTACATGAAAATGTAGGGAATGGAGAGATATGGATCAAGTTCAGGCAGAAGAGGTTTAGTTTAATTTGGCCTCGTGTTTGGCACAGACATTGTGGGCTGAAAGGCCTGTTCCTGTGCTGTACTGTTCCATATTCCAAAAAGTATTTAGTGGTTTCACTCATAAATTGATGAAATGTAAGTTTAAGGCTTACTCACTTGTTCTGGATATTCCTATCAGGGGAAATAATATAGTACCTTAATAAGCTTAAACAACACACCACTGTCTCCTTCTAAACTTGAGGAAACACATGCTAATTTTATACAACTGGTCTTCATAATCTTACCATTGTGCAACCATTAATGAACAACATCAATTAGGAACTTACAGTAGAAAGAAAATGGTTGACGAAGCAGCTATAAAAAGTCTTTGGGGACTTTCCTGGGGCTGAGATGATTAATCTACAAAAACTATCTCAGTTAATGTCAGCTATCTCAAGCCAATAGAGTGCTTTTCTCTTGAGTCCCATTATGTCTATTTTGTTAGTCTCTTTGATGCCACACTAACTTAGTGTTGTTTCAATGCTGATGGTAGTAACTCTCACTTCATGCTTGGAATCCATGTTTGGACCAAAGCTATAATGTTGTCTGGAAATAATTGGTTTTGGCAGAATTCAATCTGAACAACAAGCAATTTATTGATGAGTAAGTACCACTTAACAGCAATTTGGACATTACCTTTCATTTCTTTGATCATTATTAAGAGTGAACTAGCACGATAATAATGGAGAGCAAACCAGTGGGTTTAGAGGAGCAGGTAGTGTCAAAGCATAATTCTACATCCACTACTTTGTCCACTACTCATTGCAACGTCTTGTGTTCCTGTGTGTGGGAATTGCCATACCAGGCTATGATGCACCCAGTCTACTTTCTACATTGCATCTGTAGGATGATTGTTGCTTTTCCTGGCATTCTCTTCCACATTCTTCATTGAACCAGGGCTGATCCCTTACCTTGATGGTATTGGTAGAGTGAATGGTATGCCAGGTTACAAGGTTATAGGTTATGCTGGATTGCAAATCTACACTGTTCATAGGTGCCTTGTTTTGAACTGCTAAATCTCATGTACTGCGCCTCAGCTAGGTCTTATAGCCTTTACTTTCTGTCTTTGGAAAGTTACAGAAATTTTTGGTGAAGGTTGAGTTACTGCTCCTCCTCTTCCTCCAGTTCTTGGCTCATCCAGAATAATACATCAATATTGAAAGAATGGAAAATATTATGGCCATAAACACTGCCAATGATAGCCACCTGCACTCCCTGCCCACATGCTTACAATGATAGACCTTCCTTGTCTGGGTCTGATAATGCTAACTCACTACCCAAAGCCTTCTCAATCCAAAATGCCAAGATCCTAGGGCTGGTAAGTTATTACGCAGCATAACATTGCCATATGGATGGGGCAGAATGAAACACCTTTAAAATTTTAGACAGCTAGCTAAGTCATGTCAATAGGTCTATCCACAGATATAGTTAAATTTTCATTGACAATCAGAAGAATTTAAAAACTGAATCAAACAACTTAAAAATTAAATTCTTATATATTTCTTTAAAAGTCAGTTAAAAAGACTCTTAAATTATTAAAAATATAAAAATAAACTCAATTAATTTAAACAATGTACATTGCCTTTGTCTCTTGCAGCTATTCCTCTCCATTCAAATGAATGGAATTGCTGCTTCTACTTCAAATCTAACCCAGTGCAGACTTAGAGGGCAGAATCCACAGCAACATTTCTGGGAATAGCAGCATGTTGAGGGAATCATAACTGAAGAACACTCAACAGATCCGGCATTTGCACATACACACAGGAATCTAAATTTGCTAACACTTACACTGAGAAGTACAGCAGCTGGCATTTTCCAAAAGTTCTAGCCCATTAAGTCTAAGAGTTCCCCTTACCAATGTTGCAGAACGTTCAGAGCTGCTCATCTTATGGCCTGTCTTTATTCAGCCTTTCTTCCTTTCTCTTTGATTCCCTATGCCCTGAATGAGACCTTTCCTCTTCCCTTCAGCTCCAATCATATTCACACCTCAGATGTCTAAAAATGCAAATTGTTAATACTGTCAATGGGGAATATGGACCTTCGTGTTTGACTTCTGTACAATTTGAGTTTCACTCATTCCATCTTCTTCTCAATCATTGGCCATTTACTTTCTGTACCCTTAAAATACCATTGGGGTGAGGCCATCACTGGCAGATGCTGTAAAAGAAAATAGGGCGAGTGAGATTCAAATAAGATACAGAAGCAGACAAAGAGACGGGAAATAAGATTGGATAAAGACTGAGAGTGATTGAACAGGTGAGAAAGTAAAAGAAGTTAAAAATGTAAAATTTAACAAACTCCAGCATCAATTTACTATCTGCAGTGTAAGAGTTCAGAGCTTCAATTAGTCCTTTTAAGGGCCTCACAAGTTAACTGGCAATTCATTTCCTTATCAGAGTGTTCCCTCGTAAATTAGCAGCCCGATTTTCTTGCACCATTTAGTGTGTACTGCAGATCCTTTTATGCAAGTCTCTATGACAATAAGACCATAGAGAGCACAACCTCCCAAAATTTCCTGTCCTCTATCACAGAGGTGCTAGGCAACAACAAGTGGGAGAGTCTGAATAAGCCATTGTCCCTGGAGGAGCTGACTGGCTCCATCCATTCCCTTGGCACGAGTAAAAGTCCCAGGAGTGACTGCTTACCAGCACAGATGTACTTGGACTCTGAGAATAGATGGGCCCAGACCTGCTGGAAGTGTACAACGCTATGCTTCTGGCTGGCAGAATGTCAGACTCCATGAGGAAGGGCATCATTACCCTCATCAACAAGCAGAAGGGAGAGGAGGAGGACATCAGGAATTGGAAACCCATTTCACTATTGAATATGAACTATAAGATCCTGCCCAAGGCCATCGCCAATTGGATCAAGTTTGCTCTGGGACAGGCGATCCACCCAGACCAAACCTGTGCTGTACCTGGCAGGAAAATCTCTGACAGCCTTGTGCTGCTCAGAGATACCATCGCCTATGTGCAGCACAGAAGGGTAGATGCCTGCCTGGTCAGCTTGGACCAGGAGAAGGCCTTCAACGAGATCTTGTACACTTACATGCTGGACGTGCTCTCCAAAATGGGTTTTGGGGAGGGAGTCAGAAATTGGATCCAACTCCTCTACACAGATATTGGTGTCCAGTCAGGTTGTTCACTCTCCCCTGTCTTGTTTGTGTGCTGCATAGAACGCTTTGCCGGACGCTTTCCCAAAGGACGAGAGCATACGAGGGGTGATGTTGCCAGGCAGTGGAGGCACACAAGTCAAAACCTTCCTGTATATGGACGACATCACCGTCTTCTGCTCAGACCCACAGTCAGTTCGTAGATTGATCAGCATCAGTGACCAGTTTGAGTTGGCATCAGGGGCCAGAATCAACTGCAGGAAGAGCGAGGCCATGCTCTTCGATAACTGGCCTGACCGATCCAATGTCCCCTTCACCATCAGGCCTGATTACCTGAAGGTGATGGGGATCTGGTTCAGAAGGGCTGAGGCATGTAACAAGAATTGGCTGGAGCAGATTGGGAAGGTCAAACAAAAATAGGGTCTGTGGAAATGGAATTCTTTGTCTATAACTGCGAAGAACTTGGTCATCAGGTGTGATGTGCTCTCAAGGCTGTTGTACTTGGCACAGGTATGGCCTATTCCTCACTCCTCTGCCTCAGTATGATGGGGACATCTTATCTGGGGGTCCAAGATAGAGCAAGTCCTATGGATCACACTGCATGTCCCCTGAGAATGGGGGCAAAAGTGTATCCGACGTTGCCCTCATCCTGATGACCACCTTCATGTGTGGATGTATCAGGTAATCTGTGGACCCAAAGTACGTGTGCACCAAGTGTCACTACGTGCTGAGGTTCTACCTGTCCCCAGTGTTGAGGAAGATAGACATGGCCCCTCTACCGCACAAAATCCCAGTCAACTGGACATTACCGCACTACCTACCTTTTGCAGAAGATTTCTTCCAAGCCAACACCTTTGACCACAAGTCCATCAGACAGTGGTCAGAGCGGAATGTACTGCAGACACTGTGGGACAGGGCCATTATGAACTCTGTGGGTTTGTTCCCTGAGCAAATGGTCCAAACCAAATGGCAGAATGCCTCATTGCCAGATCTGTCCAATGAGCACCAACACCTCACTTGGCTGGCGGTGAGAGGTGTCCTCATAGTCATAGCCTTCCTCTACAGATGACACATTACCCCCAGTGCATGCTGCCCTCGGGAAGGCTGCAGGGGGGAGGAAATGGTTACCCACCTCTTTACAGACTGTGGATTTGCAAGGGGGTTGTGGAGATGGATACAAAGGTCCATGTCCCGGTTCATCCCCAGCAGCTGCATAACAGATCTACGGGCTGTTCGCGGGGACACACACTGACACAGACATCAGGTGCTGCTGGAAAGTCATCAACTCAGTGAAAGATGCCCTTTGGTCTGCCCAAAACTGTTTGGTCTTCCAGCACAGTGAGGTCTGTAAGGGAATGCTGCAGACTGGCACAGTCCAGGCTGCAAGAGTACGTGCTGAGGGACACATTGAAGCTCGGTGCAGCCAATGCAAAGGCTCTGTGGGGAAGGACCACAGTCAAGGCTCCTTCCGCTACTGCACACGGAGGGGCTGAGTTGAGTGGGGAAGTGCTTCAAACAGTGAGAGGGGTATCATCTCAGGGAGCCACATAATGTGGCAATGCTATGTTTGTGTGTTTTTTTTCCTCTTTATATTTTACACTACTGAATGTAACAACCATGAATGTTAAGCTTTTGTATTTTGCACTGTTTTCTTCCTTTGTATCTATTTTTTATTATGAATAAAGTTTATTTTTGAAATAAAAAAAGTGTGTACTTACAGCCAAATCTCACAATTGGCCAACACATATGAGGCTAACAGTGGCACAGCATGTCACATGCCATTTGTAACAATTTGCAATTTACAGAATATCTCTAGTTCAGCATCAATTTTTTTTTAGTGTTTTTTTAAGCGTAGGTTGCCTCCAGTATGGTGGGAAAGCTGCTTAAGAGTTGTAAGGCAATAGCACATTGAAATATTGAACTGGAAGTTGGAACTTCCCTGATACATTAGACAGCAAATGATCCTGCAATACAGACAGCTACCCTTCAGGTCTCACAGACACCAGGGGCTGAATTTTAACTCCTCAAAACAGTTGGTTTGGGGTTAGGTCAAAGGCTGAAACTTGAAAAATCTTGAACTGCATCTCAATCTGCCAGAAGGCAGAATGAAGGCCAGAGGAGTGATCTACTCACAGGAGGCTGTTTGGCTATTGAAATATTTTAATGAGACTATGTGCCTTCATGTTAACAATAATTCTATTTTAACCATAGTCAGCTTGCAGGTGAAATGAGGCAAGGAGCTGAATCTGTAAGATAAGTTCTTTTACAACTCTGCTTGTGGAGTAAGGGGTGTTCCCTGCAGCTGCAATAAGATGGCTAGTTTGTCATTCCTGCACCATCATGTCTGCTTATCCCTGCAACTGACAGACATTGTGGGCCAAAGGCCCTGTTACCGTACTATACTATTCTATATTCTAATTGTTTCCACTAAGTCTGCCGTCAGACTCCCATCATTTCTTGACCACAGACAAGTGGAAATAGGCATCAATAGATGGAGAGAAGCAGTAATTTTAATATGAAAAAACAAGATACTAAAAAAACTCAGCAGGCCAGGCAACATCCGTGGAGAAAAGCAGACGGTCAACATTTCGGGTCAGGACCCTTCTTCAGGACTGAAGATAGGAAAAGGGGAAG
>JARFYF010000119.1:29802121-29812367 GCA_030265395.1 Rhina ancylostomus | reverse complement strand
AGGGAAAGAGGGAATTGGTCTGTTTGGACCTGGCACTAGCAATCCATTAAGTTCACTGAGATGAACGGTAGTCAATTTAGATTTTGTGTGTCTTTGGAAGCCTATACATTGTTTTGTGTGCAGAGCTGCTTTAATTTGATTTTTCTTTTTTTAAATGTTTGGTTGGCTTTAGGTGTTTTATCATAATTCTAAATCAGGGTTGTTAACTTGCTGCTTGTCAGTTTTATTCACCATTTTTGTGGGTGGATGTTCATTGCAAGGTTGCTACACACAAGGGCTCAGGTAAGGTGCTGATAATATTAGCACGCTTATCTTATTGGTTAAAGGACAGAATAGTAGGATTTACTTGTTCACTTGTAGGTTGGCTGTTATCGGTGAAGTGTTGCAAGGTAACCTGTGAGGGAAAACAAAGTCTGAAAATAGAGAATTAATGAAGGGATAAGTTGCTGCTCCTACTTGGGGAAAATGTGAGGTTGTACAGAAAATAATTAGTCTTTGGTGTTCAGAAGCACTGTATGTTCTCGCACATGAAACACAGAAGGCTTACACATTACACCAAACTATTAGGAACACCCAAAATGAACATTTAGTTCAAAGGCATCACAGTATTACAGCAAGGAGCAAAGGCTTTAAGATGACACTTAAGATTTTGGTCTCCACATTCTAGGAAATAGTTTATCATACAACTGGTGCAACAGCAGCTTCCAGTATTTATTAGAAAGAATATTGAAATAAGGGTTGCACAATCAGGAGGAACTGAGTATGATCTTGGGGGTCCAAGTCCATTGCTTCCTCAAAGTGGCTGTGCAAGTAGATGGGATGGTAAAGGGTGTATGACAAGCTTGCCTTCATTGGTCAGGGCATTAAGTGTGAAGAAGTCATGTTGCAGCTATACAAAACTTTGGTTAGGTCACACTTGTAGAATATTGTGTGCAATTCTGATCGCCCCATTACAGGAAGGATGTGGTAGCTTTGGAAAGAGTACAGAAGATGTTTTCCAGGATGCTGCCTGGATTAAAAGGTGTGAGCTATAAGGAGAGGTTGAAGAAACTTGAGTATTCTTCAGATCATCAGAGGCTGAGGGGAGACCTGATAGAAGCATATAAAATTATGAGAGGCATAGATAGGATAGACAGAATCTTTTTCAAGTGCTGGAGGATATGCATTTAAGGTGAAAGGGGGAAAGTTTTAAGGAGAGGTACGGGGCAAGGCTTTTATTTAAAAAAAAGTGTGGTGGGTGCCTGGAACCAGCTGCCAAAGGTAGTAGTGGAAGCAGATACGATAGTGGCATTTTTAAGATACTGTTCGAAATACAAAAATACAGGGATATGGATCATGTCCAGACAGAAGAGATTTAAGTTAATTCCGCATTATGTTCAGCCTAGACATTGTGGGCTGAAGGGTCTGTTCTTGTACTGTACTGTTGTTTTATTAGACCATATTCTCTGGAATTCAAAATATGGAGCAATCTCATGGAAATACAGAAGATTATGGGCCCTCAGTTGGGTAGCATAGTCTCAAGGAATTGGACATTTATGATCAAGACATGGAAAATTACCTTCACTTGAGGGCTGTGAATTTTTTGAAATGCTAATCCAGTTTATCTTTATTCTCTCAATGTCCAGTTGTTGAATATAATCAATATTGTTTTAACATGGGCAGAGGTCAAAGATTATCTATCATCTTACTGAATGGCACAGGAGGCTTGAGTGGCCATATTTCTATTTAATTTTCCCCTCCTATAGATGAGTTGAGAACAGTTTTGTGTAACTAAAGGCATGGTATGACAAGGGTTTTGCATTGTTGCATTCCAGTTCTCTGAGAACAAGGGTACGTGAAAATAACCTGTTCTTTTGTTTAAATATTATGGACATAGAAAATCATCCAAGCATATAACAGGCCAATTTTTGTTTTAAAAAGAGTCTCAGCTTCTAGCTTTTCACCATTTGGAAAGCACACTGAAAATATCATTTTTAAGGTCTAAAGACATTCACAATGTTATGCTTCCATCCACTCTAAATCCTGTGTCTCTATACATATGTCATCAGCACAGTTGTCTAACTGTTTATCCCATCATTAATAAAGCTTGTGAATAGCTGAGGCCCCAAAAGCAGATCCCTTAATGAGGTCACAGAAGAAATTTGAAATACTTTCCAAGTTAACACCAGTTCTAAGCCCAGTGGGCAGCAGGCAGTACATGTTCAATTCTTAAAATACATTAGATGATGTCGTATAATGGCAGGCTGCAGTTTCAGGCTCTACTTCGTAATTGCCAATTTCACTGAGAATTGCCAGTGTAGCAAGAAATAGTAGAAAAAGCATTTCCTGCCAGTTATGTAAATCACCATTTTAAAAAAGTTGCCAAGGACTGGAAAGACGGAGAGCACTCTTTTAAATTTTACTATTTATTAAATGAATGCAGCCACTTTAAGTTTTGTCATAAACTTCAATGGAAAGCCTCACAAGAGAGTAAACTTCAAACAATATTACCCGATTTTCTTTTGACAGGATCATTAGCAGCTTTTACTCTGAGAAATGTAATACTTTTCTACAGGATTCAAGGAAAACTCAGCCTAGTATTTTAGCTAATCAATTTGTCCCTCTAGGAACAATTTTTTAAAAAGTTGATTAATTTTATTCCCTCCTCCCACCACCCAAACATGACACCAATGAAGTGTTCTGAAACTGTAACTATCCGAATTATGTTGCCACTAACTTTAAAACATTTGGTCAAACAATTACCCAATCCACTGAAGGAAACAAAATCTCACTGCATCTTATTCACATCTTCAATACTAACTTTAATCTTAGCAAGTCCTAACTATACACTGATACTCTTCTCGCAATTTCAAATGCATGTTGTGGCAGAACCATACTGTAAACAAATGCAATATACTTGATACACTGAGCTGCTTATCAGAAAGTAATTTCCATAAATACAAATATTAAAACAATCCTCAACACACTGACATTACAATTAAACAGCACCAAAATAATGAGCAAAAACTTTCAACAATTCTTGAGCTTTGTTTGCAATAACATACACGACAACCTAAATTGTAATACAGCTCTCTTTCATCGAGAAGTTCCAGAACATGCTATTATATACACCAACTACTGCCTTTATTAACCAATTATCTTGCATAACATCTATGATCAAGCAATAAATGACTTGGTTTCACTCATTTTTATCTCTGCCCCATCGATGTAAATGTATAGTTTCTAAGTTGCTTTTGTATCACCAATATCATTGACCTGATGAGAGTAATAGAGCTACTCTGCCCCACTTCCGAATTTATCTTGCTTGGAACATCACTGTGAGGGCATACATTTCAAGATTTACAGATATCTAGATCTATTTTTGTGGATATTTATTATTGTGGAAAATTGATAGCAAGAAGTGAGGTTTTGGAGAGTGATTTTGGATCAATTATAATTAATTGCTGTAAGTTTGTCCTTCAGGGGGCTGAGAAATCTTCACATTCTCTTTGCACGTCATCATACGCCGTAGGTCTTGAAGCACAGCCTTAATACTATAGGAATTTTGCCACTTTGATAGAACTGGTATGCTACGTGAATCCACCTACAAGAAAAAAGTACAAGTCAAATAAAATGCATAGTTTTTGACATCCAACTAAGGAAAGAGTGCAATATAAAAAGGTACAATAACCCAGAGATAGTTGAAAATAAATCAACCTTTACAATTGCCAGGGAATTCACAAATCTAGATTATGAAAATTAGCAGGACCTCATTGGCTGGATCAGTGGTAGTGCAGAGATGAAAAAGACACATTCTGCGCAGAATACACCAAAATAGAATAGACTTATGAACTTACTAGGGTTTCTTAAATTAACATTATTAAAGGTCAAATGAAACTGCACATTAGTTAAAGTAGTTACATTGCAAAAATTTCACAGAAGCATGAACAAATCTGGTACCAAAGCAAATAAGAAAGTTAGGAGGGTTGATGAAAAGCTTGGCCAAATTATTAGTAATGAGTGGGTGGCTGGTGTTTGGAGAAGAGAATTTACAATATTAGGCTCACCATGCAGTCATGTGTGTACACACAACTTGTGTATGTGTTCATGTTTACATGTGAGGATGTGCATTTATGTGGTGCAAGGTAAAAACAAGAAAAGTTATTCAATATCAGGAAATGAGGCAATTGTTTTTAAATACACAGAGGGCAGTAGGTGCTTGGAACACACTGCCTGGGGAAGTGCTGGAAGGAAGGTATTCAAGGAAGGAACATTTAGGAGGTATTTAAACAGGCACATGAACAGCCAAGGAATAGAAGGATATAGACCATATGCAGGCAGATGGGATTATTTTAAATTGACATTATGGTCAATACAGACATTGACTGAAAGGTCTGTTTCTGTGCTGTACTCTTCAATGTTCTGAGTGTCAAAGTGGATCTTAGCTCGGACATTCCACCTGACTGAATGGTTTTGCTCAGATTTTCCACTAACACTTTCGTCGAACTTTGCAGAGCAGCAACATTCCACAGCTTGGCAGCTGGGAAATATGTTAATTTCCGTGATCCCCCCAATCATTTGAAATAAAGAGAAGAAAAAAGGGACCAGTTTCAGGTCACTGGATTTTTTTTAATTGAGTTAATTTTAATTATTTGGTTTTTTTGCATTTAAATTTCAAAATGTTAAACAATTTACATTTTTTAAATTAATATTTTAAATGTTTTTCTCATGCTGTAGAACTCAACTGACTCAAAGCTTTTTTGTGGAATTTGCAATCGGAAGGCCCTACTCAAAGTTAAAGCATAGTTAGCTGACTGACTCATCATTCCCAGGAAATTGTAATCCATAGAATTTCCCATATTAATAGGGGAAAAAATTGCAGCAAGTCATCCTTAACAGCTGATTTTCAAACTATTATGGGAAAAAGCACACATGCTGATCACCTATCAATGTTTTTAGACAACAATAATGTGCCAACATTAAACAAAACACAGTTGAGAAGGAAGTAAGGAAACCTTCCAGATGGTCCCTGATGAATTGATATTAGCAGGCTGAGTTATAAAGATCTTATAGTTCCAACATACCATTAAACAAAGATTAGGTATTAGGTCACTCACCATTCCATTGGAATTATTGATTCCATTCATATTTATTTTTGTTACAAATCTAACAGTTGGAGCTACCTCTGGATATTTACTTCCACACTCTATTTTCAGGCTGTATATTCTGTTTTCAAAGCAAGTCTGAAAAAAAACATGAGAAATTATAAAATAAATGCCAAAGCAGAAGTACCAAATGTTGAATTTTGAATTATGAATTGCATTTCAGCAGTCACCTCCAGTCTGGCATTCTATCAGCATAAAGAAATGTTAGGTTTTTAATTTGTTCGGAAACAAGGTTCAATCCTTGCCATTCACAGCACCTCCGCCAACTTCTCTATTTCTTTTCAGATAAGCCTGAACAACACTCACAGGAGGAGAAGAACTGGACCAAAGACCTCACCTAATCTTTCCTTTATTTTGAAATTCATCCACCCACTGAATCACTGCTTTTCATCCAGAAGCACCACCTCAGTAATATTCGCCTGCTGTAGATTGGTCAGCATTAAAGATGGTTTGGTAGGAAAACCATTTGTTTCCAATTGACAATCTGCAAGCTCCAAAGACATACAATATGCAAAAAGTATTAATTTAGTCCAACAATTACAATTCCACTGATGGGTAATCAACTGTAATTGGAGAAAATTCCTGCCCTCAGCTAAGGCAAGATAAAATATCTTTATTAGTCACATGTGGATCAAAACACAGTGAAATGCATCTTTTGTGTAGAGTGTTCTGGGGGCAGCTCGCAAGTGTCACCATGCTTCCAGTACCAACATAACGTGCCCACAATTTTCTCACTCGTACGTCTTTGGAATGTGGGAGGAAACCGGAGCACCTGGAGGAAACTCACACAGACACAGGGAGAACATACTCCTTACAGACAGCAGCCGGAATTAAACCCAGGTCACTGGCACTGTAAAAGCGTTATGCTAACCACTACACTACCATGCCTGCCTGCTAAAGCAGTGGCAGATAAGGGTCTATCAAATTAAAACTATGCTGCTTCAAGTAAGATATCCAAATGTGTCATATGGTAATTCCACCACATATAGCTAGTAGATTACTCAGTAACACCAGTTTCAGTCCACTGTTTCTCCAGGCTTTCTTTTTGGGATTACAAACTTTGTAAAGATTCCATCTACATAACTAATGGCTTCACAGACTGGAACAATTTAAAACACACTTACTAGTGTTCAGTGGCTAATCAGAGTTTGAAGCTGGATCAAGGTTTATCAGCTACACATACTTGCAATTAACTATGTCAGACTAATACAGCACAAAAACACTCACTTCAGCCCAATAAATCCACAACAACCATCTAGCATCAAATTACACTAATCCTACTCTATTCTTGCCCTATTCCCATTAACTTCCCACAAATGAACACTCACCTATACAGTACACACTAGGGGCAATTTACAGTGGCCAGTTAATGTACATATCCACACATCTCGGGAATGTAAAAGGAAACTGGAGCACCTGAACAAAACCCACACTGCCTCAGGGAGAAGATACGTAAATTCCATACAGACAGCACCTGAGATCAGGATTGAACTTGGGTCCCTGGAGATGCAAGGGAGCAGTTCAACAATGTGCCACTGCACTGCACTGAACTTTCTAAACAATTCAGTGTGCATAATCTTTAAACACCAGCCTCCACTGCTAAAACTACATTAACAAAAGCTGTGGGATTAAAGTTAAGGACAAACACATACTATACCCATTAAAGAATACCAAGTCAAATATACCAAGACTGAGAACACACAATCTTCTGGGACACCTCAAGATGAGGATAACCCAACAACTGAGCACAACTATGTTCTGGACTTCTCAGGTACTTTGAAAGAGTCCCTTTAGGACTGTTCACATCACTATTGGTGCAAATTAACCTTTATGGGAAAGCAGGGAAAAGTATCTCCAAAATTTAGCACAAAAAAAATGGTATTTTTACGTTAGTTATTTACTAACCCTGGGTGGCCCAATAATCATTCCTGTCCATCGTGTGAGTGTCATATCTTCATCATCCTCGAGGCCCCAGCTCACTGTCCCATCACCTACTCCTTTTTGGCCTTCTTCAAGCTCTTCCAGCAAACAAAAATTACGAGGAACTGTCCAACATAAAACAGTTAGTTGTGTTAAGCTAACTTCAAGACTTCCAATAATGCATGAAAATAGTTGAGGTCAGAACCACTTATTTCTTTAGATATATGTGTTCTTTCAAATATAACAGATTATACAATTCCTTAAGAAACTTATGCAAATTTTGCAATGTTTTCAGCGGTCTTTAAATATAAAAGTTATCAACCATCTACAAAAATAATTTCAGAATGGATTTCACAATCCCAGATTCTTACAATGATGGAATTCTCTCCCTTAGCCTCTTTATTCCAAGCAATGCTTTAAAACCCATCTTCAGATCACCTGTTCCAATCTTTCATTTGGCTCAGTGACAACATTTATTTGATAACATTGGATACCCAGTGAGCAGGCAAGAGTTTTCTTTCTTCTCTCTCTTACTGGAAAGAACTGGGGATAAAGGATATGTAAGCTAGGGCAGTGGTACTTTCCACTTGCAGGATGTGGGAGATCAAGATACTTCCAGTCACTAGGAAGCATCTGGGATACATAAAATGTTATAGATAGTACATTTAGTGAGTGGGTCACACTTCAGATAAAGAAAGGAGATGGGTGACTACCAGAAAGGGCAGCAAGTGCAAACTGGTAGAGCGGGAGTTCCCTGTGGTCATTCCCCTCCACTTTGGAAAACGTTGGGGGAGCTGGCCTCAGAGGAAGGCAGCAACTGCTGAGGTTGTGGCACCACGATTAGCTCTAGACGAATAATGAAGGGAACCAACAGGCACTGTGGTGAGAGTGAGACTCCAGAATTGTATGTTGCCTCCTCAGTGCCAGGATCAAGGATGACTCAGATCAGGTAAAAAGGGGAACAAGAACAGCCAGAGGTACTAACAATGTTTTTATAACTTAGAGCATGGATCAGCATCTAATGTTATTACAATCACAGAAACATGGTTGAGTGAATGGCAGGACTGGTAATCAGTGCTGTTTCAGGTTATAGAAGTTTCAGTTGTGACAAAGGGGAATGCAGAAAAGGGGGGAGTTGCACCACTAATTAGGGAAAACACAAAAGGTACTAACGACATGGTAGAAAGAGGGATAAGGTCCTACAAAGTGAGTTTAGGGAGTTAGGCAGAAGGTTAAAAAGCAGAACCTCTGAAGCCATAATTCAGGATTAATCCCTGTGCCACATGCCAGAGAGGGTAGGAATAGGAGCATTGTACAAATGAATGTGTGGCTAAAGAAATGGTGCACAAGGGAGCGCTTTAGATACTTGGATCATTGGGATCACTTCTGGGGTAGGTAGGACCTGTACAAGAAGTACACGTTGCATATAAAGTGAAGGGGGACCATTATTCTTGCAAGAACACTTGTTCATGCTACAAAGCTGGGTTTAAACTAATTTGGCAGGGGTTTGGGAAACTGAGTAGCAGTGCAGCAGATGAGGGAAAAAAATGTAGTGGATAACTCAAAGTAGTCTTGTAGGTAGAGCAGACAGAAACAGGTTAGGGAGCACAGTGAGCTGGTAGGCTCAACTGCATTTACTTTAATGCAAGGAGCCTCGTAGGTAAATCAGATAAGCTTAAAGCATGGACCAGCATTTGGAATTATGTTATTGCAATCACAAACATGGTTGAGTGAAGGGCAGGACTGACAGCTTCATGTTCTGGTTATTGATGCTTCAGACATGACAGAGGGAAATGCAGAAAAGGGAGAGTTGCACAACTAATTAGGGAGAACATAACAGCAGTACTTAGGGACAATATCCTGGAGGGATTGTCCTGTGAGGCCATAAGGGTAAAACTTGCAAAAAAGAGGGGCGATCATTTTTTATGGAGTTATACTATAGGCCTCTCAATAGTCAGCAGGAATGAGAGGAACAGATAAGTCAGTAAATCACAGAAAGGTGCAAGAGCAGTAGGATTACAGTACTTTATCTTTACCACTCGCTGTCTTGGTGAAGCAGCCAGCATAATCAAAGACCCCACCCACCCAGGATATTCTGTCTTTTCTTCTCTTCCATCAGGTAGAAGATGTAGGAGCCTGAAGGCATGTACCACCAGACTTAAGGACAGCTTTTACCCCACTGTGATAAGACTAGTGAACAGTTCCCTTATACAATGAGATGGACGATGACCTCATGATCTACCTTGTTGTGACCTCGCACCTTATTGCACTGCACTTTCTCTGTAGCTGTGACACTTTACTCTGTATTGTTATTGTCTATACCTGCACTACCTCAATGCACTCTATACTAACTCAGTGTAACTGCACTGTGTGATGAACTGACCTGTACAATCGGTTTGTAAGACAAGCCTTTCACTGTACCTCGGTACAAGTGACAATAATAAACCGATACCATCTCAATTATGGAAGATGAAAAACTTAGATTCTTAAGACAACAGGATGAGGTGATTTGAATCTCTTTCAATTTCTTTGTAATTAGCATGCAACAAACTATATATATTGCAGTTCCAGTTGGCAAAAAGCAGTACTGCTGAATACTGCAAAATATATAATGAACCAAGTGAAACTTAGGGTAGGGCATAAGAATGGATTTGAGAAATTCAGACAAAGTGAATACCTTGGAGTTACTGGCTTTGAGAGTGATCAGCAAGCACAAGTATCACTCACAAGCAACCTGCTGAGTTCACAGAATATTCTTCATTGAAATAAATACATGAATACAAAACTTACTGATGATAGATTCGATGCTTGCTTTTTGAAAGCTTAGATCCCTCCCAGTGTACTCTAGGAACGCAACGATACAAAGACTGAATGCAAAAGGAAGAGGCAAGGAAATCAAATGTATGTGAGGTCCTAAATGAATACATCTCTATATTCACCAAGATAGAGTTCAGAGAGGGGTACATGGATAATCTTGAGCAGGTCAGTATTGAGGTGGTGTTAGGCATCATGGGACGCACAAGGGCTGATAAATTCGAAGCATCATGAAATCTATTCCAAGTTGCAATGGGAAGCAAGGGTCGAGATAGCTGGGGCCCTGACAGAAATTTTTGCATCTTCATTACCTACAGTTAAGGTGCCAAAAGACTGCAGGAGAGCTAATGCTGTTCCTTTGTTTAATA
>JARFYF010000119.1:29730436-29741521 GCA_030265395.1 Rhina ancylostomus | reverse complement strand
ATGTAATTGTCAATGTAAATATAATGCTGCCATTTTCTGACTTCAACTGCAAAATATTAAATTTTTGCATAGGATGGTTTTCTAATTATTGTCTGACAGAACTATTGAAATTATCCAAATAAATCTGGGAATTAATTTGGTTCTTGCATTTTTTGAGCTATTGATTTAACATTTTTAAACTTGTGTTTCAGTGCATCAGGGTCTGATTCGTGTCTGTTCAAAGCCAGTTCTACTGCCTGGGGTGAGAAAAATTTGCATGATTTGCTTCGATAAGCCGCAAGCATTGACCATTGCACTGAAGTCGTATTGTTGCTCACAAGTAAAGAGCATCAGCATGAATTTTATTTCAGACAAGCTAGGGGATTCTTGCATATATCTTTAATAGGTCATCTGTTAAAATAACATGAAAAGAACTTCATGTGAAGCATTTGTATATTAATAGCATAGTGTCAGAGACAATATCTTTTATTTGTTGTATTTAAAGTATGTTGTCAATTCTCTAGCCCGAAAATGCTAAAATGCTTCATCAGTTTACCTTGTGGCTTCACACTTCATACAGTATACTACATTCATTCCTTCTCATGTTCTCTGTTCAATCGACCTGATCTGCGGAACAGTGGCTTCAACAGCCTCGGATCTCTGCTCTCTTCCTGACCTTTTAAGCAGAATCTCTTGTTTGGATACCATTGCACTCCTTTCATTTCTTGACTCTAACTTACCTCTCAAATGACTGAGGTGACTCAAATAATTTTTCTCCTATGTCCTACCCCAACTGCAAGTGGTTGAAGCCATTAATAGCTGACTGTTCTGCTAGGTTCTGTTGATAACACCAGTGCTTTTGAATTAGGACATTATGGATTCAACATTCCTCTTCTCTACCAAAGACTGGCATTTCCAGACCAAAGCAGTGCTAGATCATCAGAAGTGCCAGCATTCAGAAGAGATGTTAAACTACTCAAGACTTTATTTGCCTGCTTCATCTGCACAGAAGCCACAAGTAGATTCTTTGCAACTCTGGAGACAAGTTTTTCCAGTGTCCTTGTCAACATTCTTCTCTCTACATCACCATAGATTGTTATTATTCACTCAGCTTCTGTGAGCTTGGCGTCTGCATTTATATTGTCAACTAAGCTTTCCCTTTGGTAATAGGAACAGAAAATGCTGAACTCAGCCAATCAGACAGCATGTAAGAGAAATGGGATTAACGCATTGGGTTATTGGTCTTTCATCAGAACACTGTTGAAAGATTCTGATGAAAATTCATTGCCCTGAAACGTAAACTCAAAGGATGAATCAGAGAGCACAGGAACTCTTGTGTATCTCTCTCTACAGATAATGTGTAATCTTTTAAGTATTTCCTGAACTTTCTGGTTCATTTCCAGCATCAATTACATTTTCTTCTCTTTTCCACATAGGTAACAAGGTCACTGAGCTATTATTTTCTTCATGAGTTAATGATTCTAATGGCTGGACAAGGTAGCTGCATTTAGGACAGTAACCCCAGGTTTCCTGAGAACCAGCATCCTGGCACTGGTTTTGCAGATATCATCATATTGGTGATTGCAGGATCACTATTAGGAGCAGGAGTAAACCCCTGGCCCTTTGATTCTTCTACATTCATTAAAATCAGTGCTGGTTTACTACCATAGTTTAATTTAACTACACTATCCACAGATCCCTTGGTCCTCTTGGTATCTATTGATCTCTGTTTGAAATGAATACAGCGAGTGAGACTTCACACCCCTCAGGGATAGAGAACTCCAATGATTCACTATCCTCTGAGAGAAGAAATTTCTCCTCATTTCAGTCATAAGTGGATGATTTCGTATTCTGAGGCTGTGGGATATATTCTGGATTCCTGTCTGAGTCAAGGGAAATATGTATCCACTCTGTTGAGCCCAGTGTGAATTTTCAAATTCCGATGCTCACCTCTTCTTCCTAAACTGTAGAGGATAGGCCTGACATCCCAGCAACCAGATGTACTCAGCCAATGGCAGATATATCCATCATTATTTCAGTGAGACCAGAACTGTGTATAATATTCCAGGTCTGGTCTCAGCAAGGGGCTGCATAATTGCAGTAAGACTGTATTCAAATCTTCTAGTACTTGTTTTTCACTTTCTCTGCTGACCTCACTTATCAATTCCCTGCACTTACTGTTTAAAGTGTATAATTCCTGTGTCAGCTTTGCTAAGCATATTTCCTCATTATGCGTTGGTTTATAATGTTAACCAGTGGAAATTTTAATCAATTCCTCAGGAGGGAATGGAGAAACTTGGGCCAAGATCAAATGCACAACAGTCGGTCAGCAACAGTGACAATGTGGCAACAGGAAAATGGAGAGTTCCATCTTACAAAGATTATTTGGACTTATTCAGAATCCTGCTGGACTGTGAGAAAATGAAGGTAAGTCAGGAGTGTACTGTGCAACTCGGTAACACCTCATCTAATTTGAGTTTAGTACATTTTATAATGTTATTCAAAATGGAATCAGGATGAGGTTAGGTATAGTACAGAATGGGGAGTTTAAAAAAAAACTGCTTTTATAATATTTTTGACTGAAATTTATTCAGGAGCTAAATCTTGGTAATAAAATTTCCACCTTTTCAGTTTTGTCCATCCCTGGCCAAGAGAATTAGTAAGCAAGAGTATCCCTTGTGACACCCTTTTGGGAATTTCAGGTTAAGTGCCTCTTGACAATTGGGAATTATGTTTGTCTGGTTTTCAATAAATGTCTTATACTTGTATCTCTTACACTATTAGAATGTAGAACAGTACAGCACAGTGACAGGCCTTTCAGCCCACAATGTCATGGTGAACTAATTAAACTAGTAGTTAAATGCCCAACTAAACTAATGCCTACTGCCTACACAGTGTTCATATCCCTCCATTGTCTGCACATCCATGTGCCTATCTGAGAGCCTCTTAAATGCTTCTATCTTATTTACCTCCACTACCACCCCTGGCACCCACCACTTTCTGTAGGGGGGACAAAAGACCTACCTCACATATCTCCAATGAACTTAGCTCCTCTCATCTTAAATGCATGCGCATGTATTAGAGATTTTGACCCTAGGGGAGAAAAGATACCGCCTGTCTACACCTCTCATAATCTTATAAACTTCTATCAGGTCTCTCTTCAGCCTCTGCTACTCAAGAAGAAACAACCCAAGTTTGTACAATCTCTCCTTGTAGCACATGCTTTCTAATCCAGGCAGCATCCTGGTACACGTCTTCTGCACCCTCTCCATAGCCTCTGCATCCATCTTATAATGGGGTGAACAGAAATGAATGTAATTATCCAGATGTGGACTAACCAGAGTTTTATAAAGCTGCAACGTAACTTCCTGAGTCTTGAACTCAATGCCATGACTAATAAAGGCAAGCATGTCATATGCCTTCTTTATGATGCTATTATTGTAGAAGTTAGCAGATTCCCTCAAAAGAACTTGTATCTTCTTCCAACCCCTTCTATCCCCTAGCTGTCTAGAAAGCCGAAGATACTTCAAGGCTTGACTATAGCTTCCATAGAGTTGCCTTAGGGACTCTCTCATTCCTGGATAGGATATATGCAGAATTCTGTTTGGATTGGTGGTCCATCTGTTACCTCTAGCCTCTCAATTTCATTCCTGTCTTTCCTGCTTTTATTTATATCAATAATACGTATGTCATTGTCTCTCACCTGCCTTCTGTTGGTATTCTGTACAATAATTCCATCTGTTCATGTAGACAAAAATAAGAGGAATTGCAGTGAAACTGCAGTTTCTTTCTTAAATTATCAAGAAATGAGAAATATCACTTTTCTTCAGTTGTGGTTGAAAATGTGATGTATTATTCACTGCATTCTGAAGGAAATCAAATCTGCTGTATTGTGAAAAACATAAAATTTTTATATATTTAAGGTATCCGGATTGGTTGAGGAGACATTTCAGATAATTGAATCACCCCTGAAGTCTTTAAATCGCCTACTGTATGATGAGTTTATTAAGTCAGTGCTCAAGATTATTGAAAAGTTGGATCTGACTGTGGATAAGCAAAACCCGAATGAAGAGGAGGTATTATACTTATTTTTCAGTCTTATCTCTTTGCTTCTGACACGTTATTTGATTTTACATTTAGACACTTCGAACTATTGTCTTCTTTGTCCGAAGAAGTTTGGAGATTAATATTAATTTGTGTTAATCACTGTGCATTTTGAAGAAGAGCACAAATACCATGTATATAACTGTTTGAATGGAGTACCTACTTACAGTGATGCAGAGTTAAAAGACCTCAACTTAAATCAGCTGCACAATATACCTGTTGAACTTGACACAGACTGGTGTCCAAGTGTCAGTTGAACTCTAATCCTTCAAAGAAAAAGTAGAGCTAGCCATTCTAGTAACGCAGGATAGGTTAGACAGGATCCTTTTAAACTTCTTTTTGTGCTGGTCATAAATGTACTGCATTCAACCAGTGATGAGGTAAAACAGTGCAACACTAGCTTCTCAAGCTGGTTTCACACCACTTTCTAAAACGTGAAGTACCATTAATTTAGCAGTAATATTGAGAACATACATACATGAACTCTTAAAATATGTATCCATAAAATTGAATCTTAATTTGATTAATAATTTCCCAGTTAAGTAAAACAGGCAATGGTTAATTGATTAGTTGCCAAATCTAATTTAGAAACTATAGCACAGAACGTTGGAAGTTTATGTCATGATTGAAGGTCTCTGATTGATTTGCAGGGGTTGGGCGACATCAGTAGTGCCATTATAATTCCCACGTCTGACCCAGCAGCAAATATGCAGCCAACTAAACCAAAAGATTTCACCGCCTTCATCAATTTGGTAGAATTCTGTGGGTAAGTGTACAAACTGCTCAACGAAACAGTAGAAGTCATCGCAATTATATTTGGATAAAATGATTGTATTGTAGATATCTGTATTTGTAGCTGTGGATGATTTCCATTGTATGTAAGTGCTTTGAAGTCACCATTTTATAAATATATTTAAAATCAGTCAGTAGTTCATATGCTTGGCAATTAGTTCTGAATGTTAAGGACAATCTTAACCATTGGTCTAATCTGGTAGGGAATCTACTACAAGCACAATATTGCTTCCTGTACCTGCATCAAGTACATTGTGTCTGATTTGTTCAAGCTCAGAATTTAGAATAAGATTAATTATGCATCTTGAAAATTCAATCATTTGAGACTGACTTTTGAAACTGCTTCTCTGCACCATAATTTGTAATGGATCTCTGAGCAGTGAAATTTAATTGGTTAGTATTTATTTCATGCTGACGTTGCTCTTAACACTTGATTTTTGGCATTCTCTGATGTATGCACTATTAGTTATTAATAACTCACATTGTATTTGAAACACATTCTGTATCCAAATAATTATTGATATACTTAGCTAGACTTGTGGCGTCATAGCACAGATGTGCTGGCAAACATTGTGTCTGTGTGTCAAACACTGGAGAGTTTTATTGGTACAGATTACTTTCTAACAATGCTTGAAGTTACCTTTTTTAGACTTATCTTAATTATCTTAACTTTTAAATAAGGGAGTTGTTATTGGAAAAGCACACCGACTACTTTGAACATTGGGTGTACAGATTTGGACACGAGCTCATTCTGCGATCATCACAATTTCCCCTCGTCAGTGGATTCTACAAACTTCTGTCAGTTGTAATGAAAATTGCCAAAAAGATTAAATATTTCCAGGTAATGAAATTAAATACCTTTCAATTTCTTCTTTCTTTTTCCATTTGCATAATAAGCTGTTCTGTGTCTGAGAGGTGAGGTGCCCGACTAACTTAGAAATCTTTACCAAGGTCACATTTGAGCCTATTGCTGGATCATGGGTAAGAGTGCACATTGGTAACTGGTTTATCACTTTTCTATTTGGACCTTTGAAGGCACAAGAAAACTAAGAAATTTTTTGTTAGCAGATGGGTCCCAGGTCTTGCTTGAGACTAGTCTTCAACTGCAGTGCTGGAGTAATATAACCTAGTTTTGTGAATACACTAAATTATTTTAATTTTTGTAACATATGTTAAGTTCATGCCACTCTTTGTACTACTCTTGAGATAAGGTATTTCTTTTGAATTCCATATTGGATCTATTATCTGTCCTAAGATCTCAAGTTCTGTACAACCCCTGGGTCAAAAATATTTTCTCCAAATATGTTCTAAGAATAAGTGTCATAGTTTTAAACACCCCAATCAGATCACTCCTCATCCTTCCTAGAGAAAATCACCCCAGACTATTCAGTTTTTTCTGTTAAATATTTCCTCTTAGTTCAGAATATATGTACCATTGCCATTTTTATAAATTGGAGAGCAGAACTTTGATTGTTATCTTAGCGTGATCTTATTTTGATGTTAGTTTAACCTTGCTTCTGCTTTTCAATTTTGTTACAGTGGAAATGAATCCAGTTCCTGGTTTGCTGTTTTCATGCTTTTATTTAAATAGATTGCTTCATTTATTAGTTTGTGTATCTGTACTCTTAAACCGTTTGCTCCCCTATTTCCATTCAGATCATGATTATTGAAGAAGTTTCTGACTTCCTTGTTGTTCCAACCAAATATACCGCTTAATGTATATCTCCTGTGAAAATTAGTTTGCCAATTACATGTCCATTCTGCTAGTTTATTATCATCATCCTGTATTTTGTCATTCTTTCTTTCTATTAAATACTGTTCCCAGTTGGTTCGCACTTGCAAATTTTGAAATTGTACTTCCAGTCCCATAAATTAATGTTAATAAAGGTCCAGGCGCTTAACCTGGTGAATACTACAACCAGCTGTTTCCTTGCCTTGGCAGATATACTATGCTTTTGATTTTTACAGCAAGTTTGTTATCATCTACTTGCTCCACATTCTGTGACTGCAGTCATATGTTCTATGTCTGTGGAAAAAGGTGATAAATGTATATGCTGTTTAGGTTTTGATTGGATTTCTGATCATGAGAAAAATTGCATTTTGCTAGGGTGTCAGCACAAAATCTCGAAAACATGGCCTCAAGAATCCAGAAAAGTTTGCCTGCTTTGCTTTATTTGGGAAATTTGGAAAGGAGGTAAGTTCTATCAGAAAAGCTTTTGAATATCTTTGTACTGCATGAAAAGTTGAATTCTTTTGCGAAAGTTGTATATCATTTATCAGAATTTTTTTTTGCACTGACAAGAAACACCAAGCTGTTTAAAAAAAAATTAGCAATGTGAGATTTCATCTTTAAAAATGTCGAATGATCAGATAATTAGAATTTAAAAAAAAAACTGGGTTTCGAGTTGAGTCTACATGCCATGGCCAATTTACAGTGGCTAATGGACCGATCAACTGCACCTCTGGATATGGGAGGAAACCAGACCATCCAGGGCAAACACAGGAAGAACATGCAAACTTCACATTGATGTCACCTGAGGTTGGAATGGAACCTGAGCCACTGAAGATGTGATGCTGCAGGTCTACTTACTGCACCATACTGCCACCCTTGAATAAGCATGATATTCAAGAAGGGCAGAGAAATTATGCTCAGCATCTTGGCCTATATTCATCCCTCACTTAATAGTACTGTGAAAGAGATTATTTGTCTGTTTTCCCATTGTTTTTTGTGGGAATTTGCCATGCACATATTGACTGCTATGTTTCTTACAGAATAATGGTGGCTTTACTTCCATCATGTAGGAACTGATTCTGGACATCTTGAAAGGGTCTTGTATAAATGCATTTTTTTACTTTTAATCTCAAGTAAAGAATTGATTTTTATATTAATAAACTGAAAATTTGTTGGATGAAATTTTTACCTTATTATAGGCTCTTAAGATCAATTCTTTTGGTGGATTAAATTAACCTGATGGGCCTAATGCCATTTTTCCCCTTGTTTTACATTCTTGAATAAGGAAAACCCTGAGAGGCACAAAGATATGCCCTAGATTTTGCTGTTTGCGACTCACCATTGAGATAAACAGATTTCCTGCTTTGTACATAGCGTAAAAGAGCAAATTGTGAATGAGTGCTTTTTAACTTAATCAACAAGGCCTGGGTCTTGTATGATGTATGTGGATCAGATGAGTGAGCCCCTGAATAAGACTTGTCCATGAAGCTGCTCTAAATGTCCTTGACAGAT
Organism: Rhina ancylostomus; assembly: GCA_030265395.1. Taxonomy (NCBI): domain Eukaryota; kingdom Metazoa; phylum Chordata; class Chondrichthyes; order Rhinopristiformes; family Rhinidae; genus Rhina; species Rhina ancylostomus. Next base: position 29,733,402 of record JARFYF010000119.1, on the reverse strand, counting down.
GACCAGGTCATACTCCCAGCTTTGACACCAAAGCTGTGGAGTATTTATTACATTTCAAAGGCAATGAGAAATAAAGTGAACATTTTTTAATGGAAAAATTTAAAGAAAATAAAATCATCTGAAAACAATAAATGCCAAAAGTTAAAAATATTGCTTAACGCACAAATAAGTAAAAAAAAATTTAATGGAAAGACAAAAATTGCAGATGCTGGAATTCATGCTTTGGAATGCAATTTTGTATTCATATAATCCTTTCCTAATTCTTAATGTGGAGATCTTTAACTTGATAAAATTCCATGAGGGATTTTATGTACAATGATCCAGATCTCACACTTTGTCATTGTTATTTATTGTAGGTGGCAATGAGAATGAAACAGTACAAAGATGAGTTACTGGCTTCCTGTCTGACTTTTGTGCTCTCTCTACCTCACGAAATAATTGAACTTGATGTTAAGACTTTTATTCCTGCATTGCAGGTTAGTATATTTCCCAAGCCTTTTGACTTGCACTACCTTCCAGATCAGTGTTTTAAAATCTATTCTCAGCTTTATTGGTTTGTATCGTGTAGTCATATCAGCCATTTAAATTACTGTTCAGCTGTGATGAAAGGATACTGAGTTTGAAGAGAAAGGTGATTTTATACTTTTAGTAGTCAATCTTTCCCGTTATTGCAAGAAGAGAAGACAAGGCTTTGACTCGGGCATATGCACATTCCTTGGTCTCGTTAATGTATCCCTATTTAATGTTTGCTGACCGCCTCTTTTTTTTTTGCAGGTTTTGTTGATAAATTTGATAAGAGATTTGTCCTATTTCATTGACCAAAATTATACAATAGTGTTACAGTTCAGAAGGAGACCATTCAGCTCATCAAATCATGCTGGCTGTTTGCGTAACAAATATATCTGCCCTAGTTGCCCACATTTTCCCTTGCACCTTGCAAGTTACTATCCTTCAGGTGCCTTTCCAATCGCCTTTTGAAATCCAGGTTTGATTCTTGTTTTCATTCTCCTTGCAGGCAGTGAGTTTATCCCCACATTCACCCCTGTAACTTTTAGCTATTAGTTTATATCTGTCTCTTGTAATAAAAGCTAACATACTTTTTGGCCTCTTAATCATCTGCTGCAAGGTAATAATCCTTTAAACATCAAGGTTACCTAATCCCTCTCTATTTAACATATCTTCTGCTTTTTTGTGGATGATCTCACATTTTTTCATATTATATTACGTCTGCCTTTCATTTCCCCCTCACTTAACTTGTCCATATGTCCTCTGTCACACATATCATACAGAAGTTGATGAATTTGGCAGTGAAACTGAAGCAGGAATAGTTAGCTCCCCAAAGTAAATGACTGAATAAGTTGCTCTTGTGGACTGGGAAGGATAGGAATTTACCCCTCTCCATTTCTGGGCTGTGAAGACTGCCCCCATCTCCTCACGCTCCTGCATGGTCTCTTTCAGTACCTGGAATGTCATGGGCAGTCACCTCTGGCTCCACGTCTCGTCTCCTGCCAAAAAAGCTTTCAATTTAGCGCAGTTGATACAAGAGTTGATGCATTTTGAGATAAATGATCAAAAAATAATATATACAGAAACTGATGAAATCTTAGAAAGAGTAGAGGTTCAGAAATAATTAGGGTTTCCAATATACGTATATTTAAAAGTGGGAGAGCAAATTAATAAAACTGTAAAACAAATGAAAGGGAGCATTTGGAATCCTAGATTTATAAACAGAGATAAATAGCACAAAAGCCAAGAGGTAATGATAACAGTCAAATCAGTCATTGGTTAAACCAAACTTAGAATCCAATCAAATCAGAGCTCGGTTTATGAAGTGCAACCAATGTTATTTTATAAGAACAACATTTAAAATGAAATAAATTAAAAATATTCAAAACTGAGAAATTAACAGAAATGTTTTTATTGCCTATGGTATCAAAAAGGTAATATTACTGATAGTGTAAGTACTTAAAGACTAAAGTTAAAAGGGTATGTGGTAGCAGAATGTAATTAAATGGTTGGCTTCTTTACAGAGATGACATAGATATGATGGAGAGAATGTGCTCTTAACTTTGGTGATTCTATTATTTTCTTTCTCCTCCCAAATCAGACAACATTTAAACTTGGTCTTAGCCACATCCCACTTGCTAATGCTGGATTGGATGCTCTGGAAGACTGGTCATATCATCTACCCAAGCAAACCATTCAACCTTATTACAAGGATATCTTGCCACATTTGGATGGCTACCTGAAAACTTCAGTTTCAAGTAAGAACCTTTAGTTAGTTTTGTTTTTCTATTCAACTCAATAAAGCCACTCTATCCACTTAGTAAATAAAATTGTTCAACCTAGCCGTAAAAGCTGTAAACTTTAGCGTGTTGGTGTTTAGACTTGTTCACTTAATTCTTAACTCCATTTATTCATTATCAGAAATTGCTCTATATCTTAGTTTACTGATTTAAATGAAAGATAATAAGGATGCTTGTAAATCAGACATAGCTTAAATACTAATAATTCTGCACAGTGATTTGGAAGCTTGAGTGAAGGACAAATACACACAACACAGGGTACTGAGAACACCATTGAATTTGAGAATAGAAAATAATAATCTGTCTGTCTTTTAGAACCAAAGTGGATAACCCCTTTCATCCATGTTAGACTGCAACTGCCATGCCTGTTCACCCACATTGTCTAAGTCACATTGTAATGACTTTGCATTCTCCTTGAAGCTTACATGCACCTCAGCCTTGTGTTGTCTACCAACCTGAAGATGTTACATTTGGTTCTCCCATCCAAATCATTGAAAGCTATTGTGAATAGCTGGAGCCCAGAAATTGATCCCTGCAGCATCCCAATAATTACTGCCAGCTACCTTAAAAATGACTTGTTTATTTCTTCTCTGTATCCAGTCAGTCAACCAACTCACAACCCATGCCAATATACATCTCCATTCTCGTGAGCTTTAATTT
>JARFYF010000119.1:29686552-29697029 GCA_030265395.1 Rhina ancylostomus | reverse complement strand
TCGTGCTTTGCTCTTAGCAAGTAAGATTTTTCTATCAGTCTTGTTTGATGGAAAGTAAATGCATCGGTGAGATTTCTTTTAATGAAATAGGCACATTTTTGTCAGTTTTATTAACCAGCCCATGTCTACTCATTCCCTAGTGCTGTAGCTAAAAGGGTAAATGGGGAATTGATTCCTAGAGCTATACCTGTGCTACTTTGAATAGGTTGAAAGGATGAACGGGTGTTACGACCAACTCTTCTCTGAAAGGTTTCCCAATATAGTGGATTTGAATCTGAAAATTTCTGTCATATGAGAACAAAAATGCTGGAAAATTTATGCAGGTCAGACAGCACCTGTGAAGAGAGCAACAAAATTAACCTTTTAGGTCAATGACCTTTCATCAGAATAGAATATTCTCCATTGTACTTTTCATTCATTCACTGTTGAGACCTTTTATACATTTGTGATCATTGTCAAAAAGAACAGGTGTGATCAGAGAGGATGCTTTTCTCCAGCTAATTGCAGCATGTTTCAGTTTAGGCTGGAGTGGTGTGAGAAGGCTGGTCATTCTGCACAAGTTGTTTGTGGATCCCCATTCAGAATCATCCCTCTATAAACATTTTTATATGAACACCAGTCCTAATAGTCTTGAACGTGATTTTCCTTCCATCTCATGCCTATCTTCCAGAAACATATTAACTGCAATAATGAGATTCTGAACCCTCTGTGGGTAGATTATTCAAAATATTGATGTTCAGTAGTTTTAAATTCACATTATAGAGTGGCATTCCACTGAATGATCTGGATATATTTAGTTACTTCTATTTTTGCTTCAATGGAATAATCGAAGAGTTTTGATTTGCACTGAAAATTCAATTTTTCATTTATTTGTTGTAGGGGTTCCTGTGCAAAGCAAGTGGCCCTGCTAGAAGCTGCATATGAGATGTTTGGAAATGAAGAAATGCTTCCTAATACAACAAGGCATTTTGTTATGGAACGTTCTGTTCTTACCCTTATTACTCACTGCAGTCCAGATGCTTTAAGGGAGTTTTTCTGTAAAATTGTGAAGGATGCCATGGGAATTATACAATCTAGATTCATAAAGGTAGAGGCTGAATTTTATCACATAGTTTTTATATAATTGTAATGTAAATTTGTCAAGCATTTTTTTTTAGCATACTGTAAATGTTTCTGCTTGTGGTATAGTCAAATATGAAATATTTCTCATAAAATTCAAGTTAGCGGTCAAAATATTGATGTAATTGCTTTATTGTTTTCCAAATAGCTTTAGGTTTTTTAAATAAGCTTTATTTCCTACAGATGAGCGAATCTTCCTTTGACAACCAATTGACAAAGAAAATTGGTTGTTACAAGATGTTTGAAGTCATGTATGCACGTTTATCAAAGAATGATGTTTACTCAGACGAGTCAAAGATAATCCAAGCTTTCCAATCCTCGGGCACAGTAGAAGGCAACAAGCTTTCAAAACTTTTGCTGAAGTAAGTTTTCATCACCCCTAAAGCAGATATTAAGTATTTGAAAGCTTTTGAGGTTTCCTTTGTTTATATGCATTGTTTAAAAATATTAACTGTAGTTGCAGTCACTTGGACACAAAGTCCATGTAAGAATTTATTGATGAACCTCCTTTTGTTAATCATCCACATTCAGCATTCTGTGTCTTGGCATTATGAAAATGTCACAGTACAGATATCATCCATTTGGTCTATCTGCTCGTTTTAGTCTACACGGGCCACATAACCTGATCACATTATAATTTCTCCCAATGCCTTAATGTTTTACTTTTCTAGCTAACTTAATCTTGATAGATTTTTTTTTTGTTGGAAAATTCTTCATTACAATCATTTTCTGTGAAAGAGGCAAACCTATGGCTTGGCCAGCTCTGATATAAAAGCCCCAACATCTCATATCTCTCTTCATTACTAACTCCTGCCTCACTGATAAGTTTAAGCTTTTTTTCATTGCTTCAGCAAAATTAAACAACTTTCCTATCGCATGTCTCTGTAAAGGTCTTTAAGGCAAAACAGGGTGACAGAGGTGGAAGTGTTAAATAATGGTGGTATCCAGTTCCTGGGGAAGCTGATGAGTAAGAAAAGGCTCATTTGATTTGGTTACATAAGGAGAATGCTCTTTCATAGGTTTCTTAATAATATTCTAGAAAGGCAGATCTCAGCAGAGATCATGGGGTGTTTGTGAAGGTGATATAGTACTCTTGGAATCTCTGTATAATTGGAAAAAGAATGTAAATTGTCACTCTATTTAGTGGAATGATCTTACAGCCTAGATCAAGTATCTATGTCTAGAAATTGGGCACATTTGTACCTGATTTTACATACAAATTGTGTGCAAGAAGTTTTTTATGCCTGTTTTGAAATGTTTGTGCCCATTTCCTGTGGAAATCCTACTTATCATGACATTGGATGGAACACTCCCAGTCGCCATTCAGTGGGACGTGGATTTCATTTGCTCACTATATTTTGTACACATAAGATGTCATGGATATTGATCAGCTGGAACATTGGGTGGGGCAAATGTGAAGTGCTGCACTTTGGAAGGTCAAATAAGGGTAGGGGACACAAGAAATGAAAGGGCCCTTGGGAATGTTGATGATCAGAGGGTCCTTGGGGTTCATAGGTCCCTGAAAGTGGTAGTACAGGTAAATAGCGTGGTAAAGAAGGCATATGGGATATCTGCTTTCATCAGCTGCGGCAGACAATATAAAAGTAGGGAGGTTATAGTACAACCTGACGAAATATTGGTAGACCACACCTGGATTATTGTGTGCAGTTCTGTTTGTCACAATATAGGAAGGATGCGATTGCACCAGAAAGCATGCAAAAGAGATTCACCAGGATGTTGCCTGCATGGGAGCATTTCATTTATAAGCAGAGATTATATGGTCTGGGTGTGCTTTCCCTGTAGGTAAGGAGACTAGGCGGGTTGAATGGCCTCTTTTTCTGTGCTGTAGTTTTTCGATGGTTCTTTGAGTGGTCTGGAGGGTTATGGGCTGGGTGCAGGTAAATAGGACTAGCAGAATAATGTTTCGGCACAACTAGAAGGGCCAAATAGCCTGTTTTTCTGTGCTGTAGTTTTTCTAAGGTTCTACTAAGGGGTGTCTTGATAGAAGTATACAAAATTATGAGGGGGATAGATGGTAAACTTGGGGATGTGTAAAACAAGAGAGCATAGGTATAATGTGAGAGATAGAAAGTTTCGACCTGAGGGGATCTTTGTTCCAGACAAAGGGTGATCGGAATCTGGAATGTGTCACCTGAAGACATGGTGGAGACAGATACTCTTGCAACATTCAAGAAGCATCTAGACAAGTACTTGAGTTGCCAATGCATACAGACCAAATCAGACCAATACAGATCAAGTAAGATGGGTAGCACTGACAAGGCATTTCTGTGCTGTCAAACTCTATAACATGTGGGGCTCATTTTAATTCCACAACAGGCATTAGACTAAAAGGTCACAATTTACTATCTTTGTGAGTAACTCACAATAAAATGAGGAGTACATCACAATGAAATTGGTGAACTGGATGTGAATTAAAATGAATCTCCAGAAATGCCTGAAGTCCCAAGTCCTTGGCCCAAGTTCTGAAATAATGAGAATGTAAAATTCTCTGACAAAATCTGAATGGAAAGTTCAGTTACAATGACTTAACCTGGAAAGTAAACTACGGGGAGGCATTTTATTGTCAGAGGAAGAAAGAACTCATGCTTGGATTCAAAGCATTGTTAGTTTCATTTAAGAGGCAGAGCACAGTCGCTTTCACCTTGAACTCAGCAAGCATCAGAGAACTTGTTAGTGCATACACCATATTCTGTCAACTCTGACAATGCTGGAGCACTAGTAGATGGTTCAGTGATTGAGAATGTGATAAAGCCTAATGGGAGAGATTATTGCATGGTCTGTGAAATACTTGCCTTTGACTTAATTTTTTTACTTTTGTCTCCGATCATTCCTCATCCTGCAGGCATATGTTGCTTAATTATCATCAATTGTAGCATGAACTCTAGTAATAGCTGGCCAAGAGTCAAATGCCTCATTCTACAACTGCTTTGGTCATTTTCCAACCCTTAACATTTTATCCAGTGCAATCTGCTTCGCAGTAATTTGCAGAGTTTCACTGTTCTAAGGATTTTAGTACTCAAGGTAACTGGTGCATTTTCTGCAAGAATGAATAGAAAAATCTAAGACTGCTGCAAATCTTAAATCAAAATACTGAATTCATATAGTTTTAAGTAGATTATCTCAGATTGAGAACACAAACATACCTTTATGAAAGGATATGTTACACGTGGAAAAACTCTGGGTTGCTATCTTTTTCAGATGTCTAGTAGAAAGATGATTTATTATTTATTTGGGAGATCAACCTGACCTTTGAGTGTAGTTTGGCCTCTTGTTTTAGGCTGATATTGCCATACAATATTGAGTGAGTTCTGTGTTATTAGAGAGGCACTACAATTTTGAATGAAATGTGAAAATTCAATCTCGTCTGCTTATTCAGATATCAGTAGCACAGCTGGTAGGGCTGCTGCTGCACAGCGGCAGAGAGCTGGGTTTGATCTTGACTTCGGTGCTATTTGCACTTTCTCCCTGTGACCACGTGGGTTTCCTTCAGGTACCCTGGTTTCCTCCCACATCCCAAAGGTGTGAGGGTTGCTGGGTTAATTGGCTATTATGAATTGTCACTAGTGTGTAGGTGAGTGGTAGAATCTGGGGGAAGTTAATGGGAATGTGGGATCAATATAGGATTAGTGTAAATGGGTGGTGAATGGTCAGTGTGGACCCGGTGGAGTGAAGGGTCTGTTTCCATGCTGTATCTCCCTATGACTCATTGACAATATGAAGAAGAGCAGGGGGTACTTCCATTGCAATAACAATAACTGGAAACACTCAGTAGGTCAGGCAGCGTCCAGGGAAAGAGAAATAGAGTTAATGTTTCAAACCAAAAGCCCTTCATCAGAACCTGAAACATTATCCATATTTTTCTTTCCACAGATCCTGCCTGACCTGCTGAGTGTTTCCAGTGTTTTCTGTTTTTGTTTCAGATTTCCAGCAACTGCAGTTTTGTTGATTTTTGGGTTCTTTCAATGACCAGCTAGGTCCTCCCTCAGATAAACTTATTCACTTTCTTATGGATAGAGTGAAAAAAGTGGTCAAGGATAAGCTATGATTTTAATGGATGGCAGGGCAGACGCAGTAAACCTCCAGGCATATTCCTGTTATTTCTCTTGTTCTTAGATAATACGTCAAAAAAGCTCAATAGAGCACAGAACAGTACAGCACGGGAACAGGCCCTTTGGCCCATGATGTTATGCCAAACTAATTAAGCCAATGACACCTAATCCCTTGTGTCTGCACGTGGTCCAATAACTGACCATTTATACCATTGTTGCTAGTGAGATGTTGTTGATTGTGAATGCCACCAGTATTTGTCAGTGTAATATCAGTTGTATTTCCATTGAAAAAATACTTATTGAGTGAATCATTGATATATTTAAGATATAAAGCAATAATTAGTATTTATAAGATTCATATGAAAATGATCACATCACGACATTTAAACATAAGAACAATCCTGGTTTGGAATTGTGCATTAATGACTATTTTGCAGGAAAAGCATGAATATCTTTGTTTCTGTCTCTGAAGGTCCTGTCATGATGCAGTTACAGAAAACATGGCTGGTGAAACTCAGCTGTTGGAGAAGAGGAGACAGTACCATTGTGCAGCTTATAATTGCATTATTTCAATCCTCTGTTGCATTTTTACAGAGGCTAAATTTTATCAAGGATTCCTTTTCAGTGAAAAACCAGAGAAGGTAGGATGGTGATCATAAATCTAAAGTTCTTCATGTAATCAATGCACTTTCTCATTTCTGATGCTAGTATTACTAACAGTTGTGTTAATAATGGATTCATTAGGTGGAAATGACTTCTATTTGCATTAGTAGTGCTTGGTATCATTTTTAATGACCATTATTAATCTCCAAGGTAAGGAATGGAAAGACATGGTTTTCTTTGTTATTTCCCGCATAGTGATTTGAAGGTCAGAATGTTATTAGTGGGTACTAGAATCTTAAAATTTTAGCCTCCAGTTGTTTGTTTACCTTTTGAAAGATATTATTGAATCTGTGTTTGTGGCAGTGCATTCCAGATGGTTACAAGCTTTATAGACAAGACTCATCAAACTATACAGCCCAGAAATGGGCCCTTTGGCCCAACCCATCCCTGCTAACCATGATGCACAACTTCACCAATCCCATTTGCTTACATTAAGCCTGTGTCCTACTGCTCCTTTCCTATCAAAGTATCTGTCCAAATGCCTTTTAAACAATTGTCATTTTACCACCCTGACAGTTTATTCCATATAACCACCACTCTCTGTGTGGGGGAAAAACTTTTTCCTCAGATCTCCTTTAAATTTGTCCCCTCTCACCTTAAACCCATGTCATCAAGTTTTATACTCCCCTATCCTGGGAAAAAGATTTTGACTCTCTACCCTATCTATGTCCCTCAAAATCTTAAATCTCTGCAAGGTCACCCCTCAGCCACCTACGCTCCAGGGACAATAAACCCAGCTTATCCAACCTCTCCTTGTCACTAAAGCCCTCCATTGTAGGGAATGTCCTGATAAATCTCCTCTGCACTCTTTCTAATGCTATCACATCCTTCCTGTAATGTGGTGACTAGAATTGTACACAATACTCCAAATGACCCCAAAAATAAACTCAAAGTGTGTGTGTGGCAAATTCCCAAACCCCAAGTCTAGGAATAGTTCTTAAAGTTCAGTTCAGCAAGTCATCATGTGAAACGTGAGCAAAGCCTTTTGCAAAACCACCATTGACTGAAGAGAAAATGGAAAGAGAATATAGAGAGAAATTTCAAAATCCACATGTTCCACGATGGAACCCAGATGACACCTCAATCAATGATGATCTCCTTTGCTTTGTTCCAAAGTACCTGCCACCCCGAAGGCATTCGATATGGGGCCGCCCACACAAACACCTGTTTCTCACTACAGGTTAATGACAAAGTGGACTCCACTTGTTTGCTCCAAAAATACATGCGTGGATTGTAGTGACAGTCACAGTTATTGTTCTTCACCCATTGTTACAGAGACCAGCAGTCAGTCTCTCTCTCTTTCTCCTCAACTCACTGATTCACTGAGCAAAAAACCATCAGCACGTTGTTATCTTGCTGTCTTGATGACACCACACACACCACTACTTTACTGTCCCCTTAAAGGGGCATTCACCAAAGAGCAACCTGACCCATAACAATGGGGAAATGGTACTAATGCAAAAGGTTGGCCATCATTATATTGAATGGTGTGGCATACCAGGGGCTAAGTTTCTGACCTCCTTATGCTCTTATCGTGGGCTGGATATCAACTTCCGTGATTCTATCACTCAAACAGGCTTAACAAAATGCAGAATCCAGAATCTTAAATCTGATGTAATGGGAATGCTGCTGCCATATGAAAAACAGAGGGTTAAGACATTTAGAGCTTATCGGTTCCAGATCTTCTGGAACCGTACAGTGTGGTGACGTAGCAAAAGAATTGTTTGTGGCTGCTTAAAGCAAAATGCTTAAATAAGGGATTCTCCCAAACAAAGATGTGAAATCAGAAGTGCCAAAGTGTACAGAGTTTTCGCACGTAAAGGCTTAAAATTGAGATGGCATGTATTATTTACAGAGTGAAACTTACTCCAGTCACACCCAGTGGTGAGGATCTTCCTGGGGAATTGCCTGGTAGAATTCCATGGATTTTACAATGGTCAGCCAATCCATGCTGGACTGTTAACTAACCTCCAGTGATGAAGTTGGAAATTGCCCACAATCTGCTGGAAAACTACATTTCACCACATGGCGTTAAATCTGATAAAACTATGCAGCTGGTCATGATTTATTAGTCTGTCTGTAAGGAACTTGTACATTCTCCCCGTGACTGTGTGGGTTCCTTCCGGGTGCTCCAGTTTCCTTCCAAAAACGTACGGGTTAGTAGGTTAACATGGATGTAATTTGGCAGCATGGTCTCGTTGGGCCAGAAGAGCCTGTTACCATGCTGTACAAGTAAAACTTTAAAGATTTACTGAAGCCTATTGCTTTCCCTCTCTCATAACAATGCTCTTAAGTTTTCATTGATAATTCAAAAATGCTAAGAGGCAAGGGGCTTCTCTTAGAAATGCAGCTTTGTTCCAATCTGTTATGAAGTTAAGGAGCTTGGCATTTCATTCTGGGGTGACATTTTGAGCATCAGATCCTACTGGAACATTTAGAAGTTAATAATTCCTCCAGTTGTTTGAAAACTAGAGTTTTTGTGCTTCCGGTGGTACCCAGAATCTGAAGTCACTCCACTCCACTGACCCCCAACTTCAAACAGAGAAAATACTGCGGGTGCTGGAAATCTGAAATAAAACCATAAAATGCTGAAGCACTCAACAGATCAGGCAGCATCTGTGGAAAGAGAAACAGAGTTAATGTCTCAGGTCGATGTCCTTCCAAAAACATATCAGATTTTGCCAGACCTGCTGAGTGTTCCAGTATTTTCTGTTTTTCTTTGTGCATTCCTACTTTCTAGTTTTGAGTTTGGCAGTATGAATAATTGCTCTTCATTGTACCTGTGACCTTCCAGAAGACATAAGAGATGGATAGTTCCACCTTCTTATGGTCAAAGAATCTTGGTGAACTTCATCATTACAAGGAGGGCAATGAGAGGGCAGTTTCAATAAATGACAACATCAGTAAGAAAACAAGGAAGATGCTGGTTCACAAGGCCACATCATTAATTATCAGTCTAAAATAGCCTCAACTGTATAATCCCCCCGTCCCACACATTTATCCAGCACTTTCAATACTCTGTTTCCACTTATTCAATCTAAATGAGCAACCTTGTTACAAGCAGAAATTATAATGCTACAAATATTTCAGGGTGACCATGTCACATACATAAAGATAGCAAATGCTGGAAACACTCAGCAAGTCAGGTATTATCTGTGGAAGGGAAAACAGACCTAATGTTTCAGGTCAACAATCTTTCACCAGAACAGATTCTGAAGACAGGTCTTCAATCTGAAATGTTAACTCATCTTCTCTTTCCACAAATGCTGCCTAATCTGCTGAGTGTTTCTGGCAGTTTCTATTTTCAGTTCAACTTTCCAACATCTGATATTTTTATTTTAGTTTTTATTTTGCATAGAGTTATTCTGTGAAATCTACAATAGTATATTGAGATAAGGTCAAGTGGGAAGTTACTTTATGATCACAAGCAATCACAAAATATTCTCTTTGTTTGTATTTTTTGAACAGTCACTTTCATTCTAAATTCATTTACAACAGCAAGATCCCACAAATTGCAAGGAAATAAATGACTGAATAATCTGCCTTCAATGATATTTATTGAGGGATAATTCAGCTATTCTTCATCAACTAATTCTGCTTTCATATCATCTGAATTCTCTCGGTTAGCATTTTGAAAACATGTCAAGGAATTACAAGGGTCATCTTCACTTTTATTGACGACAGGGATGAAAATGGAAAAGAGAGTAGCAGAGGAATGGCAATGTGGTTTCCTGATCCTCAGGTAGTTCCATTCTGGATTCTCTTCATGGAATTGAAATTGATGGGAATGTTCCTCAGGACATTTCAGGTAACCCGTCTGTGCTTTTCCCAAGGATAGAACATTTGTGCACCTCTCATTTCATGTGTGTCATTCCCCAGAGATTGTAAGGGAGCACAAATTTATTACCAAGGATTCCAATGGGTTGAAATCATTCTGTGATGTGATTGAAATAGTAACAAGGAAGTTCACATTAAGTCCTCAAATGGTTCATTGCTAATAATGCACAGGTGATTTCAACCACAAATGTAATATTGGCTGGGATCATATAGATCTGAGTTCTCATGAGGTGACATCAATAATCCTCTCCTTTCAATAGTTTTGAATTTCTTTTGCAGCATCTATCACACAATCTTGTCAATTGTAAGTGAATATTTTGAGGCATGCTTAGGTAGCAGAGACAAAATAAATGAGTTGGTAGAGGAAGGTATAAAAGGAGAAAGTACACAAGAGATGTTATGGCTATAAAAGCACTCAGAAGTTGTTTAAATATTTTATTGAGATGAGTGCAAGAGACCTGGAGGTTCATCAACAAAGCATTGTAGGTGTTATAACAAGTTAATGAAGCAGTTAATTAAACCAAGGGGACCACTGGCTTTATTCAGTGATTTCCACAACACGGGAAGCGATGCTAATCTTATATAAAGACCAGATTCGGGCCAAACAGGAGTATTGTGTACAATTCCAGGGTTGAAGCTTTAGAAAGGATGTGAAGGCTTTGGGGGTGGGGTGGGGTGCAAAATAGTTCAAAGGATGAGGGGTTACAGCAAGATGAATAGATCAGATTAGTTGGAAATGTTGTTCTCAGGCTAAGAGAAGATTTAATAGAGGGGGTTAAAATCATGAT
>JARFYF010000119.1:29654025-29664376 GCA_030265395.1 Rhina ancylostomus | reverse complement strand
ATTCCCACGCTCTTGATAAATACCTTTTTAATATACATATGTAAACCTATGTCTTGAATTTATGCAGCAACTGAGTCCCTACAGCCCTCTTGTGTAGAGAATTTCAAAGAGGCCAAAGAAATTCCTTCTCACCTCTGTCCTTAATAGCTGACCCCTTAATCTGAGGTTTTGCCTCTTGGCTATAAACACCCTAGTCAGGGGAAACATCAAATCTGTATTGACTTTATCTAGCACCATAAAACAAAATGTTGTACATTTCAACAAGATCACCTCTCACTTTACTAAACTGTCTTGAGTACAGGCCCAGTCACCTGAATCTCTCCTCCTGCTACCCCAGTTCTTTTTTACTTGCTTATAGAATGTTTAGTAGTTGACCCCACTGGGTGTATAAGGATGTTGTACAGTATATTTGCTATTACAGCTCCTACCCATGATGGGAAAAAGTATTAGTCGTGCTTTGGAGGAACAGTTAGGACTGCAGATTAAACTGTGTTCAAATTTAATGTTTATCTTGCTTATTTTGCAAGGTGTTATTGCAATTCACTCACTGCCCTGCAATCTGTATCTTACTTAGGATTATAGCATCGATTCAAGTTGGTATCAGCGAAGCAGGATTCTTACGCCGTTGTTTGTGGAAACTCAAGCTACGCAGAGCAGTCTTAGGAACCCATCACAAGAAGCATCTCTTTCAGGTCAAAAGTCAATAGGTGGTCAGATTAGAGCTACCATAACCCATTATGAGTTTACACCAACTCAGAACCCCGGTAAGTGCAAATCTGTTCATCCCTTTAAACTTAGGCAACTCTGTTTATATCACATTTGTCCTCTGGTATGGCTGAGGAGTAGCATTGATAATCCAGAGACTAAGTTCAGATCCCACCAGTTTCAGAATTAGAATCAGTTTTTCAAGCATCTAGAAAATGGAAAATCTAGTTACAGTAAAAATGAACATGAAGCTTTTTTGAATTGTTATAGTAATGCAGTTGCTTGTTAATGAGCTGATTTTAGCAGTGAGTAGCTCCAGCAATCACTACTGACCTTGAAGAAAGCTGGCAATAAAGATCCAGCAATCAGAAGTAGATTTCACCTTTCCTGTTATCAGTTCAAGGGGATTGCTGATGATTGTGACACCACTAAGTAGCCATTGAAAAATGCAGACGGCATATCAGGAAATGAAAAGTACAATTTTTTACCAACTTTAAAAAAACATTCACTGGGCATAAAAAAACAATTGTAACATGCATTGCTACAAGTGGAAATATCATTACCTTTTTTTTAAAGAAATAACTTTTATTTAAAAGGTACGGCATTTTAAAATATTTACCTGAGGGAATTACAGCCTGCACATTAAAAAATAGCTTTCTAGAATAAGGAAGTTGTTGAGTGATTAAGGAATCAGTATGCCATTAAATAATTGGTATCCTGTTGTAAAATGAGATTCAGCTTATTCAGTGTTGTGTAACATGTCAGTGTTCCTTGCAGTGAGATCAGTTGGTAAATAGTTTTAAGTTGTAGAGTCATAGAGAGACACAGCACAGAAACAGGTCCTTGGGGCCACTAAGTCCATTCTGACCAAAAACTACCCATTTACACTAATCCTTTATTAATCTCTTATTTGTATTCTTCCCACATTCTCAAGTTGAGTTTATGCACAAGTATGGTGAGATACAGGCATGATGAAAAACTTGCAGCAGCATCACAGGCACGCAGGTACAGACAACAACACACACAATGCAAGTTCTCATCCCAGATTCTACCGCTCACCTTACAGGGGCTAATGAACCTCCCAAGCTACACATATTTGGGAGGAAGCCCATGTGATCACAGGGAGAATATGTAAACTCCATACAGACAGCACCAGAGGTTGGGACTGAACCTGGATCTCTGGCACAATGAGGCTGCGGCTCTTATTAGCTGTGTCCCTGTGCCACAGTACATCAGCATTCTATGTCAACAATCAGCAGCTGGCCTGTACTGACCATCTCTCCCTATACCGATGCCTGGTTTATCCCAATACCATTAGGAAGTCCCACTTTTAAAACTGTAGATATAGAATTAAATTGTATCTACAGCATTCTGTCACCCAAGTTCAAAACAACAACCTGTAATTGTTTCTTGGTATCAGCTCTTCTAACAAATGTTTTAAGAACACTAGTGAGAGCTTGGACCTCCCAGTCACAGGAGCTGGACTGGAGCAACCCATATTCACTTCATTAAGAAGCTTACAGATATTAGAAAGCGGTCAGGAGATAATATTTAAGAACTAGCTACACCTTGGACTGGAACAGCTGCTGAACTGGAAGAATAAAGTAAGTCAAAGGCCCTTTTTCATCCAAACCCATATTGTGTCCGGACTTTCAATCCAATAGCCTGGGCTGTTTCCAAACCCAAGTTTCACAAATGTACAGTCAGTCATTCTTCAACCATTGCAACTTCACCTAAATCTCATCACTGTGGTGCTGCCTTTTTTTGTCACTAGGTGGTAGCAACAAACCATATCTTAACATGAAGTATGGCAGGGAATTCTCAGTAAAAAGAGCATCTAAAATTATAGAGCAGTGTGAGACCAACTACTTAGTCAAACTGTACTGTTGTTCTTTTCAGTTCATTAATATTCGCTGTTTGCATTGGTAAAGGCTGCAGTGGTGTGGCCACGGAGGAATGGGGAATCGTAGCCAGAGGTTTTCAGAATTCTGTACTTGCACAAACTCAAAGTTACTGTCAGATTTCCTTCATTAAAACTCTGAGCCACGGCATCTTCAGCATTATCCTTGGTGCAAAATCTGGGTTTATCTGGCCTGGCTTGTATGTGAGTTCCACATCAGCGTGGTTGATACTTAACCAATGCTTGCTGACGATGGTTAGCTTGCAGCCTCTCTTTTCAGGGAAGCTTAGGAAAGGCAATAAATTCCTGCCTTGACAGAACATCATTGTACCGAAGCACTGACTCTCATGGTCCTGTTGCCTAGCTGAGGATTAGTAAGATTCAAATTCCAGTGCCTCTTTAACTTAATATTTTAATTTAACCCAATGAACCCTAATGTGTGTTGTAATTTGAGTTTTTAAATTACTAGAAACTATTAATTTCTGGTCAGGCACCTAAATTAGTTTATAAATATAAAGGGTGACTATTATCTTTTAATTTACTTAATGCTTTTCTCTAGGTGCACGGAATTTTAATTGGTTAACGGGGAGCAGTTTGGACACCTTTGCAGAATACTCCCTTCCGTCCTCTGACTCACTGTCTTCCTCATTATTTGTGTATTCTAAGTGGAGTGAGAGGCCACAGACAGCGGTTCTGAAACCTGTTGGTCCGGACTTCGGCAAAAAAAGACTTGCTCTTCCAGGTGATGAGGTCAACAATAAAACAAAAGGTATCATTATCGATTACATCTAACAGTGTTATATATTGGATGACCACTTAGAGTCAGAGAGTAAAACAACATGGAAACAGGCCCTTTGGCCCAACTTGTCCATGCCGACTATGGTGCCCACCAAGCTAGTTCCATTTGCCTGCATTTGGCCCACGTCCCTTTAAACCCCTCCTATCCAAGTACTTACCCAAATGGCTTTTAAATATTATTATTGTATCTGCCTCAACCACTTTCTTAGGCAGCTCATTTCACATACGTGCCACCCTCTGCGAGAAGAATTTGCCCCTCAGATCCCTTTTAAATCTTTCATCTCTCACCTTAAACCTATGCTCTCTAGTTTGTAATTCCCCTTTTGTAGAAAAAATCTGTGTGCATTCACCTTATCTATACCCTTCGTGATTTTATACACCTCTCTATGGTCACCCCTCAATCTCCTACGTTCGAAGGAATAAAGTTGTAGCCTGCCCAAACTCTGCCTATAACTCATGCTCTCAAGTTGCAGCAGCGTGCCTGTAAATCTTGTCTGCACTATTTTGAGTTTAATGATGTCTTTCCTATAACAGGAAAACCAAAACTGTACACAGTACTCCAAGTGCGGTCTCATCAACATCTTGTACTACTTCTAAGACAAGTTATTGAGAACAAGTATTTTAAAGGATTACCTCATTGTGGTTTTGAGGACGCAATTGCAGTCTTAAGTTTTTTTTTCCCCTATCAACTGCACAGTATTAATTGTCTGGTTCACCTTTTGGGTTTTGTTCCAAACTTATAGCAGAAGTATTCATTGACAAACTAATTTTTGTCATTTTTCAGCATCATTGTAATATGCCTAGGGATTTCTGTAACATGATTATATATCTCACCCACATGAAACATTAAACAGAGGTCCCCTTCCCTTCAGGCATTTCCCTTTCATTCTTTACTTGCTTCTGCTTGCATTTATTTAACATATTTATTTTTGAGCCTCATTTTACCCCCAAGTTACCACTGGACTTCATGACACTACACCTTATATGGCTCTGTCTATTGTCTGTGTTTCTGTGGCTCCTGTACCAATCAGAGCTATTTTGTAGAACCTCCAGCACCATAACACAACCTGCTGTGATGTTACCTAGAAGGCAGTACAGCCTAACATGTAAGGTTGCGACTAGATCCTTTGTCTGCCCTTGTGTCAGATCCCAGTTTTTCTTTCATAAGTTACGGCTCCAACCCATTGATTCATCTTTCTGCTTGGCCCAGATAATAACCATAAACAAGGACAATTTGCTATTTGCTCAACTCTTTAAACAAAGTAATGTACATGGGAGACACAGTGGGATATTCACAGAAGTGGAAACTGATGGAAGAAAAGATGAAAGAAAATTAATGGAACTAGATTGAGATAATACATCAGAAGCGGGCATGAGAATTTAGTTATGTAGATCTGATTATATAATTACAGTGAGACAGATAATTCAAGTAAGTGAACAAAACTGCTTCACACAAATTTCATCAGTCATCAGTCTTGGACTGAAAAACAGATGGATCAATATCATTGATAAGGCACAACTAGGAAAACTGGAAGCCCAGAACAATTTAGTGCTCCATGACTAATCAGTAAAATGTACTCATAGGTACATAAAGTAGTCAAAATGGCCAATAATTTGTCAGCCTTCAAAACTGCAGGAGTGATTGCAAAAGGGAGAAAAATTTGCTGACCTGTACCAGCATTTATATATTTCCAGCTTTTACAATTTTTAGCAAAAGTAGCCAACTTTTATTAACAATCTCACAGCTGAGGTGCTATTTTTTTGGCAGGCAATGCATGAAAAGGGTATAGATAGGGATATGAACAGATCAGCTATAATCTTATTGAATGGTGAAACAGGTTCAGGGGAGATTGAAGCAGTTGTGCATGGGTAGATGAGTGTTGAGATGTTGTTACCTTAGGACAGAAAACAAGAACACTGCAAGGACACAGAATAAGAGAATGTGAGATTCGGGGCAGCATCAGATCTGGTATATTATTTTCTTTGTGAGCAAAGTCATCTGCAATCAGCTCATGTTTTTACACGCTGCAATAGTTGCTGATCAGAGGGCAGACATCCTACGCCTGAGAAGACGATTCCTCAAAGATCGTGAAAAAGAGACTTTAATCTTTGCCAGAAGGAACATCGAAGAAAAGTATCGTGCAAAGGTAATTTTGCCCCACATTTTGTGAAAACTGTCCATTGCAAACAGTTTTTGAACTTGTCAACCCCAGGCCTCTTGTTCCCAAAACATGGGTTTACGTCACTGCTGTCACCTCAATCTAATGTAGTGCAGCCAACATTTCGTGCACCAAAAATCAGATCAAGAATTTTTGTTGTGAATTATCTTTGAACAAAAAGGCAGTTAGAGTAAGTTGTTGTGAATTACCCCTCCAAGGGAAGTCTGCTCTAGCTGGATGACCCAAGATGAGTGTTGAAATATGGGCCTTTATATTTAACTGACAATTTAACTAATGTTATGTCCACAAAATTTCTTTTTTAAACGTAACATTTCACATCCTTGTATTATAAAGCATCAGATTGGACTACTTATGGGTTCAACTATGGGCTAGTTCTGTCAAGTCCTGCTGTAAATTCCCTGTACATGTTTGAGAATATTTCAGAAGAATTTCAGTTTTCCAGTGCTCGTTCTGCTTTGTTGCCATTTTTGTTCTGGAAGACCAGTGTTGCTGTGTTGACAGTTCACATCCCTAATGCATGATAAATACTATTGTTCTTTTATAGCTATCTAGGAAACATCAATGCAGATTTTTTTATTAATTCAATGGATATCATCTGCTTTGGATGAGATACATCCTAGATTAGAGTCATACAGCATGGAAGCAGGCCCTTCAGCCCAACTCATTAATGCCGACGGTATTGCCCAGCAAGCTAGTCCCATCTGCCTTTGTTTGGCCCATAGCCCTAAACCTCTCCTATCCATGTACATATCTAGGTAGCTTTTAAATGTTGCTAATGTGCCCACCTCAACCACTATTTCTGGCAGCTCATTCCAAATACACACCACCCTTTGCGTGAAGAAGCCACCCCCAAAGTCCTTTTCAGATCTCTCGCCTCTGATCTTAAACCTTTCCCCGCATGTTTTTAGTACCCCCTCCCTGGGAAAAAGACTTTGTGCTTTCACCCTGTCTATGGCTCTCATGATCTTGTATACCTCTATCAGGTCACCCTTCAATCTCCTACTTTCCAGCAAATAAAGTCCTGGTCTATGCAACCTCTCCTTGTAACTCAGGCCCCCAAGTTCAGGCAACATTCTGGTAAATCTTTTCGGAACTCCTTTTTGTTTAATAACATCTTTCCTATAACAGGGTGACCAAAACAATACACAATACTCCAAGTGCAGCCTTGCCAACGTCTTGTATAACTGCAACATAATTTCCCAACTCCTGTACTGATGAATGCCAGCATGCCAGACTCCACCCCATCTACCTGTGACACCGCTTTCAGCAAACTATGCACTTGTATTCCTAGGTCCCTCTGTTCCATAACATTCCCCAGATTGCTAAGAGAAGTGGGATGGAGGCCAATAAATAATCATCCAATCCTTCCTAGATACAGGGGAAGTTCCAGAGGACTGGGAAATGGCAAACGTTTTATAGTTTATGTAAATGTCATGCAAGTAGAAGATTTTGGGTTTCCTTTAATGTTAACTGCCATTCTGTTCTCATATTCTATCTTCAACAGTTTGACTCTCTTCTTCACTTCCCCTTTCAACTTATTAAGATTTTGCAGGTGAAGTAGAGGAGGCAAGTAGATTTGACTCTGATGTACACTGGTACTTCTGGTTATCGTAATCGAAGTTCCCCACTGGTCGTTGCTACATAGCAAGAAGTTACAATGTTGTATTTGGTAATGGGTAAGAATAGAGTCAGATTGTTGAGAGTTAATCTATGACAAAGCAGCTGATATTTACATTGAGAATCACAATGTTTTTCAGGAAATGAAAACTGCCCGGGAGATGAAACGTGACGCAGCCGTCACTCTTTACAGATGTTATCGTGTTGGAGATCTGCCTGACATTCAGATCAAATTTAGCAGTTTGATTGCTCCATTGCAGGCTGTAGCTCAGGTCTGTAAATAATCCTAAAATATTTTAGCCTTTAACCCTTACCATTAGTGTGAAAAATAGGCTAACTTAGATTTGATTTTGACTTATTAAATATTTTTCTCTCAATATGAAGATCAAGTTTAAGTTTTGCATGGAAAGATGGGTAAGTTATTAATCTTCAAGGTAACTTGTGAGAAAATTTTCCCGCCAGATCTTGTTAAAGCTACTGAGGTGATTGCAGTTCAGATGTCTTGCATGGCAAGATGGTAAAAACTATTGTATTAGCAAGATAGGGAGAAGCTTTCAGCTCTAATTTATGATGGACATAAAAGCATATTTGCACTCATGGAACAATCTCTGTTAGAAACAGCAAGCCTTTCTTCTATTGTTGCTTTTCTGACTGGAAGGGGCCCCAATGTAAATGAGTCTGAATGTTTTCCAAGTCTTGGAAGTGGTGTTTGAAGCATCTCATTGCTAATGTCATGCAGCGTGATTTCGTAGATGGTGGTGCCATACAGGTGAAGGAGTCCATTTGGCCCACCTTTTTGTTTCAGTTCATTGATAAAGTGTAACTAGAGAGTGAATTCCCAGGAGACAGCCTCAGAAGGTTTACTGGAACTTGTCATTGTTTTACAGAAAGACCACTCACTTGCTAAACAACTCTTCGGTGCCCTGTTTTCTGGAATTCTGGAAGAAATGAAGAAATCAAAGACAAGTGTGGAAGTGAATATCTTTGGCAAAGAGCTAATGAAAAACTTGAATCACTTGCTGAGCAGCACAACTTTATGTTTTCCACCATTTGTGACCTGCATTCAGGTAAGACCAAACAGGTTACAATCTGTAGTGTTTGAGATCGGTTTTGGGAGAGGCAACTAGGCTACAGTCAATCAAACTGTTTACTGTGAACTTACTAAGTCCTCCATTGTTTGTCATTGAGATCACAGCTGTTAGGAAATGTATAAACATCAAAAATCATTACTACATTATCCAATTGTTAAAGTAATTGAAATTCACTGCATAGCTTGTTTGTTCAATTACTTTATTATGTTGAATGTCAGTTCATGTGCTAAATATAGAAAATGAACAAATATTCAGCAGGTAAAGAAGCATCTGTGATAATTCATCAGATCTGATGAAAGACCATTCACCTGAAGAAAGAACTCCATTTTTCTCTCCCTGGTTGCCACTTGTCCTACCATTAACCAATATCCCATCCTCTCCCCTTCCAACATTCCATAGGCACTGTTCCCTGTGGGACACCGTAGTTCACTCTTCCACCTCCACCAAAACCCACTCCCTCTCCCAGGAGATGCAACTACAGGAGATCCAATATTTGTCCTTCTACCTCTTCCCTTCCTGTTGTACTAGGCCTCAAACTCTCTTTTGAACCAAAACGGCAATTCATGTGTCCTCCAGTGCATTTAGTACTAAATATGTGAACTCTTCTGCATCAGGCAAACCAAATGCAGATTGAATGACTGCTTTGTGGAACACCTTCTTTCAAATTACAGGGGTGATCCTGAATTCCCGTTGCCTGTCACTTTAACTCTCCATCGCACTTGCACTCTGACCTCTCTCTCTTTGGCCTTCTCAGCTGTTCCAATGATTTTCAATGTGAGCTTGAGGAACAGCACCTCTTCTTCCAGAGAGGCCTAGTACAGCCTTCTGGATTTGCCACTGAATTCAGCAATTACAGATAATCAGCCAGTTCAGCCTTATATCTTACCATTCCAGCATTTAGTTTTACTTTCACTTCCTCTCTTCAAATAGCTATTTAACAAATAGATATTGTAGTAATAATTTTTAATGCTTATACATTTCCTAACAGCTATGATCTCAGTGATAAACAATGGAGGACTTACTAAGTTCACAGTAAATGGTTTAATTGATAAATTCCTGTATCTTCACTAGCCACAGGTGTTGTGCTAGAGGACTGGCAGATGGCTAAAATTGTTCCTTTGTTGAAGAAGGGAAATAAAGATAATTCTGTAAATTATAGACCAGTGAGTCTCTCACCAGTGGTTGGGGTAACTAGTGGAGAGGATCCTTAGGGATAGGATGTATGAGCACTTGGAGAAGCATTGTCTAATTAGGGACAGTCAGCATGGCTTTGTGCAGGGCAGGTCATATCTGACTAATCTGATTGAGTTTTTTGAGGAGGTGACAAAGGTGATTGATGTAGCTAGAGATGTTGTTGGCTGCTCCAATGTGCAGGATTGAAAGAGGCTGCAGAGGCCTCTCAGCTAGCTCCATCACTGGCACAACCTTCCCTGCCATCAAAGACATCTTCAAGAGGTGGTGCCTCAAGAAGGCACCCTCCATCATTAAGAACCCTCACCATCCGGGACATGCCTCTTCATGTTACTACCATCAAGGAGGAGGTACAGGAGCCTGAAGACCCACACTCAACGTTTCAGGAAAGTTTCTTCCGCTCCACCATTAGATTTCTGAAAGGGCTATGAACACTACCTCGTTATTACTCTTCTGCACTATTTTTGTAACTTACAATAATTTTTATGTATTTGTCTTGCACTGTACTGCTGCCACAAAATAACAAATCTCATGATATATGTCGGTGATTAATAACCTGATTCTATTCTGATTCATCCAGAAAATTAGGATGCATGGGATTCATGGTGATTTGGTTGATTGGATCCAAAACAGAAGACAGAGGGTAGTGGTGGGTGGGTCTTATTCTGGATAGAGGTCTGTGACTAGAGTTGTTCCACAGGGATCTGTACTGAGAGCTCTGTTCTTTGTCATTCATAGAAATAATTTGGATGAAAATGTGGCAGGGTGGGTGAGTAAGTTTGCAGACGTTATGAAGATTGGTGGCATTGTGGATTGCCTAGAAAATTGTCAAAAGATATAGTGGGATATATGTTGCAGACATGGGCAGA
>JARFYF010000119.1:29636244-29649888 GCA_030265395.1 Rhina ancylostomus | reverse complement strand
GTATTCACCCCCCCCCCCCTTAACTGTGTGAGTAACAAGTTAAATGTAATAATGCAGAAATTACTAGAACTTTCAAGCTTCAAATAATTAATGCCGTCAGCAATCAAAAGAATTCCTGGAGAGAAGCTCATAGGATAAAAGGGTTTGTACCAGCATGGATAGAAAATTGGGTGAGTAACAGGAAACAGAGTAAAATGTGAAATATTACATTTTTGTAAGAAGAATGAGAAGAAGCAATATAAATCAGAGGACACAGTTCTAAAATGGGTACAAGAACATGGAGATCTGCAGGTAGAGTGTAATCAGTTCACTTAATGTTGAGAAAGTGGTTAAAAAATAATAGACTGGGCTTTTCAAATAGAGGCATGGAGTATGAGCAAGGAAGTCATGAAGAGCATTTATAAAGCACTCCTTTGATTTTAGCAATTGACGTTGGCCACCTTGAATTAATCCACACTTGTCTGAGTGACTGCTAATTCTGCCTGGATCATTGTTCTGGAACTTTCCCCCTCATTGAGGTTAAACTGACTAGTTTGTAGTTTCATCCTTTATCGCTACATTTGCAATTGTCCAGCACCCCACCCCGGCTCCAGCCTTGAATCTATAGACATTTAGAGGATTATGGTCATGTCCTCTGCAATAACCTCCCTCACTGTCCTCAGCAACCCAGGATGCATCCCATCTATACCAGGAGATTTATCCACTTCAGCTATCCTTTCTACTACCTTGTTTTTATCAAATTTTAGCTCAAGCACATCTCAACTGCATCTTCCTTTGCTGAGACTCCAGAAACAGCTTTTTCATTGGTGAAGACCACTGTAGTAAACATTCACGACCTCAGCCATACACGCTATCTCCTTCTCCTTTTTGGTTTCTGATAAAGCCCACCTCTTCCTCCAATCCATTACCTGTCTACATGCCTATATAAAAAAAAGTTTTGGATTCCCTTTTATGTTTGCTACCAGCCTTTTCTCATGATTTGTTTTTGCCTCTCTTATTTCCTTTTTCACTACTCCTCTGAACTTTCTGTAATTAGTCGTGTTCTCATTTCTGTTAACAGCTTGGCACGTGTAATGTCTTTCTGCTGTATTTTCCACTTTTTTAGAATTAACCAGGGAGCTCTGGCTTTAATTTACCTTTTCTGTCATGAATGGAGTTGTAACATCTCAACCTTAGAGACCTCCTGCTGTTCAATTACAATTTTGTCTGCCAAACTTTGATCTCAATTTTCCCAAGCTGGATCTGTTCTCATCGATCAAAATTGACACTTCACCAGTTTACACTTGCTTTTGAGTGATCTTTATTCTTATACCATAGCTATGGTAAATGTGTGGTTTAGGTGGATAACTTTAAGGTGGATATGTTTTGGTTACAGCATATCTGTATTCCATGATAAAGAAGAGTAAGGAAATTAAAACTGGTGTTTCCTGTATAACCAAATAATAGAAGGTAAAATAAAGCAGAGAAAAGAGCATATGACAGATGCCAGGATGTTAACACAAGTGAGAAATAGGTTAACTACTGGAAGTTCAGAGGAGAAGTGAAAAATGAAATAAGAGAAGCTTAAGAGACAGCATGAGAAAAAGTTGGCAACAAATATAAAAGGAAATCCAAAAAATATTTCATTGGCATGTAAATGTTTCCTGGATGTTCTCTCGCTAGTACTTGCTCCACTTGGCCTGGAATCGTGTTCAGCAATGCATCTTCCTCATTCGGCCAGAAATGTAGTGATCCTGAACACACTTCAGAAACTGCCTCCCCTCACTTCTTTTACTATTGCTATTGAATTCTACAGTTGAAGTTCCCCATTATCACCACACTCTGTCTTTCCACATTTTTGTAATTTCTCTGTGGATTTGCTTTTCAATAGTCCTCCCACTTAATAGCAGCCCTTA
Organism: Rhina ancylostomus; assembly: GCA_030265395.1. Lineage (NCBI taxonomy): Eukaryota > Metazoa > Chordata > Chondrichthyes > Rhinopristiformes > Rhinidae > Rhina > Rhina ancylostomus. The sequence continues at coordinate 29,647,993 of JARFYF010000119.1, read as the reverse complement.
GAATACACGCCTCTGGTTTCTTAACTACACACACACAGAATTTGCCATTGATAGTATTAGAATATCATCTCCCAACAGTACAGCAATATTCTCCTTAATCAATACCGCCACTCCTTCTCCTTTCTTCCCTTTCCTATCTTTCCTGAACACCCCATATCTAGAAAGTGTGAGAATCCTTTGTTGCTCTGCTTTTAGCCAGGTCCCTATTGTTCCACATTGTTAATTTCTTGGCTTGTTCAGGCCAGCACTAACTAGCAATGGGAGCATTTTGCATATCAATCCGTAATGTCTTTAAGCTTCCATTATAGAGCTGTGAATTTGATCTTGCAGGTCCTGAATGCAGAAGAATGGGTGGATGGAGATCCTACAGATGCAGAGAAAGACTTCTGGGAGATTGCAGCTCTGGAGTGTTACAACCAATTGACGGAATGGAAGTCACTGGAATATTGTTCCATTGTCAACATCAGTGATACAACACCTGTAGATTTAGAGGAGATGTGGACAAATCCTTTCTATCAGGTGTGCAAAAATACTTTGTTTTACTTCTGTTTATTATTTCAGCACTGTTGAATTAGTTGCCTGTCACTCACCACTCGAGCTTACCTTGTGCTGAAGTTGAGCATGTTTAGTTATCTCATGATGATTTCACATGCACCTGTTCCTTTCTGCATATCAAGCAGGTATTCAATTAGACCCCAATTAACTGCTGTGAATAACAAGTTAAATGTAATATGCAGAAATTAGTAAAACTTTTAATTAATTAATGCTGTCAGCATTCAAAAGAATGCCCAGAGGGAAACAGACTGTATGCTCATGATTTAAATATTGGGTGAAATCCAATGGGCCATGTAGTAATCACAGCCTTACCTTTTATTTTTAGAAACCTCTTTATAAAGAAAATATTTAACATTAGAACATTTCATGTGTTAATTTCAGTTCAAGGTTTTACTAAATGCATTACTGAGCCAAAAATTAGAGTACCAGAGTTAATAGCCATAGAATGAAGCAACATTGTGCCACGTGTCAGATCTATTATTTCCATATATCTACTTTTAAGTGCTGAGTGTTTTACTCATGAGTAGTGATTTTGGAGCAGTTGATGCACAATAAGTTCAATCATTTTGCATATATGGTCATTTGTGTTCAGAACATATACTCTAAATTGTGTCTATATTTTAAAATGCATACTATATTGTCACCATTAATGAAAGTCAATAAGTATGTAACTCAGTAGTGATTGTTTTATTCATTCTGGCTGAACAAGATAAATCTGGCCTTTCCAAAGGTCCATTGGGCCAAATTGCTGAATTAGTTGCCTATTGGAATATCACTCAACACCCAAGCTTGGCTTCATTCTAAAGCTGAGCATAATCAATGGTTTCATGCTGATCTCCAATATGTCTATTCCTTTCTTAAGCAGGTATTTAATTAGCCCTTGATTAACTATTGTGGATAACAAGTTGATTGTAACAAGCAAAAATTAGTAAAACTTTAAGCCCTCATTAATTAACAATTTCAGCATTCAAAAGAATGCACAGTGGGAAGAAGTGTCATTAATTCCTGAGTAGATGCGGATTTAACTTCAGAACATGGCGTCAAGTTCTTTGTCTTTTTCCCACCAGATTGCGCTTTGGGAACAGATGTATGTGCCAAAAATTCCCAATGGTATTTGCTGATTTTATACTTAAAGTTGCATTATGCATTTTAAGTCATTAGATTGTGCTGACATATTTAGGGAGTCAATACATAAGTTACTGTTGCTAATATAAGTGTTTGAATTTCCTAATCTTGTGGTCATTATGGCAGTGAAGAGGAATATTTTTTTCATATTTTCACCATTACTCTGCAAATTGCAATTGTAATTGCTGCTTTTTCCACTGTTTTAAGTATGTGCTTCTGATCGATTGCAATATGCAGAGATGAGTGGAAGTTGTTTTAAAGCTGTGAACTTTTCTTCACTCTTTGGGCATGCATCACTTGAAGTTGAGTCCTGTCAATGTGGGTTCTAGTTGGCACAGGTAGAGAACTGAAAACAAAATGCAAAGACAATATTTGCATGCAAAAGTCTGAGTAATTGTTAGCTGAGATGCTTTATTGTAGTTAAGAGGACAATCTTGAACCATTTACATTGTAATGTTGATAAAAGGTTATTGACCTGGAATGTTAAATTTGGTTATCTCTCCACAAATGCTGCTGGGTTTCTCCAGCATTTTGTTTTTATTTCTGATTCCAGTATCTGGAGTATTTTGCATTTCAACCACTTTCCATACTTCAGATGGATTCTCATGTACTGAAGGGAAAAATGACATGGAGATAACCAGAAACATTTTACACGACACTTTAAAAAGTGATCATTCAAAGATAATTAATGTTGTAACTGGAAATGTAATTAATGTAAATAATGTTTGTGTAAATGTTTAAAGGATTCTAAGATCCAGTTTTATTTTTCTCTTTCAGGAGACTTATTTGCCTTACATGATGCGTAGTAAAGTAAAATTGTTACTGTTAGGTGAACCTGACCAATCCTTGCTGACATTTATTGACAATGCAATGAAGGTGGATCAGAGGAAGATTATTATTGAAACTCACCATAGCCAGGAGCTGAGCCTCCTATATATCCTGCAGGATGACTTTGACCGTGCCAAATACTATGTCAATAATAGTATGGAAATTTTTATGCAGGTTAGTAAGTGGTAGATGCATCTATGATGTAATGTGATTTTAATCTGGCCTCTTTGGAGTTGGATACATTATTTGCTACATGTGGTTAAAGTCAAATGAGAATTCTTATGTTGCCATCTGGTTAGCCATATGTTGGCCAGATTTCTAGTGCACAAAAATAGAGTTCTTTTTGGTGAAAGAAAAGGTAACACACAGAGTTGTAAATTCAATGTTCCTGATCATGATGGATTTCTTCCCTTGGTGTTGTCCCTTGGACACAGCTGTTTGTATGGCTGTGCTCACTCATGGGTGACTTTTGAAGGATAAGTAATGCAAGAGTGATCTTGTCTGTGCCTTTATGACCTATTATACAATACTGTTAGCAGAGGAAGCAGGTGCGTTTTCTGGCATGTGAAGGAGAAAAATGGAGCTAAATTCAGGGTTGTTAGTTCAGCATAATCCATAAGAGTTTTGAGAGAACTGAACATACCTTTAAATAGTGAAGTCAAAGGTACTTCAGTTAACTGGGGAAAAAAGACATTTTTAAACTCAATTTAATGGGGGAAATTAGTGTTGATAAAGGATGCACTTCCTTTTTCATGCATCCTGGATCTGCTTTAAGCATAGCAAGTTCATGCACTGCTTTGCTATCACAGTGTGCCTGACCTCTGACATTACCCCTGCTGTACCAGCATTACATATTATGTATTTCAGTGGTGAGGGGGGAAATAAAGTGTAGTGGAGTAACATTTAGTAAGATTTAGGCATGTTTCCCAGTGTTTAAAATAGTTGGGCTGCATTTGGCATTGGTTATGAAGAGAGAATATCTGAGAACAGATCTGCTCATCCTAGTGCCAGAGATGGGAAAAGAATTACCTCAAGTTAATCTTGTTGTGACTCAGTTGTCTAAGTAGCTTGTTGCACCTTTATTAAGCACATCAGGCATTGTGAGAAGTTTTTGTATTGCTAATTTTTTTAAATTATATATAAATTTCAAAAAAAGACACTAACTAACCCATTTGGTGTTTCTAATTTTAATTAGAATTTGCATGCAGCAAATTGAAGTTATCTTTGCTTTTTTTTAATTGCTGAATCAGTAGTTAGGTTTTTGATTACCCATTTAGAGAATAACACATTTTTTGACACAGTTGATATATTGAACAATATGTATTTAATGCTTCAATTGTTTTTGTTAGAATTATTCCAGTATTGACACTTTGCTGCATAAGAGTCGACTTACCAAGTTGCAGTCTCTTCAAACCCTGACAGAGATCCAGGATTTTCTCCAGTTCATCACCAAAGAATGTAAGAATCTAACCACTGCCAAAGCAATGACTGTCGGCTGATATATCACAGTGGTGGCTTCCTCACAGCACCAGAGACCCAGGTCCAGTCCTGACCTCGACTGCTGTCAATGTGGAGTTTGCATGTTTTCCATATAACAGTGTGGGTTTCTTCCAGGTGTTCAGTTTCCTCCCACATCCCAAAGACATGCGGGTTAGTTGGTTAATTGACCACTGTAAGTTGCCCCTAGTGTGTAAATGGGTGGTAGAATATGATGAGAATGTGGGGAAAATAAAGAATGGGATTAATGTGGGATTAGTGTAAATGGATGGTTGATGGTTGGCACAGACTCAGTGGGCCGAAGGGCCTGTTTCTGTGCTGTATCTTTCTATGCCTCTATGACATCTTTTGCACTTTTTAAAAATATTTCTTTGTCTCAATGCACAAGACAACTTGAATCACATTGAATTGTATCATCGCACCATGGTCAAACTAAAAATAAATTATTTCATGGAGCCCTTACCTCTTTAAGATTAAAACCAAGAACTTGTGACCAACATATCACAGATATTTATGACTTGTCACATTGCAGGATGAATAATGGCAGACATTTATGTCAGAGGTTGTCTTTTAATCTGGATCAGATAACCTTCAGATTAGTTTGGAATATTATTACTAACGATTAGTCTCGTGGCCTTGGAGAACAACGTGATTTCTTTTTGCTTAGCCTGTATTTATTGTAGAGGAATTATTTGGACATTTTCTGTGTAATTAGGGAAGTTGGAGCATCTAGTGTATCATGTTTTAAACAACTTAAGAGTATCCCAAGAAACACTTAACTAAAAATGGAGACTTTGTGAAATATTACTGAACTATGAGGAAACATGGCAAAACTTTATAGGCACTTCCAATTAAAAACATTACTGATAAACAACTGACAATAAGAAGGGAAACTGATGAAGATAACATGAAAATCAAAATGTTATTTATGGGATCACTTTTTATTAGTATGCTGCCAACAAGAGAGCTCTACAACTCTTGCTGCTTCTCTTGACGTTCTTCAGAGGATATTGTTTGACACGGTTCTTGGGGCAAGTGCACTTCCCCTCAGCTAAGCTGATATGCTAGTCACAAATCCTATCTATCATTAAAAATCTAGTACTAAATAACATACCCTGCCTTCGCCCTAAAGATTACCTGTTGAAATACTATTCTGTCCTTTGCATGTCTAATTGACATTTTCCATTCCCTTTCTCCACTCTGGCAATGGTACCTTTACAGTCCCCAGGGTTAGGTATAAAATAGTGAAGGAACGCCTGTTCTAAATCTTTATGGATGTAGTAAACCTGCTGACTGATTTTTTTTTCAAATCAATTATGCCATTTATTTAGCTTCTCACATTATTGAATTGCTCACTAGATTCAACAACAAAGCTTGCTTGATGGCTAAGTGTTTGCATATGATTTTCCAGTTATAAATGTGTGGGTACAAAATCCAGTTTTAAATGTTTACACAGGTCTTTTTTTTGGATAAATCTAGACAAAAAGTAAAATTTGTGGACATGTTATAGACCATCCTGGTTTGTATCACAGCATGTTTGCACCTTAGTGAGCATCTGAACTGTGATCAGTTTATTAATTTGAATGTTCTGGGATATCTTACTTATTTCATGAGTTGTACCTTCATGTTTCAATCCATTGCATGCGTCCATTTTTGTGGAATAATCATTACATTTTTTTGCAGATAATTTAACCTCTGAAACACCTCTGCGAAAGTTAATAAGAACTTGGACAGGTCGATACCCAGAATCAAAAATGGATCCCATGAGCGTCTGGGATGACATAATCACAAACCGGTACGATTCTGGAATAGTTGTTTCCATCTTATCTGCAAATGAGTGATGATAACAGTTCCTGTGAAATGTTAAATTGTGTTGTGTTTATTTTGTATACAATGACTAAGCTGAAGTGTGCAACAAATGGCAAGATGTTCGGGGAGTTGAGAAAGTGTGTTCTTTTCATATTGAAAATGGACAATTACTACGTCATCCACACATTAAAGATCATGCCTTTCTACTATGTTACTCACCTGTCTACCAACGACAACCACAGGAATTGTTGAGTGAACTGACATTGAAACATTTAAGAAATGAGTTAGGCAAAGAGGGGGGAAAGCAACCAAAGGAAATGCTAGTATGGGTGGGGGAGGAGGTTTGACGTAGCAAGCAAATTGCCTCATTACTATGCTGAACATTTGTTTTTGCTGAACTTGAAAAATATTAAGGATACTGTAGTGCAGCAACCTTTCTCCAGCTAGATAGATTTCAAAGGAAAATTAGAGGGTTATTCTATGTTACGTTTTGCATATGTGGTCACTTCTTGTCAGTAGTTAATTATTTCCTCTCTACTTTTACTGTGGACCTTTAGTATCCCAGTTAGTTATCTCTGTATTCTGTGGCTTTACTCATATCTTCCAAACAATGCTACGTAATAGAGAGTATAATACTGTTCTTTTCTTCCCAATGGATCTGCATAAGGAGCAAGATAGGTGGCACGGTTTCTCGGAAGCCAGCAATGCCAGCTAACTTGAATGAAGTAAAATTTGGCCTCCCTAACATCACCTGCCACTTCTTTTGTGATCTCTTATTAATGCTATCATCCCTATTCCCAGGAGCTCACTGTGAGGTCTAAGGCATACATCCCATCATAGTGACCTTCCCCTTACCAGTATTTAATCTGGTTAGTACAATTTTGTATAGCCAGTTAGATGAAATCCATTTAAGAAATCCCACCCCTGTTCTATCAAACAATACGCCAACAGACTTTGAATTTAAAATAAAAACAGCAAATGCTGTGGAACAAGAAACAGTAAATATTTGAGGTCGAAGTTTTGACAAAGGATCCTTGAAGGAACTGGAAGGCTTGTTAGAGGAGGTGTACAGAGAGGGTGAACACAGGAGAGGAAATAGTGCTGAAACTGTGAAATACTGGTTGTACCTGTTGCTGGGAATCTGAAAGAGGAGAGGTTGCTCAAAGCCCAATAGTCAGGTCACATTCATGGAGAGAGAAAAACTGAGGTGGTGTACAAAGTTGGTAACTTCCATCAGAATTGGCCATTTCTGACATAAAATGGAAAGGCTGGTTATCTGAAGGTGTTGAAATCAATGTTGAATTCTGAGAACTGTATTGTTATTGGTTGGAAGTTGAAATGCTGTTCCGTAAGTTTAGACTGGGCTTTTTTTGGAATAGTTATAAGAGGCCAAAGAGAGAGGGGTCAGAGTGGGAATGGGGTTGAGAATTAAAGTGTCAGATTTGGGGTCACCCTTCTGGACTGAATAGACATGATCTCCAAAAGTAGTAAACTAACCTACAGTCACTTGCTTACCTGGATACAGTATTGGGGTCCCTGGATGGTGCAAAGATGTAAGGTAAACAGGCAGGTGATGCATCTTGTGTTGTTGTATGGTGAAATGCCATGAGAAAGGGAGTTGGTGTCGATAGAGATAAAAGTGAGGATCATGGAATTATGGGGGAAATGTTCTTCTTGAAATGCTGAAAGAAGAGGTGATGGGAAAATTTATGGAGGATGATTCGTTGAATGTGGAGGCTGGTGGGACACGAGATGAGGACAAGGGGAACACTATCTTGAAATAAAAACAGGAAATGCTGGAACACTCAGCAAGTCAGGTGGCACCTATAGAAAGGGAAACATTGGGTCCAGTATTTTATTTGACATTCATTGTCCTGACATGTTGACTGTGTTTCTCTCTCAACAGATGCTGCCTGACCTGTTGAATATTTCCAATGTTTTCTGATTTTATTTCAGATTTCTAGTATCTGCAGTTTTATGCTTTTTGTCTTCATATTTTGGTTAACTAAAATGGAGAGGTGTTCAGGGACTCGATACTTAAATTTATTGCTTAGTACAGGATCATAGATTCAGAGTCAGAATCATACAGCATGGAAACAGGCCCTTTGACCCACCAAGTTTGTGCTAACCATCAAGCACCCATTTACACTAATCCCATTTTATTCTCCTGCATTCCGATCAATTTCACCCCCCACCCCATTTCTACCACTCATCTACACAACAGAGGAAATTTATAGGTGGCCAATTAACATACCAACCAGCACATCTTTGAGATGTGGGAGGAAACCCATGTGGTAATGGGAAGAATATGCAAACTCCATACAGACAGCACCAGAGGTCAGGACTGAACCTGAATCACTGGAGCTGTGAGGTAGCAGATCGACCAGCTGGGCCATTGTCCACATCGAGTCAGAAAGACTATGGTGATGAGGGTTTAATCAATTTGCAATGAGATCAAGTGATCTAAATCAGGGTGGCATCCAGAACCCAAATGACATTAGCATTATTGAACATGATCAAGGGTAGCCTAACTAGAAACCTATAGAGAGATTTAGAAAATTAAACAATTGCAATGAACTGTTGTAGCCTTCTCAGAATCAGTCTGACCTCAGCCAAGCCCCATGTGCTACCTCTCACCCAATATTGATCTTATCTGAACCAGCATTCTTGACCCTACCACATGTGGTAACAAACATCCAGTAGCCTGACTTCAGCTTTTGTTTTCCATATTCAGGTAGTGTCATAAATCATAAAATTTTCTAATTTTACAATAAAAAGATCTTCCTGATTTTTTTTGTTCTAAATTGCAGCTGTTTCTTCCTTGACAAGATTAAGGAGCGGATGTCTTTTATTCAGGCTGATGACAGTATGGAGGTAGATGATGAAGGAGCTGATGTTAAGATGGAAGTGGACAGAGAAGAGGAAGATATCAACATGGTCATTAGAGACTGTAAATTTATNNNNAAGTTAAAAATGATAGAAAGTGCAAACAAACAGGTATGCAAATAAATGTCCCCATTATCTGTTGATCAAACTCAGAACAGATAGAAATCTGTAATTTATGAAGAATTATGTGTGGAGACAGATGTGTCATTGATAAATATGTCATTAAAATGTGTCAGTTTCAGTTGTTTAATCACAGTACTTAGATGATACAGACATGAAATGAAGTTGGCCATGAACAGCAGATGAGTTTATGCCATGATTCCAATTTCTTATTGGTAGTTCTTGTTCCTGCTGCCATGGTGGATGCCAAGCAATGTCTCTTGTGGTCAAATAAACAGCTAGCCCTCACAGTGGAAGGTTATCTGTGAATAGTGAACATTTGGGAAATGTCCCAAAGGGCACCAATGGGAGCAGTGCAGAAAGGATCGGTTTACATGAGGGGAAGGAATAAACTGACTAAAACTTCTTGTAGGATGCAAAAGATTGGAAGTTGTTAAATTACGAGTAAGATTTTTTGGATGATTTTATGCTTGATTTTTTTTAATGGTTGAAATGCTTTGTAATAAATATATAAAATTGTTACCAAATATTAAATTGGTAAGTGGGTTTATTATCAGTTTTACTGAGGTACAGTGAGAAAGTTTGTTTTGCCTGCCATCTATACAGATCACTTTATTACATCAGTGCATTGAGGTAATACAAGGGAAAACAATAAAAGAATGTGGAATAAAGTGTTACAGTTGCAAAGAAAGTGCAGTGCAGGCAGACAATAAGGTGCAAAACTATAAAGAGTTAGATTGTGAGATCAAGAGTCCATTCTATCGTACTAGAGGACCATTCAGTAGTCTTATAACGGCAGGATAGAAGCCATCCTTGAGGCTGATGGTAGATCCTTTCAGGCTTTTGCATCTTCTGCCCAATGGGGTGGGGAGGGGGGGAGAAGAGAAAATGTCCTGGGTGGGTGGGGTCTTTGATTATGTTGGCTGTTTTAAGGAGGCAGCGAGTACTGTCGACAAGAGACCATGGAGGAAAGCTTAGTTTCCATGATGTACTGAGCTGTGTCCAAAACTTTCTGCAGTTTCTTGCAGTCTTGGGCAGAGCAGTTGCCATACTAAGCCATGATGCATCCAGATAGGATGCTTTCTGTGGTGCATTGATGAAAATTAGTGAGGTTCAGATGGAACATGCCAAATTTCTTTAGCCTTCTGAGGCACTGGTGCACTTTCTTGGCCATGGCATCTACATGGTTGGACCAGGACAGGCTATTGGTGACGTTGACTCCTAGGAATTTGAAGCTCTCAACCCTCTCAACCTCAGTACTGTTGATGTAAACAGGAGCATGTGGACCACCCCCTTCCTGAAGTCAGTGACCAGCTCTTCTGTTTTGCTGATATTGAAGGAAAGGTTGTTGTCATGGCACCATACCACTAGGCTCTATCTTCTTCCTGTACTCCGACTCATCGCTATTTAAGATTCAGCCCACTACAGTGGTGTTAACTGCAAACTTGTAGATGGAGTTAAAGCAAAATCTGGCCACACAGTCATGAGTGTATAAGGAGTAAAGTAGGGGGCTAAGTTCGCAGCATTGTGGGGCACCAGTGTTGAGGATAATTATGGCGGGGGTGTCGCTGCCTATCTCACTGATTGCGGTCTGTTGGTCAGGAAGTCAAGGATCCAGCTGCAAAGGGAAGGTGTTGAGTACCAGGTTTAGGAGTTTGGAGATGAGTTTGATAGAAATTATGGTATTGAAGGCAGAGCTGTAGTCAGTAAACAATTATCTAACATAGGTGTCTTTACTGTCCAGATGCTCCAGAGATGAGTGTAGGGCTAGGGAGATGCATCCGCCATAGACTAGCTTTGGTGGTAGGTGAATTACAGTGGGTTGAGGTTTTCTGGGAGGCTCGCATTTGATATGTATCATGACCAGCCTCTCAAAGCACTTCATGATGGTGGATGTCAGAGCCATCGGGTGGTAGTCATTAAGGCATATTACTTTCTTAGATACCAGGATGATAGTGGTCTTCTTAAAGCAGGTGGAAACCTCGGATTGAAGTAGGGAGAGGTTAAACATTTCTGCAAATATCCCACCATCTGATCTGCACAAGATCTGAGGATGTGGCCAGGGACCCCATCTAGGCCTGATGCTGGCTGTGGGTAGACTGATCTGACGTCTGCAGTGGTGACTGTGGGTTCAGGTGCATTGAAGGCTGTCAGGGTGGTTGGTGATATTCCATTCCCCTTCTGTTCAAAACATGCATAGAATGCGTTAAGCTCATCGGGAAAGGATGTGCTGTTGTTGACTCTGCTGCCCGACTTTGTAGCCTGTTATAGCATGTTATCCGTGCCACAGCTGACGGCTGGTCTGGGACTCAACTTCAGACTGGTATTGTCTCTTGGCATCTCTGATAGCTTTACAAAGGTCGTATCTCGATTTCTTGTATCGGTTAGGGTCGCCTGATTTGAACGCCGTAGTCCTGGACTTCAGTCGGGAATAATGGATCTCCTGGTTCATCTATTGTTTCCGGTTTGGGAATGCCCTGATTGACTTCTTTGGTACGCAGCCCTCTACACACTTGCTGAATAAGTCTATGATGGTGGTGACATACTCATCTAGGTTGGCTGCTGAGTCTTTGAATATGCACCAGTCTTACCAACTCACAGCTGTCACGTAGAAGCTGATCTATTTCCTCAGACCAGCACTGTACAACTTTCTGTACTAGATCCTTCTGTTTCAGCTTCTGTTTGTATGCAGGGAGAAGGAGCACAGTCTGGTGGTCTGATTTACCAAAGTGCGGGCAGGGGGTAGCTCAGTAAGCACCTTTGATGGTTGTGTGGCAATGGTCAAAGGTGTTTGGGGCCCTGGTGGGACAGGAGACGTGCTGGTGGTATTTTGGTAACACACTCTTGAAGTTGGCTTGGTTGAAGTCACCTGCAATGATGAAGAGGGCCTCTGTATCCCTTTTAAAGGCTGTTGATCACCGAGTATAAT
>JARFYF010000119.1:29620564-29634812 GCA_030265395.1 Rhina ancylostomus | reverse complement strand
ATGGGAACTTTTGCTCATGACATGAGAATGTAAACAACTTTTTTTTTAACAGTTGAAACTAAAGTGGAATATCTAAATACGCACCGGGATGTTCTCAGAGATCAGAACACCTTGCTTGGTACAACCTACCACATTATGGCTAGTGCTCTGGCTAAAGACCCATTGTGTCTTCAGCACATTGGGAAGGATCAAGTGAGAGAAGTAATAAAGTTTTCTGAAGCCACCGATGATGATATTACACAGGTAGGTAAACATTCCTAGCTCTATCAAAAGGATGTGCAAATGCCTTTATTGATTGAAACTCATCTGGAATTGTTGTTTTGCCTCAGGTTACAATTGGACTGTATAGAAAGGCTTATAAATATCTCCAAAGTTCTGTTAAAAAGACTGAAGAGGAGGTGCAGTCTCTTCCTGAAGAATATGTTGAGACAGCGGGAGTGATTGAGGCCTATATGAATTTGGCAACTTTCTGTGACAAGTGTCTACGTGAGGAAGAAGAAAGTGAAAATAGTAAGCCGACAAAAATGTTTGTAATAACTTATTTTCCTCTCTGCAGTTGCATGTTCTGTGTGTTGGCAGTAGACAGCTAGTAGAATCTAGATCATGTTGGTGACTGAGGTTCTCAGATATTTCTACATCTCTATTTCTGGCAATTCAAGTACTCAGACTTCTAATCTTGCCATCACTGACAACCAGGTGTTCAGCTGCAAAGCCTCTAAACTCTGGAAAACCCTTCTCAAACCACCATCTGGAACTATTTCTAAACTACTCCATCCACCACCTGTAAGATGCTCCTTTGACCAAATCTGTCCTGTGCCTTAGTATTTCCTATATGGCTCAGTGCTAAATGTTGACTGCTGACACTCTTGTTTTAATGCATCAAATAAACAATGTAAATACCAATTGTTGCTGAAACCAGTGTGTGTCACAAACTTAATTTAGTCTTTCTGCTCCCAACTTCTATCGACAAACAACTTATTCAATTTCTTCCTTTTATGATTGAATTTTTTTTCTGCTGCTTTTATCTCATCAGTTTCTTTTCTCATCTTCAGTTGGATTTTCTGCTAATTCATTTATCAACAAAGGTACAACCTGATGGTCCTTGTCCCTGTAATGACAGGTACCCTTGACTCCACTCAGTTTACTGACCCAAAGGCTACTTGCAGTTTTCAGGGAGCCCTGTGCTTCCAATCTTTAAGAGACACTTGCCACTAAATTAGTGAGAATTGACACTATTATAGTATATATTATAGTACACTATTATAGTATTATATAAATACTATTACAGTTTTGTTTATTTTGTGCTTCATGCCTTCATAGTTATTCTGATGACGAGTACAATGTTGGTGCATCCATTTTTTCATGGATTTCAATAAATAAATTTGTTTCACAGTTATGAACTTCCCTGAGCTGCAGGCATTCCCAGCATGTGTGGTGGAGAATATGTTAAAAGCACTGAAATTTAACTCTCAGGAAGCCAGGCTGAAATTCCCTAGGTTGCTACAGATTGTGGAATTGTATCCAACTGAGACACAGGACCTTATGGCAAGAGAGGTATGCCTTTAGGTTGGTTGGCTGCTGATTTACATAGACACTTAATGTATGGATTTTGCGAACTTTATACTCCTTTTTATTCATATTATTTTTCCCAGGCTTAAAGAGTAAACCTGTGCCTCAAATATCATTGTGATTTATTGTATGAATGTTAAGAAGACATGGAGCAAAACTATTTACCATTCATTTGATAAAATCATCATGAAAATATAGGGAATCCAGATCTGCAAACTATTTCCTTGTTGTTTTTGATCCTTCTTTTCATTTCTGCATTTCATCCACCTTTCCCAGTCAAGTGCCTTGAGATAACTTACTGTTCCTTGCGAGAAAGTATTGCTGGAACAATTTTTAAAAATGTATTCATTACCATATATGTACCACAATGGCATAGACAGGATACAGTTCACTTTGTGATGTTAATAGGAGAATATCAATTAAATGTGCTGGATTGCAAATATATTCTGCCATCAGACTCTCTATAACAAAAAAACCTGTGCTTAATAAATAACTGCTTTGTACCTGGATCAGAAAAGGAAGGGAAAAGCATGCATTGGGGTCCTTCTGTACTTCATTGTTCACTGGATAGTTCTTACTCCTCTACCCATTGGACATGTGTATTTGTGTGAAGATGATCAGACTTTGTCATGATGTACCAGTGGCTGAATAGACTGCCAATATTTGCAACGTAAGGAAAGAATTTGGATTTATTTAGCACCTCTCACAATTTCAGTACCTATTTGAGTATTTTTTTAGCCAAGGTAATGCTCTAATTATAGTTACTGTTAAATTCTGAACTGAAGTAAAGGAACTTTGGGGTGTGATACTGAAGGGTAAAATATTTTAATACATTTATTCAATGTAATTTTTCATTTCTTCCTTGCCATGCAACTTATAATGACTGGATTTCAGATTCTCCACCAAAATGGGATGGACCCAAAAAATATTACCAACTTCTTTAAGATAGTGTATTCCAATACTGGTCATTTAATGAAGCAATAGGTTTACTTTTTTGGCCACCTTATGGGAGCCACCATTCTTTTAGAGCAAAATATAACTGCACCTAGAACAGGCTTTTATGATTTGGATGCTGCCCCACTCCCCTGCTCTAATGGATTTATTTTCACACAACACACACATTTCTAGCAAAGGCTAAGATTCTATTTTGGTGGGGTTTGGCTGTAGGGAACTATAGTTCCTTGAATACAAGTCCTTCCTTGTTGCTGCCTAACTGCAGTTTAACACAAGATGTACTTTATAGTTACTTTTGCATTTTTGTAAATCTTGCTGGGAACTACACAGTATAAAATTTGGGAATTTATAAACTTCCTTTCTGATTTATTTTGTACTCATTAAAATGAAAATTTCGGTGCAGAAGAATTGAATGCTCTCTGTTTCACCCTTTCAGTATCTGTTTCACATTCTCCCAGATCAACACTCAAATAATTCAGCCAAAAAAGAGTAGGGCTGCATCAATAGGACTTTTCTTCCATCTCCAGTCCCTTTCTGGAGTCACCTACTTTTATTTTTAATCATGCAAATTGGGTGGTGTTTGTTGGGGAATTAATAAAGATTTTACACTTTATTTTTTCAAACTAATATTTATAAGTTGATCCACAACCAGAAAAATAAAATGTACATATCATTTTGGTGGAGGTAGGGATGTATGGAATTAGTGGTTGGAAGCATTTTCTTTGATTTCACTCTCATATGAAACTGCTTTAATATTAAACTCAAGTATTTTATAAAGAACATAATTTATAAAGAACAGATGACACTCTAATAAGTCTCCTTTAACATTCATCAGGTGTCTTCCATTCCATGTTGGCAGTTTATTGGTTGGATTAGTCAAATGATGGCTATACTTGACAAAAAAGAAGCTAATGTGGTACAGCACATCATAGAGCAGATTGCAGATTCCTACCCACAGGCTGTTGTATATCCTTTTATGATCAGCAGTGAGAACTTCACATTTGAACCATCTGCAAATGGCAATAGGAACAGAGAGTTCGTTGAGAGGTAAAAAGAAATGCTGTCATCCAGTCAGTTGTTTTGTTATTGCTGTCATCTTTTCAGCTGGTAAAATATGAACTCATTCCTTATTTGAGGTGCACACAAAATGCTGGGGGAACTCAGTGGATCAGGCAGCATCTATAGAGGGAGATGGACAGTCAACGTTTCCTTTCGTCAACTGCTCCAGATTTCCAGCATCCACAGTCTCTTGTGTCTCCTTATTTGAGATCGTGTTTTTGTATGTCTTTAATGTACTGTAATTTTGTGATTTTTTTTTTCTAATGTGGTGTCTTATTGTATTTGTGTATCACCTGTAATGTGGAAACTGGTGCAAATCTGCTAACAGGGGTTAAAAGAAACAAATTAACATTATAAATTAAGGTAGAAGTTCTTTTCAAGGTAGGCAGCGAGAAAACTAGGTGGGAGGAACAAAGCTGATTGCAAAATTCGCTTCTTGGCCCAAAACCCATCATTCCACCATTATTGTCAAGTGACCAACCCTAGTTCGGTGAGGAGCAGCAGCAAATTTATCTTAAAACAAGGTGTCAGCTTGTTGAAGCTACAAAACAGGCCTACAAGAATGTGTAACAGCAGAAACAGTATGATGTAAATCAATCTCTGCAAGTTCTGAACTAACAAATCTGATATTAGTTCTGTACACCTGCCGTGAATCATGGCAGGCATTTAAACCATTTGTGGTTGGAGGAGAGTCCGTGAATATTCTCATCCTCCATGATGAAAAAGCCCAACAACTGAGTACAAACATAACCTGAATCATCCAAAGCAGAGGTGCAGGTTGAGTGATCTGATCCTGGGGTCACATAGGAGATTTTTCAGCCACTTCAATTCACTCCGTGTGATAGCAAGAAGTGGATGAGTGACCCCGCAACATTCCCCTTGGGCTCTGGTATCTCCCCCTCCCCTACCCAATCATGTCCAGTACAGCATGAGTATCTACCTGACAAAGTGACCACAGAAAGCTGGAGGAATCCAATCCACTTATTGATAATTCCACCAACCATTATTATGATCATTTTCAAGAACAGTATCAGAACACTTCTCCTTGATCTTCAAAGAGAATCTTATTTCTGAATTCTTTACCATCAACATCCAAGGGTGACCATTGATTGAAGCTTAACTGGACCACCCACAATAGCAGGTGAAGACTGGGTATTCTGCAATGAGTCATACACCCCTTTACTTTCCCAAATATCTCCATCAGCTACTAGAGACAAGACAGAAGTGTGATGGAATATTCCGTAACTGCCTCGATGTGTTTAACTCTAATGCCATCCACGAAATATAATACTGTACAGGATGAAAGCATTTCACTCGATTGGCACTACACTCACCATCGTAAGCTCTCACTGCCTATATCATTGTAGCTGTAGTGTACACCATGTCAGAGGTAAGTTTTTTAGGCAGAGAGAAGTGGGTGCATGGAACACGCTGTTGGCAGAGGCTCTGGGGCAGATACATTAAGGACATTTAAGAGACTCTTAAATTGCCACATGAATGATGATGGAAAAATGCGATGTGGGAGGGAAGGGTAGATAGATCTTAGAGCAGGATAAAATATCAGCACAACATTGTGGGTCAAAGGGCCTGTACTGTGCTGTTATGTTCTATGCTCTGCAGCAACCTTTCACTTAAAATGCTAGAAATACTTAGCAGATCAGGCAGCATTTATTGAGAGAGAGACAGTTAAAGTCTTATGTTGATGACCTTTCATCAGAACATTACTTCTGTTTTACTCCATCCACAGATATCTGATCAACTGAGTATTTCCAACAGTTTGTTTGTCTTAGATTTTCCAGTATCCATTATTTCTTGCCTTTCAGAAGTGGGGATGCTTGATGATGATTGCACAATGTTCAATTCCATTTGCATTTGATCAGAAATGAAGGCACCCATGCTTGCATACAATAAGACCTAGAGCATGTTCAGGCACGGGCTGATAGGTAACAGCTAACATTCATGCCACAGAAGTGCTAGGCAGATTAACTGCAACAAGGGAGAGCCACTTGATTGTTGCCAAGTCCCCCACCAACAATATCCTGATGGTCATCATTGACCAGGAACTAATCTACTCTGGTGGCCAAAATGTGACACAAATATTGTGGCTACAAGAACAGGTCAGAGGTCTGGGAGTCCTGCAGCAAGTGACTTGCCTCCTGACACTCCAAGCCCTTTCCACTATCTGTAAGGAATACGATAGAATACTCTCCACCTGCCCAGATGAGTGCAGGTCCAAAAATAATCAGGAAGCTTAATGCCAGGACAAAGCAGTCCCTTTGATTGGCACCCCATCTACCAAACAAAGATAACAGGTGCATTGCGACACAACGACTTGCAGATTTCCCTCCAAATCGTACAGGATCCTTGGAAATATAGTGCTGTTCCTCATGGTTATCGGTTGTAAATCCTGGAACTTCCTATCCAATTACATTGCGGGAGTTCCTTTAGTAGAAGGACTGCTGCGGTTCAAGAAGGCATCTTACCAAAAATTTCTCGAGGACAATTAGGGAAGGGCGATAAATGCTGGCCTTTCCCACGATGCCAACTTCCTTAAAAAGACATTTAAAATAATAACTTGCCCTTCACCACCTTCCAAAGATTTGTTGGGTCTGGTTAATAAATGCTTTGCTAACTTTGCCCAGATTCCTCGACAGAGTCTAGACCACAGTTATGAACCATATGTTTCTCTCCAAGGTTGAAAACTAAACTGGATAAAGGTGGAGTAATCGAAAAATTCATCCATTCCTTGGAACAGTTGAGTAATCCAGATTTGTTGTTTAAGGTAATATTCAGAATTCATACACTTCGTAAAAAATAATTCAAGTTTATGCAAATAAATAAACAACTGGATAATTCTGTGTTCTTTAACAGGACTGGGCTCAGGACATTAGAAATCGACTCGGAATGGAAGTGAAAAACAAGGATCTTTTGAAAAACAAGTATGATGAGATGTACTCAAATCTGGCATCTTTGCAAACTCCAGGTATTGGAGTATTCAGAAGAAGATATGCTCAGGTTGGTGAAAGTTATTCAGGAGTTTTTGTCCTAATATTTTTATTGGAAGCCTTTAAAATGGGCTTTAAAAAAATCTATCTTAATGTGTTGATGCTATGGGATGCAGCAAGCTTATGTTCTGGAGACTCCAAGCAGGACTCAGAATTTCATCTCCAACTGACTTTTGTCCTTGGTCAGTCATGAATGGTGAAACTTTTCGTATCTTAACAATAGCTGTTGCTTTCCAGATATTTATAGTTACCTATTTTTATTGCACTCTTCTTGGCCAGTTTTCATTTGTATCTGACGTTCAGGCATCAAGGCCTTCTGTGTTATGGTTTTTTTGGCACCAGTCATCCCTACTACACAAGCGGGGATTCTCAGTAGATAATCTAGACTATGTATATCCCCTGTTTAATCCTGCCTTCATCCAATTATCATCCATGCATGTAAATTTCCTCCTTATCCCAAAATATGCTGCAAGATTAATTGGCTTCTGTAAATTGTCCCTTTACTGTAGGTTAATGTCAGGAAGAGTCACAGTGAAGCTGATGGACATGTGTAGGGGAATAAAGGGAGAAGGAACAGGTCTAATGGCATTGCTCCCAGAGTCTGCATGTGCCCAAAGGGCTGATTAGCCTCCTTTTGTGTAATTTTAAGACAAAAAGAATGAAAGTTGTCATCGCCATTGGAGTTTGCTGCAGGTCATTGGATAGATAGTAACTGGGAACAGATGCCTCAGCAAATCTTGCTTCTTCAATCCAACCTATCTTCTCTTCCTCTCACCCAGGAAGGATGATGGTTATTGAAGCATCCTGACCTCTATTTGAATAATTAAGAATGGCCTTTGGTGTTCAACCCTGGCTAGAGACCAAAACTTCAAACCTCTGTGAATTGTTTAACTCAGTTTAAACTCAGTATTTGCATAAGTTGTTTTCATTTATTTTTGTATGATTTCAGATCCACAAGGACTTACCCTTGTAAGTCTCTTGTGATGTACCCTTGTGTTCTCTCTTTTTTTGCATTGTCTATAAAATAACAATGTTATCTGGTTATCATTTCACAGTTGTGTGGACTAATTAGCAATATTTTATAATTGTCTTTTCCAAACCAGATTTTCAAAAAAGTTTTTGATCAATATTTTGGAAAAGATGGCTCAAAATTGTTAATGATGAACTTAAGTACATTTGATACAGCAACAAGAAAAATCGGGGAAAGTGTGAGCAAACTGGAGGCACCTGGGAACCTGAAGGAGTATTCACCGTGGATGAGTGAATTCAAGCCTGAATATCTAAGCAATGAATTAGAGATTCCTGGCAAGTTGTATTCTCTGAACTTAGCATACTGCTCAAGTGGTTAACTTTGGTAGAAGGCCTTTATGAATGAAGGCTAGAGAGTGTTGATGTTACTTTAATTACATGTCTATTCTGTTTTGCAATTAAGTTTGTGACTTTTAAAAGCTCTAGTTCTGTACTCCAGTAATAATCCACAAATATTCTGTCATATTAAAAGAAACACTGGCCACTAGTTGAAGAAGAGAGGTTTTTCATATATGATTCTGCAAATCTTATTTTATGCTATTACTTATAATAAGGATTTCTGTACTTTGGAAGCAGGGAAATGAAGACATGAAATTTAAAACAAATTTGTACACTGATCTTGAACCATTAATGCTGGTGATACACCTTAAACTATTGTAAAGGTTGTGCACTGTCTCTACAGATAGCTGAATTGTAGAATGCAGCATCTGTAATGAGACATTGTACGGTCGCTGATGCACTTGAGGAAGAAAAAAAGTGTGATGCATTTTTTCTGTTGAACCTTTATTAAATTTGTGATAATTGGTGTAAGGAATGACTTGGCTTCAGTCTAGGAGTAGCTAACTTGCTAAGTTTAATCTGCTACAGAACAAAACAGTGGATGATTTCTTTTTTAAAAATGTATAAAGTGAGTAAGGAAATATCCAAAAAGGCTTCTCTCTCTAAATAGATCAAGATACTGAAGTAGACCAGCCATCCATAACAGACATGTTTTCTCTTTAGGACAATATGATGGTAAATCGAAACCATTGCCAGAATACCATGCACAAATTGCCGGATTTGATGAAAGGGTATGAACTATTTTTAAAATAATTATTTGTAAAAAAAAACATTGATAAAGGTAGTCATCTGTATTTTGGGGAATTTGTAATGTATGTAGTGGAAAGGCTAGTAGAATGTGATCCTACCCCAGTAAAGATGGAAAGTTGGGTAGAACTCTGAAATAAAAACAAGTTGCTGAAAGACTCAGCTGGGTATTGGTATTGGTTTACTATTGTCACCTGTACTGAGGTACAGTGAAAAGCTTGTCTTACAAACCAATTGACCATTACACAGTGCAGTTACACTGAGTCAGTACAGAGTACATTGATGTAGTACAGGTTAAAAAAAACAATAACAGTATACAGTAAAGTGTCCCAGCTACAGAGAAAGTGCAGTGCAATAAGGTGCGAGGTCACAACAAGGTAGATTGTGAGATCATAGTCCGTCTCAGTGTATAGGGGAACCATTCAATAGTCTTATCAGTGGGATAGAAGCTGTCCTTAAGTCTGGTGGTATGTGCCCTCAAACTCCTGTATCTGGAAGAGGAGAGAAGAGAGAATGTCTCGGGTGGGTGGGGTCTTTGATTATGCTGGTTATGTCTTATGTCAAAACTTGTTAAAAACTTTTCAAAGGCTATTACCAGATCGGATGAAAAATATATATGCAAATTAGCACTCTGACAATATGTATTCCAAATTTGTTTACAAAAGTTTTATGATTGAATATTTTGGTCCAGAGATCTATCATGAACAAGCTGAGGATACATTTGCCTGTTTGCTCTATAATTTAATCTGAAAATTGTGATTTTATATAATTTGTGAACTCAGTACATGCAGAAATGTTATAGCAATGTTTGAAGGAATTCTGTACTTTATACTCCAACTAGTTTATTGTGTGTCTAGATACAAATTATTTGTGTTGCCATTTTATCTAAGAGTGCTACACATAGAAGTCTTTTGCAGAAAAGACATAAAGTATAATTCATTAGCATCTAATACATTCTGATACACCACTATGATGGTTGTTTAAATTTTTGTTTGTTTTTTATTTCCAGTTATTCAGATGCAGTGTAATTAATGTTTAAGAATTATGTTTAATTAAAATTTTAAACCATGAAACTATGTAATCTTCACAAATATAATAATTTGGTTTGTACATTAATTCCATTAACAGACAAGAAGAAAATAATCAATATTGTTGAAAGTCTCATATAGTTAGCAGCTAATCAATTAAACATTATACTGAGGGGACAGTCTAACTATAAAGCATCTCCTCCTATCTGTATTAAGTTTGATAGTCCTCCCAATTCAGTTACATCCACTGTGATAATCATGTATGTGTATCTTAACTTTTGACTGTGACTTTACTCAGATAAAGGTTATGAGTTCTATGAGGAAACCAAAGCGTCTGATAATTCGCGGCAATGATGAAAAGGAACATCCTTTCCTTGTGAAGGGTGGAGAAGATTTACGACAAGATCAGCGAATCGAGCAACTGTTTGACATCATGAACATTATCCTTTCTCAAGATGCAGCTTGCAGTCAAAGAAACTTGCAGCTTAAGACTTACCAAGTCATTCCAATGACATCAAGGTACAGTGCCATTTCTGCACTTCGTAACACGACGCACTTCCAGGGATGATATTTTGGCACTAACTTTTGTTTCGTTAACTTTGTTAAGGATTGTTGTGGTGTGGAAGATTTAACAAAGGGCCAATGTCCACCAACTTTTTTTCACTTCTATTAGTTGCATCCAGATTAGTAATGAAGCTTATAGCTTGCTGTAATTTCTTAGAGGAGGTGCTATCCTCAGAATAGCAAAGCACTGGTGTGCTTTGAAGCCATCTTGAATGAACAACAGGAAAGATTGTGGTGAATCACAATAATAAATGGAGCATAGCAATGAAGGCAAAATGTGGGGGAGGAAGTACAAAATGCTTATGGGAAGAGATTGGTGTGTTTTCCAGTACGGTGAGAAAAGCTTCAAATATCAACAACATGTAGAGTCGATGTTTCGTAGTATAAATTTGTTAATTAAATGTTCATAAATCAAGGAATACTTATGAGTGGCTTTATTTAAATTCAAAACATGAATTTCCAATTGAATGGTGATCCCATAATGAGAAAACTAATTAACTTGTCACATTGCACAACCTAAGATATAACATGGACTTTTCTGTGTGGTAAAGAATTTTATAGAACCATAACTGAATTGTGTTTCTATTAAGACTTGGTTTGATAGAATGGCTGGACAATACATGTGTGTTCAAGGAATTCCTTGCAAGCAACATGACCGAGGAAGAGCAGAAAAGGTAAATTTGAAATAATCAAATGCAACATCAATCGAAGAGACAAAGGAGTCGTTCTGTAGAATGGGTCCAGCAGGATTTACAGTAGTGAATATCAGATCATCCAGGCATTGAACTTTACTCCAGCATTTGATTTCACGCTTTTTAAATTAAAATTCATAACCTAGCCTGTTGGGCCGCTATTTTCTGCAGCAGTTATCTGATCTCTACTTGTCAGTTTACGATTTTAAATTTGTGTGTGTGTGTGTGTGTGTGTGTGTGTGTGTGTGTGAGAGAATGTTAAAGGTGCAAACTGATAACGTCACAGCAAGGAAAACAGAGCTTTTGGGATTCGAATAACCAACTAAATTTCTCCATAATCAATTGGACTGGAAAGATTTTGAAATTAACTGTGCAAGAACTGCAGAAAAATATATAGCACTCTCCACAATGTCTGGATGTCATAAAAAGCTTTACAGCCATTTTAGATTTTTGAACTGCAGTCATTGTTGCAGCAAATTTATGTACTTGAAAAGTAAGGATAAATGCGTGTTAGATTCATGCATTGGATACAGGAGGAAAAAAAAGTTGAGAGGGTCTGAAAGAAAATGTGCAACAAAATATAAAGTTAAGACTTTACACGTAATAGTGAGGTTAACTGGCACTAGTGTGAGCAAGCTGGAGGCACCTGGGAACCTGAAGGAGTAATCACCGTGGATGAGTGAAATCAAGTTGCCATTATAAGCACTTGGACGGATGTGATGGCAACTTTGGCATTTTAGGACATATCCATTGTGCAAATACAGAAACTTCATGGTGTTGATTGCATAGCGATGGTAAGACAGCAGCATGTTGTGGATTTTGTAAAGCCAGCAGTGGATAAACCCATCTTAGAAAGGAACTTTTGGACTTTAACAATGCATTTCCCCTCTTCTGAATTTTGCTATACACTTGAACATTAGTAACTGCTGTGTTTGTGTTTTTAAGTAATGAATATTATGAAAATACTTTTGAGTTTCACAAAAATGATTTTAGCACCAACCTTGTATATGGCCCAAATTTCTGCTAAAATATTGTACGTGGAACTGTGTGGAAGTTCAGGACTCCTGTGGAAACATTCATAAAAGCAAAGTCCTGCTGTTTTGCACATCTAGTCAGTTCTGTCATCCCAACTGTATCTTGATGCTGGATTCCTGTGCGAATTACGTTGAGAAATTTGCCATGTGATATTGTGTCAAATTAGTCCAAGCACAAATTCAGCAATTCCAACCATTTCAACAGAGAGGAATGAATGTGGAGTAGTTAATTAACAGATAATTTGTATGTTTGATTTAGCTAAGTTAATTTAAGTGTACTGTTTTAAAGTGTTTTGGGGTATTGATTTATTTGTGTTTTGAACTTTTTAGATGCTTTGTCAATTCTTAATATTATTATGTTCTTAATAATAAGAGAATTCTTGAATATTTATGTATGTTGGAGATGTTCAAATGTTCAAGTTGTTTGACAGCCATCTCAGCCTGGAGTGTGGCTTCACCAGCTTCATAGAGCTCCAGTGGGATTTATGAAAAGCAATGCACTGTGTCACCTTGCCTAGGTGCATTCTTTTCAGAAGTTTGCACCAGGGAGCTATTTAAGATAAGAGTAGGTTTAGCAGATAGTAGGTGGATAAGCAGTTTCACAAAAACTTTAGGCTAATATATATCATTATATTAATAAAGAAACCTAAATTTTCAGATGTATATTTGACACTTAGATTCATAGAATTATTAATATTTCATCAAAGTCTTTGTATGTTACATATTAATTTTTATTTCCATTTTTAAACTATACAAAGGAAACCAGAACCCAAAGATCTGTTTGGAAACTGGCTATCAAAGATGTCAGGATTAGACAAAGACGATATCAGAAAGTATTCACTTATGTACATGTGAGTAAACTTGACTTGGGATCCAACCTTTGACTCTAGGAACTTTATGTAGTTTTACTCTTTTGTGATTGTTCAGTCTGCATGCCTGACTTGATCAGTACCACACAAATCTAGTAGAAAGAATAATTCTGAGGTTGGCTATTGAAATGGACCAAAAAATGAGTGCAAAATTAATGTAAAACTACTTAAAAGGCATCTTCAAATAATTTTTTTTTACACACAGCTGCTGATACTTAAGTTAGCATCAATATTAAACAGGTAAGAGGAACCCCATGTGCATGTACAGGTTTTCAGCATCAAAACTAGAATGTGGCACCAGGATCTTAATAATGCTGGCTATTTAACTGTCAGGGTAAAACATTCTTGAAGTTGGAGCTTGTCCATCATTTACAGAACATACTAACCTAAACTGGTTCTAGTTTACACAACATGTTCAAGCCAGGGAATCCAAATTATCAGTATCAGTTTAAAAAAAAAATTAATTATTGTAATGTGCTAAATTATAAGATTGTCAGAGTATTGAACTCCATCTGAACACAGATTACTGTAAATTAAAGTTGATAAAATAGTATTACCGTAAACCGAGATGTACTTGAAACGAAGTTAATCTTAGCTGTATGCCATACAGTTAGTATGGAGAGACTGTATTCAAAAATAAGGAGAAAAGATTTTAAGGTTGGCACATATCCACATCTTATGAAGTTTTCATTTTACAGAGTACGCTGGGAACAAATCTAGACTTTTTTTTTGTAAAAAAAAATTCATTCTGATCTAGAAATCCAATCTTGTACATTTATTCAAAAATATATTGTGATGTTTTTTCTGCTGTGCATCATTTTAAGTAGAACCAGAAAAGGCTGTTTTGTAGCAATGAGCTACAGGTAAACGAAACTCACTTATGCAGTCGAAGGTTGTTGAGCAAGAAGACTGAATCCCTTCCTACCGGCACTTATATCCAGTTTGAAAGTCCCACACTCTCATTGCTTTGCTGATGTCACGCCGGTCAGCTGACTTTTGCCGCATGCGGGCTTACATCAATGTTCATGTAGACGATGGGCCTGGCGCCATTTTGGGCCAGGGAGCTCCGTCAACACGAGCCGCCACGGGAGCCAGTTCGGAGCAGGTAGGTGCATCGCCACACAACCCCCCCCCCAGAACTGGCGACACGCGCCTCGCAGCCTACAGCCTGAACTGTTGTAGGTTTGGGCGATCTGTCCATGTTTTGGGCCCTGTACTTCCACTGGCTGAGTTAGATCCAAATGGGCGGACTTGAGGCGGTCGACTGTCAACACTTCCTCAGGCCCACCAATGTCCAACACAAAAACAGACCCCTTGTTCTGGATTACTCTAAAAGGCCCCTCATATGGCTGTTGCAGC
>JARFYF010000119.1:29553482-29565978 GCA_030265395.1 Rhina ancylostomus | reverse complement strand
TGATGGGGCTCAGGTGTGTATTGTTATCTAATTAGTCTAGCATGGAATCCATGTGCTGGACAACAAGGCATTAATGGAGCCAAATTGAGGGCCAGAACTCAGAATCATGACACTTATTATAGCACAGAAGGAAGCCATTCAGCCCATCAGGTCTCCGTCAGCACCTGGCTGAGTAATCCCCATCAGTTCCATTCCCCTGCATCTTATCCTATCTCATGAGTCCATCATCAACGTTTTGGTTCATTTACTGGCTTGTAATTAAAGCACCTAGTAGAAACCACACCTGGTCATGGGGATTGTGCAAATGCCAGAAAGACGACACACAAGCTCAGAAGTGAACCAGAGTCCGTGAAGCTGTGAGCAGCAGCAGTAACTGCTGCACCACCGTGCCACCCTCATCTAGATGTTGACTGGTTTTACCATTTAGACACCCAGCTCCTAAATTCTCTGGAATTAACTGAACTGGAGAAATTTGCAAGGTAATTTTGTACAGATATTTTTAAAATCTATTTATACCTTTTCTTATATTTAGTATTTTAAGGTTTTTCTGTCATAAAGTCTGTTAATGGCTCATTTACAAAGCATTTTAGGGCAGAGAAGTATATAAAAATGATCACAGAAACATAAGAGACTGCAGATGCTGTAAGCTGGAGCAAAAAAAACCAAACTGCTGGAGGAAAGTCTTGACTTGAAACATCGACTGTCCATTTCCCTCTACAAATACTGCCTGAGCCACTGAGTTCCTCCAGCATTGTTTTTTTCTACATAATCAATTGGAATTAGTCAAGGAATGAATGTGTCTGAACTCCACTGTAAACATTCAGTGCAATGAATATATTTACTTTGACGAACTTTAAGCACCTTAGTTATATAAACCAAATAAGTGATTCTAAGATCATAACAACACAAAAATGGAAAGCAATTGCACACTAGCGTATTATAAACTGCTTTTGTAAATAGAGCTTCATTCCCCAGAGTCTGTCTATACCCAGCTCCATTCCCCAAAGTCTGTCTGTACTCTGATTCTGTGCTCCAGAGACTGTGGGCTTACAATAACAACACGAGATTCATGAACAACAATGACATGGATGGATAGATAGATCCCCACTAAACAAGTGGATGCGGAAACTGATTTGCTCAGAATTAAACTTTCGTCCAGAATTTCAGGCTTGATTTTAAGATCAGGGCTCATTTAAATTAAGTTGGTGAAGGAGATGTCTGCACTATCAGGCAAAAGCAAAACAGATAGTAGTCCACAGTTAAATCATTAAATTGGAAGGAAAGGCACTGGGAAAAAAGGCATCAGGGATCTGGAACATGTTGGAAGTTGGTAGGGTTGGGGGATGGTTGTGGCGTGGTAGGGTACCACCATCTGTAGATTGAGGTGGTAGTGTTGAATACAACAATCTACAATAGCCCATAGTTGAACATGGATCCAGGAATAACAAATCTGCATCTCCTAGTTCATGCTTTGATAAGTGGTTCTTAAAAAATTACTTTAGTTCCTCAGTCTGGCTGAGCATCTTAATATCTCTCCACACCAAAACAGATTAATTAGCTCAAAATATCTGAGAAATATTGTTGCTATCATTATACATGACCAAAATAGTCCGAAACACAGCCTCACCTTGAACTGTACGTATAGAATTTACTTTAGTCATAGGACTGAGTTCGTCGAGGATAACTTTTCCCATCAATGTAGAAGTTTCCTGATTTTCATTACACTGAGACAGCGATTTCTCAAGTGAAAGTACAGTACCCTCAGCACACACTATAGAATCTAAAAATAAAAGAAAATGGCTGTCATTGTGACAGAATATTACATGAAAATGCACTGAGTATTTTGTAGAACATAAGTGAGAACTGTATGTATTAAACATCATTGGTCTTTTCCCCCTCTATGAAATTTTGACTATGCAAGTCTAAAGATGGAGGGTCTATGTTGAGATATAAAAATATCATTTTCAAATCAAAGAATATCTGCTAAAGAAAATTCATCTTCTCTAATTACTCATCTTTTTGAAAGGTATTTCAAACAGTAAAGAAATGAAGATTGACAACAGACATCAATCGTACAATATGTTTAAACTATTGAAGTTTTATTGTACATATAATATTATATTGCAGTTTGTTGAGTAAAAATTTCAAGCAAGAACAGAAGGCAACTGATTTGTACTAACCAGGAGTTTAGTTTTCATTACTGTTTCTCTTAGGTAAATAAAAACACAAATACAAGTATTTACAGTCAGTTTGAATATACATTGCCCAAGATGTGCAATCTTACTTGCAACTCATCAGCAAATTATATAGTCCTAATGATTTAACGTTCTAATGATTTAGCTTTGACACAATGCTGGTAACTATGTTTTGGAGTTTCTGATTCTGGCAACCAGGCTATATGTGAATATTGTGGAATCCCAAAGTTTGAGGCAAAAGACCAGAAGGATGTTTAAACCTTGTGCCTTTAAGTTTCCCCACAGCCATACTGGAATCAGTGTAACATGTCTGAATTTCCAGGACAATGTACTGTGTTGTTTTATTAATTCCAATATTTGTGGCCATGTCTTCAGCTTTCCAGCCCCTAAACTCTGAAATTCCCTGCCATATTTCTTTACCTAACCTTTTCGCTTCCTCAGTGACACTCTTTAAAACCTCTTTGGTGAGTCTTTTAACCATTCGTCCTAATGGCCAGGAAGAACTGTTCTCACAAAAACACCAATGCCAGAACTTACCAATGCTTTCTTGTGGAAGTCCTGATTTTCAGCACTGACTGAGCCCCAGTGAGCAGTGGCAACAGGAACTGCTAGCTGCCCCAATGGACTCTTCATGGAGTTCAACAGGCAATATGAACTTCTGTAGACTTATCAGGTCAGAGGCTTGGAAGTCTCATTGCTGAGTCTCAGTGCCACCATCCGTATCCAAATGAATTGGTGATATGAGTCACAGAGAGCTATAGCTCAGGAAAAGGTCCTTCGGTCCACCGAGTCTGTGCTGACCATCAACCACCCATTTACACCAATTCTACATTAATCCCATTTTTGATTTTCGCCAAATTCTTTTCAACTCCCCAGATTCTACCACTCACAAGGGGCAATTTACAGTGGCCAACTCGCATGTCTTTGGGATGTGGGAGGAAAATAGAGCAGCTGGAAGAAACACACGTGACCACAGGAAGAACATGCAGACACAGCACCTGAGGTCAGGAATGAATCCAGGTTTCTGGTGCTGCACAGCAGCGCCACAACTAGCTGTGCTTCTGTGCTACCCAGTCAGTGCCTGTAGAAAGGTGGATGTTATTTTCCTATTATTTAATTAAGTTAGCTACAATGTTTTTATTTTCAGAATATCTTAATGTGTTAAATGTAAAATAGAAATGAATAAGGTATATTTTAATTTAAAGTTCTGTTTTAAAAAACGGGCTCCAAACTTTACTGAATGTAAAAGATATCCATAAACATTCAGCAACAGTGGTACCTTCAACCGTGAGTGAGCCTGGGGTGGAGTGGCGGGTGGGGGGGAGGTAGGGGAGTAAAGTGGGGGACAGTGCTTCACAGGATGTCAAAGCTGTTTTGTGAGCGCAGCAGACAGACTGCACTGAAACAGCTCCAATGCTGCAACCAGCCATGCCAAAGTGCTGGGATGGAGGCTCCCAGAGGAACACTGTGCACGGGACTAAGCTGGAACAAACAGATTTGCCCCTTTTGTTTTGAGATTCTGCATTGATGGTTGTTTAATAACACTTCTGTGTAGCACCTTGAGATATTTTGCAGCATTAAAAGGCACCATATAAATACATAAATAGACTGAATTAAGTTTTTCGTTAACTGTAACATTTGACTGATTGGTAGAGATTTCACATCCAGCTTCACCACAAACTGAGCAAACGAGGACCCAGATTTTCTAATCAACCTTATTTCACTGCTTTATTAGTTTATTACTTTTATATATTATTTTAATATTTTTGTTTACTTCTTCATAATTCTTTACTCCAATTCTGTCCAAATAAATACCCTTCTCTAAACTTCCACCATGTCCTTGACCATTTATTGCTTTCAGCTCTGTATGTCTCCTGTAACTTCCTGTTGGGATTCTTCCAGCCTGGTTTCCAGCTAATTCATAACACGCCAACAAAGTGCTGAATGACACTTTGCGTTTTCACTGTGGCGTATTAGCTCTGATTCTCCCCAACCTCCTCACTGCACCCACATGGCCAACTATGCCATTTCTCATCAACCATCTCTCCTAGATTTCTACTCTATCAAACTGCCCTTCCATGGTTTCATTGCTACTTATCCAGCCAAAACTTGCCTACCTCCTTGAATAATTTCTCCTCTCACCCCTGCATTAGGGCCTTCAGAACCCCTAGGGATTCATCCTTGCTCCTCTACTCTTCCTCATTCATGTGCTTCTACTTATCATGGCACCAACTCAAACTTGAGGTTCACTTCTTTACACTTCATTTTCCAGTGTGGTTGGGCTGCCAGTGTGACGCAGAATCACAGCAAGTCCAAAGTATGGATGAGTCTTGAATGCAGTCAACTACCTGGATGCTGAAATTATTCTTTCTTGAATCTATAATACATTTCACTCCCTTGCCACTCTTGTTACCTCACTGCTCAGCCACATGCTTAGGCTGAACCAAACAGCATGGTGTTATAGTTTATCTGAGAAGAGTGTCCACATCTCCACCATTACCAAGTTCCTTTATATCCACATTAGCAACATTATCAACGCCCATATAAAACCCACCAACATTAAAATAATCTTGCAACCTTCTAACAATTATTAAAATGCTATGCTTTCATCTTTTACGCTAAATAAACATCAAATTGTCCAACGATGCAGTCAATTCCTATCAAACTGTCTCAGCATCTCCCAATACACTCAGATTAAAGATCAGCTGCAATCTGCTCTGCAGAATCACCTATTTGTCCCACTGCAACACTGAATCACATACTTGTTCTACCCTTAGTCATGCAAATTCTGGGTATTTTATACCCATATCCTGCTCACTTGATTCCATCAGAGGTGGCAGGGGTCACAGCCCCAGAGCTTCCCCAAGTATCTTCACTTAATAATCTATCCATTTGATCTGGGTTCCATCTCAACTCCACAAGGTTTGGCATCCACTCCTCTAGTTTCTCACGTATTGAAATGCTCTGTAAGTTGCTCAATCCATTTTGCCTTGCAGATTTTTGCATCTTATCTCTCAATTCTAATCCTTTTAAAAGATTTTGTATTTTAATGTATTTCACAATCCCTTTGGTGTATAAAACAACACCTGAAGAAATATCTTCCAAGAATCCTTTATCGAACCAGGTCTTACCTTTTTCAACGATGGCATCTTTGAACATCACGATGCTGGATATTTCACCATTCAGTGTTTTAGTAACCTCAGTACTCAGCATGCAGAATGAGGTTACACAGACTGAGAGGGTTCTAGATAGTCCATAATCAAGACTTGCAGACTGTAGTGTTGAATCAGTCACAAAAAGCCAATCATTCTTACCCATCAATTGAGTGGATTTTTGATCCTGTAAAAAAATATTTTAGTATTACATACTGTTAAACTTGCTAATCTGTCTGCTATAATTTGAATTGATACACAAGAAAGAATAAATATATTTATAAAAGTTTTATGCACTGACATAACAGGTGCTATGTGTGATAAATTTGCTGCCAAGCTGTTCCTGTGCAACCGTGGCAAAAGAACTTACAAGATAAAATACAGCAAGACTACAGCACAAGGAGAGGCCATTTGGCCCACTAAGTCTCTAGAAACTCTTTGCAAGAGCAATCCCACCAGCCTTTTACCCTATTTTCACACATATTTGTTCAAATTCTTTCATGTACTTATCTGGCTCCCTTTTGAATACTGCAGTTGAACTCACCTTCATCAGTAACCACTCAGTGCATAAAACAGTTCTTCCTCATTACATTTTTTGTTCATTACCCAATCACCCTTCACTGTATATCCTCTGGCTCTTGACCTCCTGCCAATGGGAACAGTTTCTACTCATCTATTCTGACTTGACTCTATAAAGACTAAATTTCTCTGCATGATCCTCTCTCAACCTTCTCTGTACCAGGAACAATCCCAGCTTTTGCATTCTTTCCATGTAACTGAAAACCATCAAACCTCTGGACTCATTTGAGTAAACCTCTTCTGCACCCTCTCTGCTTCATTACATCTCCCTGAAAGTGTGCTATGTAGAACCTGATACAGTACTCCAGTTGTGGACAAACTAGACTCATTGTGATCTTGCATTCCTGTACTTCACACTTATATTTATAAAGCCCTGGATCCCAAATATTTTTTTAAAACCACTTTCTGTAGGCTGGAGAGGAGGAATCTGAGGGGTGACCTGATAGAGGTATATAAAATTATGATGGGTATAGATAGGGCAGACAGTAAAAGTTCTTTGTTCATGAAGGGGTTATCTAAGACAGGAGGGCATACGGTAGGTTTAAGGTGAAAAGGAGGAGGTTTGGAGGAGACTTAAAGGGGAAATTTTTCACACAGGAGGCTGGAGTTTGGAAAGGTCCAAAAAGGTGGTGGAAGCAGATATCCTCATGACATTTAAAAAGCAAGTACTTGAATCACTGGGGCAAGGAAGGCTTTGAACCTTATGCAGGTAAATGGGATTAGTGTACATTGGTAAGAAGCACGGCATGTACATGGTGGACTGGAGAACCTGTTTCTGTGCTGAATGATTCCATGAATCCATTCAGTATGCAAGGGCGACCCTGAGTTTCTGGTTGCTTGTCAGTTTAGATTTTCCATCCCATTCTAACTTGACTTTGACTTCCTGCAATGCTCCAATGAAGCCAAATGTAATATCAAGGAACAGCACCTGATTTATTGTCTAGGCATGCTGCAGTGTTCTGAATACTGAATTTTAGATAACCATTCTTTACTGTTTCTGTCAGAACTAGTCAGTTCTGATGTAAAGATCTAGGGAGATTGAGGAACTGAAGGAAATAAATATTAGTAAAAGAAAGTATGAGAGAAGCTGATGAGACTAAAAGATCATAAATCCTAGCGACCTGATGATCTACATCCAGAATTTTGAAAGAAGTGGCTTTATAGATAATGCACACTCAGTTGTCTTCCAAAATTCTATAATTCCTGGAATTGTTCCTTTGGATTGAAGGGTAGTAAATGAATCCCTTATTGAAGAAAAGGAGAAAGAAAAATCAGGGAACTACACACCTGTTTGCCTAACATCATTAGTAGGAAGCATGTTGGGATCAGCAGTGAAGGATATAATAGTGGAGCACATTGCAAAGAACAATAGCATTGAGCAAACAGCATGGAATTATGGAAGGAAAATCAGGTTTGACTAATCCATTGGAGTTCTTTGAGGATACGACTAGTAGGTAAGGGGGAAAACACTTGGCAATATGTGTCCTGTTACTTGACAACTTTTTCCTGCACTTGAAATAATATCTGAATCTTCACTATTATTTTTTTCTCTCCCTCCAAAACACTGCATCACAATAGGGCAGCCACAAAAATAAAAGTTGGCTGCAACAACACCACACTCTGAATCCCTGATTGGTGATATTACAAAGTCAGTAGGTAAGCCTAAACTATGGTTTTACCTGTTTTCCAATGTTCATATGAAAATATTTAGAAGTCCAAAAATTATCTGCACTGAGCTGACAGGAGTGAATTCACAATAACCAATGTTTTCTATATATCAGCAGCAAATGCACTTGTACAATATTGATCGGTTCAACATCAACTTGCATTGGTTAAATAGCAACTGAACATCTGAGAAGATTCTTTTTTGCACTATAGTGAGTTCTTCTTGCAATAGCAGAATTGAATTTTACCTGTACTAAACTGCTCAGAATTATGGAAATGAAAGAATACATCCCTCTTTGTAGTATTTTTCACATTCACAGGATCTTCTGAAGCACTTATCAGCCAGTGTAGTAACTGTTTAAGTTATAGTAATAGAGAATTCATAATACAGGAAACACAGCAGGCAATTTGTACACAGCAAGATCTCAATGGCAAATGAATAGATGATTCTTCAGTGATGTTGACTAAGTATAAATGCTGGTTGATACACTAGGTAGAATTGTCCTCCTCTTCATTTAAACTGTATCATAGGATTATTTATATTCAATTAAGAGGGCAGACGAGGCTTGGTTTCAATCCCCCCGTACTGCACTGAAACACTAGGCTGGATGAAGTGAGACACGAATCTACAACCTTCTGATTCAGCACAAATAAGATCAAAAATTTACTAAGTAAATTCCAGGAGTATTATAATTATACTAACATATCGTGGCATTTTAAAAAGTATTTTTTAAGCTGTTCATACCTGGAGCCTTCTGTAAATGACTTCTGCTTTGAAACTACATCGTTGATTTTCAGGAATATGCTAAAATTAGAGATGAACAAATGCAATACTTAAACTAAAATGCTACATTATTTTAAACATACACTGATATTTGTTGCACAATAAAGCTAATACTTCAAATTATCCTGTAAAGTGCACTATACCCTCAAATGAGAAATGGAAAAAAAATTCTTCTGGTTCTTAAAAAATTACAACTAAATTATATAAATAAAAGTTGTTCTTACTGATAAATTAAGATGTTGATCTTTTTTTTTGAAAGAAAGGAATTGTAATGATTACCCAGAGCATCCCAAAGTGTTTTACAATCAATTAAGTACAGGCTGTCCCTGGGTAATGAATAGGTTCTGTTTTTACAAATGTCCATAAGTCGATTTTGTCCATAAATTGCAAAGTACACAAAAATCACTTGATATGGTAACCATACCTCCACAATTGTAATGCATGGCATCAAAAGCAACACTGATAAGAAAGAACAATTACTGAAAGTGGAAAGAGGGAGGAATGTAGTTCTGCCATTCGGAGGAAAGAATGTATGTACGTATATCAGAATTTTGAATTGAATAATGTTTATGGTAGTTTGGTTGTATGTAGGGGTGTCCATAATTCAGGCGCTTATAATGTAGGGGTGGCTTGTATGTTTTTTGCATGTTCTTTGCATATCTGCGATAATTATTCTGTACTATCTTTGCAATGTAGGGGAAGTGGCAGTATACAGCAAGCTTCAATATGAGAAACACCAAATAATCAGTTTTTATTATTAGTATGCACACCATGTACAACTCTGCTGGAATTTTTTGAAATAGTGTTCCATCCAGATGAGAGAACAGCTGGATCCTTGGTTTAAAGGTGACACTTCAATAGTACAGCATAACATCAGCACTGTGCCAAATTGTCAGCCAAGTACTTTGTGTAAACTAATGCCAGAACCTCTTTGAGAGGCAAAAGTGTTCCTGACAGAGCTACACCAGGCAAAGAAAAAGATCATGGGCCACATCTCATAAAGACTAGTGCCTGACAATCCAATCAAATTTTGGGGCTTTTGGTGTTGGACTAAGTCCAAGTTGAAATTTTCAGAAGAGACTGGTTTTGAGTCTAGATCATAGTTCATGGCACAATAAAAAATGTGCAATCGTTATCAATTTCAGTTTAAAACAACAGGATCCTTTTCCTGGAATCTACAACATAAATTAAAACACTGAGGCTGAAACAACATCAACAGATTAAGTACCATCAGAAGCCAGGCATGAATCAAGCTCTACATAAAGCTTGAAATATTTGACATGTTGACAGAACATCCCGATACCTGAAGAATATGTTTTAAATTATTTATTATTCTAGGCCGGTAGAGGTCAGATATAGTTTCATTCTGAACCACCTCCACTCCTCCTTCCCCTGGCAGAGGGGCAAGAACATAGCAAAAACTTGGAACAGGCAGAATTGCATCAGTCGGCAAATCCATGTGCTAGAAAAGAATAACATTGCGCATTACTTTCAATCTACATTATAAATGATAAGCAGCATATTCCTATATAAGCATTATTGACATGGACCATTATACTTGATGCCAACAAGACAACTCAGTAAAATTTTATTTTTAATTTACAATGAAGTTTACACAATGTTTCTTAACTTCAATTTGCAGCACAAATCTAAATGTAGACTCAGACAAATAAAGATTCAAAAGGGAAAGTTAGTCTGTTGAATATGATCACAAGAGTAACACTACATACAACACTGTGTTTTAATTTTACTATTACTACTTG
Source organism: Rhina ancylostomus (assembly GCA_030265395.1). Lineage (NCBI taxonomy): Eukaryota > Metazoa > Chordata > Chondrichthyes > Rhinopristiformes > Rhinidae > Rhina > Rhina ancylostomus. The sequence goes on along the minus strand of JARFYF010000119.1, from coordinate 29,555,840 downwards.
TCATTGGAGCCAAAGCAACAAATATACAGTATACCCAGGTCAATCTTACACTTGAGAAAAAAGGGCTCAAGGGCAAGACTTTGTAGTTGGTAGTGAACTTCCCATACTTGCTGCTGATTTTTGGAAAAAAGTACTGATCTACCCGGTGATCCTCCCAGTGGGAACTTTCAAGGGAAAGGTGGCTGAATTCTTTGCAGTGAGATTTTAGGTACATAACATGGTGTTTCCAAACTGAATCCACTATAGAAATAGGGGAAACATTCCCTGACTTAGTCAGGAATGGCAGACATTGTTTTTGAGCGTTTTAGATACATTCAAACATAACCACAAGCCAGTGGAACTTGCTACACTTTGTTTTTAAATTATATTCAATATAAAAACTTAAAACATGTTGAAACACTTAATTTTAAACACATTAAAACAATTCAGAAAAAAATTTCAGAGTGCCTTTTAACCATAATCCTGAATTCAAATAACAGGGGAAGCATGAACTTTGTCTCCTCCAAACCAGCACACACAGAATCTTTGGAAAAGTTCTCAACTATAAAGTGGCGAGGAAAAAGAATAACCCTTGCTTCCTTGAAGACTTCCATGTGGGGCATAGTCCAATGCTCAATGGCAAACCATGGCAGAAACTTCAGCGTTTTTGCTTTTAGTTGCACACCAATGCCAAAGATAGTGTCAGCTACATAGAGAAATAATGGTGTATGCTGACAGTTTTGCCATCATTACCCAACAAAATCCAGGCCTATGAGTGTCATAAATACATAATGTTCTGTTGATTTGCATCTTAATTTGTTACCCTCATTTGGACCTTCTCAAATTAAGATTTTTGGGTTAACCTACTCCATCAAGTCCCTAAATAAGTTGATTTCCTTCATTTACTTTATCAAACAAACCCTAAACATTTACCCAGTCTTTTTTTTAAGTGAAAGCAGTACTTGCTCAATATTAATTTCCAGATATCATCATTACCTCTTGGCTGTCTTGACTGTGCCCATGGACTTTTGGAGGAACCAATGGAGGCCACAGACTTTCAATAAGACTGAAGAGCCCTGAAGACCTGAGAGATAAAGTGGGAACCAAATTAAATCACACTGAAATCTTACGAGTTAACTTATTATTGGTTTTGCCAAGCAAATGGCACCTTTGACAAGGGAACATAAGAAATTTCCGATGAGTAACAAATGTGACCTTACTATTTAATAAAGGGAAGATAAATTATGGAATTACCAGCTTGTTAGTCTGAAATTAATAATATGGTCACCCCCTATTTTTTCCAAGCTCCAGAGCATTCTAAACGCCAAAGCTAGGGAAGCTCAATTGTTATATATTCAAGCTGACAGTGATAAGAAATTTTGGAATCTATGGATAGCAAAGGACACGTAGGATATATCAATCAAGTGTGGAAACTGGAGTTTGAGGAAAATCAGCTGTGATTTTTTTGAATGGTAGAGCAGTCTCAAGGGCTGTGAGGCCAATCCTGCCCATATTTGTATTGTTATGTACCACTGAACTACAGTTGTATTTCACTCTTCATCTTATCATTGCATATGAGTTTAGCCACTGAGGTTAAGTATAGATGTGAACGATAACATTGTGATTTGGACCAATGGAGAAGTTAAAATATCCACATTTCTTAAATGTTCATTGAAACAATTACAGAAGTGCATGCTCCAGACATAAAAGAATTGAAGGAAGCTTAGAAAAAAAAATTGAGAGGGTGTTATAACATGGATCATTCATGATAAACCTAAGGGCATGCAGACCTATTGTACTTTGGAATTGGTTTATTATTGTCATTTGTACCGTGGTACAGTGAAAAACTTGTCTTGCATACCATTCATACAGATCAATTCATTACACGGTGCATTGAGTTAGTAAAACAATACAGATTGCAGAGTACAGTGTCACTGCTACAGAGAAAGTGCAGTGAAGGTAGACAACAAGGTACAAGGTCATAACGAGGCAGATTGTGAGGTGGAGAGTCCATCTTATCGTACAATGGAACTGTTCGATAGCCTTATAACAGCAGAACAGAAGCTGTTCTTGAGCTTGGTGGTATGTGTATCTTTTACCTGATGGGAGGGGGGAGTGGGGTTGAAGAGTGGATATCCAGGGTGGGTGGGGTCTTTCATTATGCTGGCTGCTTTACCAAGGCAGCGATAAGTATAGACAGAGTCCACAGAAGGGTGACTGGTTTCCATGATGTGCTGAGCCATGTCCACAACTCTCTGCAGCTTCTTGGGGTTCCGGGCAAATCAGTTGCCATACCAAACCATTGAGATAGGATGCTTTCTATGGTGCATCGATAAAAGTTGGTGAGTGTCAAAGGTGACATGCCAAATTTCGTTAGCC
>JARFYF010000119.1:29414355-29424939 GCA_030265395.1 Rhina ancylostomus | reverse complement strand
TTATTTGATCATGGATTGACCTGCTGAGTTCCTCCAGCAGATTGTTTGTTGCTCCAGATTCTAGCACCTGCAGTCTCGTGCCTCGATGCTTTTTTAAAATTATTTGAATGCTTCACAGACTGAAATAGACTGGGACAGAAACCAGAATAAAACTTAGGTGAAAGCTGAAATATCAAACTTCAGACAGTTTTGAAATAATTATCCGAGGGAATGACGATCCGTGTGTAAAATTTATTTTGAAGCTAGAGAGTTCATTGACCATATTCCGTGAAGATCAAGGCAATATATTCTGGCACCCAAATTCTCAAAGGGACTGACATCTTGCAACTTTAAAATCGAATGAAAGGAGGATGTTTTGGACAGGAATATTCAATCAGAGCTGTAAACGTTACTTGGCAAGACATTTAAAAAAAAACTTAGTGACACTTCATTCAACAAGGTATAATGTTTTTGCCTTTTAACAACGGATAGTTGCATTTCTCCTTAACTCGCTGATGATGTCAGAGAAGGAAGCAACAAGGCACTCTTTGGAAGGGCAGAAAATTACTTGCAGCGGCTTTGTGCAATCGGTATTTAACTGCACTTGTCCGGAGAGGCTGTCGGGTTTCCTCCTGCGTAGTTGCCTCTTAGTCTTACTGTTTCACATTCTTGGCATGTCCAGGTTTTTTGGTGTTGCACTCGTTCCTTGTCTTCCTCTTCTCCCACCTTTTGTCTTTTACCTTTTACTTTCTCCATTCCACACTCTATCTGCAGTCGCTGTGTCAGCCTCCCCTCGGTTGTGTGGGTTGTAACAGTGGACCATCCCTTGTTGCACAAGCGACCATGGTGGTATGCTAATTGCAACTGAGCAGGAATATTGCTAGGTTGGCAAAGTGTGTTCCTACAGCTTAGCAGTGACAACTTACTGCTGTTTTGTCTCTGTTACAAAAGACCTCTACAAAACTGAGCAACTGATTCCATTTGCATTAGTGAGCGAATGTCTGGAAATCACTGTCACTGTGAGAGGTTCTCTTTACTCATCAAATAAAAGACACCTCAAATCCTCGCGTGCCACTTGTGCTCTAGAAAATGAAGAGCAGCTTGCCAGCTAATAAATTATTCATGTGAGCAAATTATTTTTAAACATGTGCAGGGTGAATATGATTCAGTACTGTGGTACCGCATACATCTACAGAGTGCATAATGAATACTTGGCCAAGCTACCTGTGGTTGCAGTTTAATCAAGGGGTGGGGGGGGGGGGGGTGGGTTTCTGATGACATCCAAGCAGCAGCAGAGAAGATTGAATGGTTTTAAAATCAACATCTAACCAAGGTTTATAATAGACAGCCTTGAACTCCCCCTTGCAATCTGTGTGGTTTTCTTTGTAGTATTTTCCAATTCAGTTTCACAGCTTTTTTTTTGCATTAGCTGCAGCTGTCACCATGTTGTGTGTCCTTGACAAGGAAATGCTCGCTTAAAAAGTATTAAAGCTTTTTTGATCACGACAAAAGACTATTTAGCTTTGTTTTACGATTGCTTTCTAAAATTTATTGTTGGAAGCTATCACAATGTTTTGACCTTCTTAGTAGTGAACAATTAAAAGGTGTGACAGAAGGCAACAATAGAGAAGCTTTTAAAAAAGAACTGCATGTAACTTTCCTTATTTGATGGTTTAATCCCTTGCCATAGTTGCTTTGGGTGGCTCTTAATGTGCATTTTCCTTTTGACAGAAGTCCAAGCTGCGCGTAAGTTAGAGAAGAACAAAGCCAAGGCTGCTGAAACCTTTAAGGAACTGGATGACAATGAAGATGGCTTGTGAGTATATCAACTTGCTTTGATTTCCCTTTTCAGGGATATTTTTAAAAAGTCTTACAAATTAGTCACCCTTGTATTCTGAGTTAGTGGGACTGAAAACAATTCATCTTCTCTCATTCTCACAAGGTTGGACTTTCTCCAGAAATACTTTAGTGTTCCTTCTTGCCTATTATTCATGAATCTTGTGTGTAATTTCTCTGAATAAGCCTGTCTTGCATTTGCCAGCATCTGCCCTGCTGGTACTTGGATTTCCTCTTTTGAGCATTCGTTTAACAATTTAACAATCTATTCAACCAGATTTTCTTGTTAAACAGTTGGGAATGGTTTAAGATCATGCTTTTGCAGTGTCTATTTTGGACAAGTACTGTATATCAAAGAGCAAACAGAATAAAATTCTTTATCTTGTAGGTGAATGTTTTCACTGATTTAAAAACTAAGATTGAGATATACCTAAAGTTTTAATTACTTAGATAGTTCTTCCCGCTGTCATAGAGTCATAACAGCACATAAAAAGGCCCTTTGGTTGACCACATCATTACCTACCTGTCTATACTAATCCCATTTACTAGCACTTAGTCTGTACTTCCTATGCCTTCGCAACTTAAGTACTCACTTAGATACCTGCACTTCTTGTGCAAGTACCTGACTCCACCATCTTCTCAGGCAGATGCATCTGAGATTCCAACCATCCTTTGGCTGAAAATGTTAACTGTTCTCTATCCACGGAAAGCTATCTAATCTGATGAGTCTTTCCTGCACTTTGTTTTTATATCATTTTTACAGCATGTGCAGCTTTTATCTACTTCTGGTTCCTTTAAGTCTCATGCCTCATATGTCCTGTCTTCTCAGTATACTTGCAGTGTCTTTGGCAACTGAAGATGGGCATTAGGCCTCCCTGTCAGCAAAGATCCCTTGTTCTCTCTACATCTCACCCTTTCTTTGCAACTTAAAATCTTTTTCTCATCCTTAACTTCTTATGGTCATACATTTTTCTCATCTCAGATGTTGCTTGACCTGCTTCTAGCATTTTGTTTTTATTTCATATTCCACCTTCAGCAGTAGTTAGTATGTCACAGCTCCCGTATTTTGTTTTTGTTTCCATTCATCTCCTTACATCTCCGCCAAACCTAATTAACAAGTCTTCACTACCCTCTCTCAACTGGCACCATTTGAGTCTTTTAGTCTTTCTTTGTCCCCACCTATCATAGACATTTCCTTTGTTTCCTCTACCCCTACCCCTTATCTGTAACTCAAATCAAGCTTGAAGCAAACTGTAATTATTTTTCTTAGTTCTGATAAAAGGTCATCTTCATGAAACACTTTCTCTCTCCACAGCTGCTGTATGACCTGCTGAGTATTTTCAGCTCTATGTTTTTTCTTTATTTTATGGGCAATATCCTGTAAACACCCTGCTTCCACTTCCTTAACAATGAATTCCAGCATTCTCCCAATAATCAATGTCAGGTTATTGTTCCACTTCCTCTTTCCCTCCTTTCGTGAATACATCATAGCCTTCCAAATTTGTGCTCACTTTTCCCAGAACTTGTCAAAATCCTTCCAATTGGATTCCAACTTACTATTTCAAATTCATTTAATCTTCTTTGAAGATAAATACAAAATATATTTAATATCTCAACTGTTTCCAAAAATAATTTCTCCTGTCTACTTCATTAATAATGGATTCCAGCATTTTCCCAATAACTGATGTCATTCTTAGTTTTCTAGTCTAGTTTTCAAGTTCCTCTTTCTGACCTTTCTTGAATTCCCTGTAGCCTTCCAGATTTGTGTTGCTACTCTTTTCCTGCTCAAAAGAATGAAATCTTGACAACTGAAGTGCATGATTTAGAGCAAAATGCATTGGCCCTAGTATTGCTGTAGCAAACTGCTAACATTTTCTTTGGTAAATGCAAACAAGTTTTGAACTTCAGCTCATGCATGTTCAAATGGAGAAATTTTGAACTCGTTGATATATTTCAGCCATTGAATCTATCAGTATATTCTGCCATTGGACATTGTTGAGAATGTGTTCATGGATCGTGTGCCAGGTAAAATCTGATACAGGAGTCACAAGTCCATTCACTTTCAATGAAAATGTTACAGCTGGGAGAAACTTAGTTAAGAATAACACAATTTGCCTATTTATAACATGTTTTATTTAATAATGTTGCATTTTAATTTCTTTTTAATTGTTTATTTTATTTTTTAATAGTTTTTAAATATTTCTGATTGTCAGAGACATTTAAAAATTTCCTAGTTTCACAGCTCTGACAGGTGGTATAGTTGTGGATGTAGTTTTGTCTGTCACACTTGCTCTGCCCATCCATGTGAATGGATTAGATTGTCCAAGTTCATGGCAAAACACAGTGACTCAATCAGGGTATGGGACACTCTCACCTAAGATGCTTGGCTTTACAGATCTGAACCAGGTTAAGTAAAGGGTGATCAAGAAGCTGAGTTATAAAGTCCACCCAGCAAAATCAGACAAATATACTTGTGCTGTGATGATATTCTTAAGTGTAGATGGTAGAGTAATCTGGCTGCGTCAATCTCAAGTTCAATAATCAATGTGGTGACTTGCTGCCAGACACTACAAGAGGGATGTCATAATTGATACCATTAGATTTTTAAAATATGGATTTGTTAAATTCAGTGATTCAACTGAAAAATCAGATGCTACGTAGCAACCCTCTCCATGATGTAACTGCCACGGAAACTCTCAAACTAGGCTCATCTGGTCACATTAGTTACATTTCAGAACATTGGTATTTCTGAGTACTGTTCACTGTAATAATCAATACGATCAAATTAGGAGGAGAGAATTTAATACATATCTGAATGCATCACAGAAAATTTAGTTCGTTGAAAGAATTATAAATGCAAATAATGTACAGAAAATACATTCAACCTTGATGAATACCCTCTGAAAGCAAGTCAAATGGACAGATGTGTAGACACAGTTTCCACACTTTATAAAAATGACTGGTATTACCAAGCTGTGAAGGATGAAGAAAAATATATTTCTAATGCCATAGAGCAGTACCTTCACAAAAAAGCTGCTATCAATATAAAAATTCAAAAAGACTTGGTTGGTTGGTGGTGAGAAAGGCCCTCTCCTTCAGATCTTTCACATATGATTGGCATATAGGCTACAAGCACGCTGCCCTTATGACGTCTGCACTGGAAATGAGACCATTGTCCATTTGCTTTGTGAATGCATCTTTGCCAGACAGGTTCTGGATGAAATGCTGGGGTATTTTGTCAAGATTCAAACTGAACTCTGTGCTATTCAGGCTGTTCCCAGTGTCACACACCAAGACAAATACCAACTGCTGTTGAGAAACTATCAACATAGTCAAAGTTGCCTTATGGTATGCATGAAATTCATTGACGCTCCAGACTAAGGCAAACAAGTGCTGCAAACCGACACACTCAAAAGCCCAGGAGTGCTAAGGGTTTTGCTGAAGCTGGGTGCAGTCACTGCAAAGGCTCTTTGGGGAAGGGCCACAGTTTGGGGCTTTTCTGCCATTGCACACGAATCAGCTGAAACCTGTGTTAGGATCCAATGAAATATTTCCTTCAAGGTTGTAAATGAACGACAAATAATGATATGCTAATATTAAGTAATGGAAGTAACATGATTTGTTATGAAAACGTTAATTTGAATGTTTTGTATTATGTACTTATGATTTTTAAAGCATTTTCTTGAAAAAAAACTCAAAAGTCTTCTTCTAATGAATATAATTGCCAAGTTCTTCCTTTTAGTTACATAAAGAGTTAAGCTCCCCAACTAATCAGCCGATATGCATTGTAGGAGAATGAACTTCATTCTCCTTTGGCTTCAGACCAGTAACAGACGTCACTAAATGACACCCTGGAACACTATGTTCTTGGCAAACAAACAAAAATGTGTTTAAACATACCACTGGGTAAAAGAGTCAATGCAAGAAAGCATTTTTAAAATTAAGATAATAATAGTTGCAGACTTCAAAATACAAGCAAAATGTGGTGAAACCAATCCACTAAATTTCTCGTCCATCACTATAGCAACCAGATCATTTAACTGCTTAATTACTCCTCCCTTCGCAACCTAGTATATCATGTGACTGTGTACCTGAAAATTCCAGCCCACTGCTAGAAGTTATGTAGGACAGGGAGTGATCAACCACAAGCCCAGAGTCATTTCCTGTCAAATTTAAAAAAGGCAGAGCAGGTCACCTTTAAAAGCAATAAATCAAAGAACAAACTGAACAAACAAAATTAACAATATCAGCAGTTATAAAAATCCTTTGTACATATCCAATTGAAAATGAACCACTGCACCATATTACTTCAACATAATATTTAACAGATATGCAATTAATAGTGGAAAGTTATTTAATCTTGGCTGTTATTTCTTGAATCATAAGCCTTTACTAAAAAATATGATATGAACACAATACCAAAAATGCTCAAATTAGTTTGAGCATTGTAACTGCTCCATTGTAACTGTGACAAAAGTAATCTACCCCTCCCACTTTTTTTCATGCAGTTAGCAGCCTTTAACATGATTACCATATTATCCCTCTCCAACTTTTATTCAGCTAGGTAGGATCACAATCACCTGTTTCCATTTTCAATCAAATCTGTCAAAGCTAGGGCAGGTGGCACAGTTCTGCAACCAGTGGAGCTGCTACCTCACAGCTTCAGCAACCTGTATTCAGTCCTGATCTCCAGTGTTGGCTGTGTGGAGTTTGCATGTTCTCCCTGTGACCGAGTGGTTTCCTCTCACATCCCAAAGAAGTGCAAGTTGGAAGGATCATTGGCAATGTAGTAAATTGTCCATAGTGGGTAGATAAGTGTTAGAATCTAGGGGAGGTGATAGAAACGTAGGGAGAATATTTAAAGAAAATTAGAGGGTCAATGGAATTGCTCTTTGAGCCAGCACAGACTTCATGGTCCAAAATAGCCTCCTTGTATGTCATAAATCTAGAAAATCACTTCCACTAGCTTCTCTTCCCAATCCCACACCTCTATGCTCCTCAAAGATCTACTCTTGGCCTCCTACTTTTCATTCATATCTTGCTATTAAGCAGTATTATTAGTTTCCTTATGTTTGCTATTACCCAGCTTTACCTCATCACCACTGCTTATGTCCCATGTCTCTCAAAGCATGTCCGGCATCTAAAAATAGATGAGCTGAAACTTTCTCCAAACAAATATTGGAAACACCAAAGCTATCATCTTCAGAAGTAGCCATAAACTATTTCCTAATCATTGATTCCAGATGAAGGGTCCCAGACCTTCAAAGTTCTCTCTCCACCGATGTTGCTGGACTTGCTGAATGTTACCAGCATTTTCCGTTTTTATTTGGGTGTCAAATTTTACTCACTAACGTCCCTGTTAAAACTGGGATGATATGCTCCATTAAAGGTGCCACATAATACACATCAATGTTGCTGTTGGTGTTGTTTGCATCCATTTGTTCTCATTTGTTGCAGATACCTTTCCTTCAGATGAAGTTAGGAATTTTGCTAACATTATCCAAGCTTCGTTGAAATAAAGAGAAATTCATTAGACAGGTACTCAACTTTGCAATGAGTCATTTCAGAACAGCTCAAAGAGCACTTCCTTTTCATATCACTTGGCTGAACTCACTCCCTCTTGCACAAAGAAACACCCATACTTAAAAATAACCAGTAACAAATTTACCGAAGTTGAACACTACAGCAGCAGTTATGATGCTTATACCAAGAATGTATTTGAATATGTACTCAATTTTTACACAAAGCTTCACGGCATAAAGTTAGTTTTCAATCAGTATTACTCACTAGTATTTCATTCACAATATAGTGCGCAAGATGCCAGTAGAATTATTTCTTTATCAAAATACAAAATCTTCAGTATTATCCCATTGACTAACAATATTCAACACCTGACAAATCACACATCTTCAGAGATTTCTGGCTTTGCTTCAGAATTTTGAAAAATCTATTTCTGCTCATCAAAGAAAGGCATTTCCATGATGATTGGAGTTTCTGGAGCTCTAACAGGCAAAGTCATCATCAAGAATTCACTAGTGCAGTATAGCATAGATCTGCCGCTAATTAAAGTTTCTATTCATTATTCTGAAACCTTTCCCTTATGAAACTTCCAAATGAATAGAAGAGAAATTATTACTTCACCAGCACATTGAGTTTCTCAAATTATCCTTACATTTTCTGAAAAATTACCACTTCCTGCACAATATATCCAATCTAAATATATTTATGAGTATATAGTTAGCACAAGGGATTTAAAAACCTCAGCGCAAATGTTAGAGAAACGAAATGAACAGAAATTACATGAATGGTCAATCAAATGTTCCATTTAGAAATCTTTCAACATCATTCATGTCTTTTCATTAAGGGGTGTCATCCAAGAGATTAATCTCTCTTTTCACATCCATTGCAAACTGTTGAATATTCTTCATTTATTCTTCAACTTTCTAGTCTTTCTTTTTCCAGTACTTTGACGTTTTAGTTTGGACATTATAAAACATTTCACTGACATTCTTCTTATGTGGGATATGCATATCACTAATTGAGCCAGCAATTAATATCCATTACTAAATGCTGCTGAGAAGCTGGTGGTGAGACATCTTCAACTACGACAGTCTGTGCATTGAAAGTACTCTCATGTTGCTATTAGATAAAAGGTTCCAGAATTTTGACCAAATGAAAGATCAGTAACATTTTCCCAAGTCAGAATGATGTGCAACATGGGAAACTTGAAGGTGAAACTTCTGGATGAAATGGGACTAATTTAGACTTTTTTTTATTACTTAGCTTTTGAACTTCATTGCTTTTAGGATTTGACTTTACATCTTACTTTCAAAGTTTATTTATGAACCAGCTCCTCTCTGAATCTTGCACAAAAAAATGCACAAAAGCAAATTCAACTCACAAGTTATATTTTAAAATCTTCATCAATAAAAACAAAACAAACATCAGTGTAGGTAAACCTGACACATTTGAAAAGATAAATTGGATGCCAGTACACAAATCTCCAGCCAAGAAAAACAAAGTATTTTTTCCTTCAGAATAAAGTTACCAATTTCAACCAAATCTTTCATAACATATTTAAATATTTAATCAAAACATTCACATTTACGTTTTGAAAACAAAACATCTGTAAAAGGCCAATAATTATGACAAATGTGGTGGATATTACTGTGAAATTCAACTTCTCTCCTCCTCTGAATAAGTACATGCTTTAATAAAATTGTGCCACGAAGCTTCTAGAACAAACCATAGTTGTTCTGCCTGTAGCACTGGAAATACAATTTCTATATATGAAGCTATAATGCCCCCTAATGGAAATAATATTAAAAAAATAAGTTTGCACGATATGAAAGAATAACAAGTCTTCCAAATTTCCCAATCAACAATTAACACCTGAAGCTCTATCGGATGTTGCACTGAAATAAATTTTCAGAGGATGGAAGAACCTGCCTTGAAAATCCTTACAAACCAAAATCTGAAGTATTGATTATCCAGTAATTTGAAGTGTACCATGGGAATACTATGCCTTGCTACATATTTTATAGGATAACTAAGACAAATATTTAATTGAGGGTACAGAGGGTGAGAGAAAAGAGCTGACGAAAAGCCAGTCATCCGTAATTTAATCATCTTGAACACTGACAATAAACAATAGTAGTCTAGCTCAGCATATTATTTTGACAAATCATTCCACATGTGGCAAGGACAGAAAAAAATGATTCAAAATCTTTACTAAATTCTAGGTTAAACAAAAGAATCAACTAACTAAATTAGAATGTTGGATGATAGGCAGATTAAAATTTGGTATTTTATTTAGAAAATTATTAACTTAAACACAATTTCATCAAATAAATCTAAGTATTTTAATATATTTACAAAGGAGTTGTGAATTTTTTTATTGTCTTTTCCATTCTGTTTGGCTGGACAGAGGACCGTGAGCGAAGGGAGGAGGCAAGGTTATCTGTTCACATGTATGGATGACTGTGATGGGTTAGGTTTCAGATAAATCTTTGGATTAATCACTTCTATCAAGTTGATCATCATGCTCTGAGTCTGTCGTAGAGTGCGAAAAATATGTTACATCATATAGGTTACCGGAAACTTTAAGAACTTCAACCACACTGAGTTCCTTAAATTATGCTTCTTAGAGTGTAGCTACACAAACTAAATAAAGCATCAAAATTTGACTTTAACCTGTGAATAAACAGCTTTTCTGAACTGTAGTGCCACCCAGTGGACACAATAACACTGAGCACAGTAAATGCATTTTATATTGCAAAATTTCCCATTGTTCGCAACTTTAAAACTTTATATATTAGTTATGAAATGCTTTAATTGACTACATATTTCAGGTAGCAATATTATTTAAAACAGTCACTAACAGCACCTCTAATGGTTCAATTAGTTGAGCTATTAGCAACAGAGCAAGTAAATTCCTGGTTTGTTTGATTAAGCAAATATGGCCTTAGTGGCACTACATTTACCCAAGGGATACTGAATTAGTCGGGAAAAAATTCTCCCAGGATTTCCACATCCAATCCAGTAACCACTGGCTTTACTGAACAGATCAATCTCTTAGAACATAACAAGCTCTTCATTCAAAATAAGAAAAATTAGTACATATGGAACAAAACTTAACTGGAAGGGTCTTCAAAATAGATGAACCAGTAAACATCAGATAAAGATAAAATTAAGGCTGACTACAACTTCCTCACCACCAACCCCTCTCCCCACCCAACAACCCACAACCCCCCATCAACATTTTCATTT
>JARFYF010000119.1:29403491-29414255 GCA_030265395.1 Rhina ancylostomus | reverse complement strand
ATGAGATGATAAAATCAAAATGATATATAAGAGTCTATATGAAAATCTTAATGAAACACTGTGCAGTCTTGGCTTCGTACTAGATTCAGATGGGGTAATGACGATTTAGATAAGACAAAATGTAGATTCACTGAAGCACCTCTCTGAAATAAAAATCTCAAGAAAGATGTGAAAACTTGGGTTTTTACTTAGTACAGAGCAGATCATGGATATTAAAATGGAAGTGTTTAAAATTATGATGAACCAGGGTAGATAGAAGCAGACTGTCTCCAGTGCTTGGGGATTTAAAACAAAAAGCCAATGGAACAAGATTAAATAAGAAATGCTTTAGAAAAGAGGCCAACATAAACTTTTTAACATATGATGGCATGAAGCTTATTTCAAAAATTAGTGCTTGAGGCAGAAAAAATTCTGGCATTTAAAGATCAACACATAAATCCATAAAGAAGAAGTGTAAAGTGATATGGATAATTAGAACTATTTATTGCATGAAAGTTACATATCAATATCAGCCTGAATAACCTGTCTCCAGGTTTGAACAACTATATGTTTCTATGTAAGATAGTAGCTGTTGGTTCTTTATCTTTTACTTCAGGGTGAAAAGCAGATATTAGTAGCCTAGCTAGATTGGTGCACTTGCCCTTTCCTCAAACTTTTAACTAATTGTAACCTTATTAGTGCTCCTTTTGAAAACTCAAATTGCTTCAAATGGATTTGAATTGGTCTCCTTGGATATCATCCATTAACATTTCAGCTTCAATTATTAAATCAAACACCAGTAAAATTTGTAGTTGACCACTCGAGTTAAACACACAAAAAGAATAGCCATTTCAACAGAACCTAATTTTGGGAGTTCATTGCACAGCCCTTATTCTATATCAGCATTTAGTCCAAATGGACGAGCATGAATAACTACTCTTTAATTCATCCAGTAAAAGGATTTTTTCACATGTTATTGAAAAAAAGTAACCAATAATTTAGTATGAATGGTTTTTAGTTAATCAGCAATTGATTTTCACTAAAGCTTTTATTGAATAATCATATTAATAATCATTCAGCCAGCATAAGAAAACAATGTTGTGCACCATGCAATTTTAAAGCTGGAATCTATATCTGGTTTAAATATTTTTGTAACTAGCTGAGTTTCACTATAATAGTATACAATATTGCTTGAACTTTACATTAGGATTCAATTGCAAAAATACTTGGCTAGGTCAATATTAAAATATACATTATAACTAAGCAATTACTGCTGATGGAATAGGCAGTTGAACACTTAGGATGAACATTGACCTACATATTTAAAAGGCTCTGCTGAGGTAAAGGAATGTCGCACCCTAAAAATATTTAACATGTATATATAATGTTTATAGAATTAGATTTATTACTAAAATGTTACACACTTAAATCATGACTTTGAACAAATTATTTTGCCGTGGATTATTTTCAGGAACCCTTTTAAATAATTGGACATAAATGTGCCAGGGTATAATCAAATGAAACAGGAAAAACTGCACTATCAACTTAGGCAAGGATGTCCCCTTCATGTGGGTAGTGAATTTTGGCACTTACCAGGTGAAGTGTCACTTCTCACAGGAGAGACAAAAAATGGATCAATTTACATTATTCTTGCACACTTCCTAGCATTTGGTTACAGACTGAGTTTGGCAAACACAGAGGAACTGGTTCCCAGAAACAGAAGAAAGGATGAGTGAGAAATATAAAAAGTGTGAGAGGGGAACAAAAAATGATAGCTCCTTACAGACTTTTAAATATGATAAGAAGAAGTTAACCAAATACTTAAAGCATAAAGGAAAAGATTTCACAGAGAATTATGAAACCACTGAGTACAGATTGAATTGGAGTTTTGCATAGAAAGGCAGCTAGAAACAAATACCCTACTCTCATAAACCCCACCAGATATATCATACCCTGAGCTAGAAAGGAATGAATAAGCATATATTTCAGTAGATTCCAACAATAGCATGCAAACAAAGAAATAATTTTTCAGTGCTATAAATGAAGCATCATTTTGTGGTACTTGGTTATTGGCTAATAACCTCGTTTCAACTTTGTTCATGCAGCCAGTCTCTTTATGCATAATAAGAGTAATCGCATATTTTGTCTTCATGTGCCACATCAGCAAATATGGAGCCTCTGCTCATCTGCGCAAGGTTCAAATTACTAAAAAGCCACATAAACTTTCTAGAATCCTCTAGGCCCATGAAATTCTAAACAGTACATAATGAATACTAATTGTAATTTTAACTTAATTGGCAAAGGGAGTTAATCTAATTTTTTTTGTTGCGCCACATTGTTTTAATGTAGAATATATTAAATGAAAGTTTGTTGACTGATTCAGTAATATCTTTCAAAAGGGACTTGGATGCAAACATGACTAGGGAAACAATATGTAGTTAAGAGAAAAGACCAAGTGAGTGCAACTAATGGGATACTTCTATTAAAGGGTGAGGGAAAGCACAGTAGGCTGAATATGCATCTCCTATGCTTTAAGACTTAATGAAATGCAGGACAGTTGTGCTCATGCTTTGAGCTCTCTAGTTGCTATTTGGACATAGAGTGGACAGCCAGCATCTTTTCCCCAGGGCAGCAATAGCCAATACCAGAGGACATCCATTTAAGGTTAGAGGATGAAAGTTTAGGGGAGATGTCAGAGGTAGATTTTTTATATATATCTACACACACACACACACACACACACAAGTGGGTGCCTGGAACGCACTGCCGGGGGTGGTGATAGATGCTGATACAAATAGGGACATTTAAAAGACTCTTCAATAGGCACATGGATGTAGGAAAAATGGAGAGTTATGGGCTGTGTAGGAGAAAAGGGTTAGATTGATCAAAGAGTAAGTTTATATAGGTTGGGACAACATCATGGGCTTAAGGGTTTGTAATGTACTGTACTGTTCTATAGTATATATTATATATACACATACACTAATATACTGTATATATAACATATAAACACACACACACAAAGCTCTTGAACATTCACTTTCATTGGAAAGAGTGAGATGCCAACCTGCAATTAAATTCTGTAAGAGCCTGCCAACAAAAATGCAACCTCAAATGAAAAAAGCAGCAAATTACATCAAAAATAAGAACATAGAAAGCTACATCAAATTTTTTGGCTCAGGCTTCATATTACCAATCACCTGTCAGAGTCACTTGCAGAGAATATGGAAATACCTTTAAAGTCATGCATTTTATACAAATTTCAAAATGCATATATTTCAACTTTAAAAATACAATAATATTAGCAATATTTTGGTGTAGCAGTTGATATGCAAGACTTCTTTCATTCTCCTAACCAACTATAGCAGCAAGTTCCTCATTACCCCAGTACCAAATGCTGAAAGTCATCACTGTCAATATCAGTAGTTATTGTTTAACTTTGTTAATTTCAAGGCCACAGAAAGACAGCATTGCAAGTGTTGATCATAGTTTTATATTTAGCATTTATCTTAAACATAAAGATGTTGTAGGTTTATGTCACTTTAGGATCTATATAAATTTTCACATACAGCTTTAAAATATAATCCCAATTAACTTCACAATTGAGAATAATAATCTGCATCTCTTGACTCTAATGACACAATTTCTGACAGTACTGTCAGTGACATTGCCAAGTAACAAAGACCTATCTTCCATTGTTTCTGGCTGCCACATTCTTAAACTGGTGCCTCATGTCAAGATAGTGTCAATAAATTTGTCTCATTTTTACTGTTACCAAGCAGGAAATATTCTGGGTCAAAAACCAATCAAAAATTGAATAAAATGGTACAAAGAAGATTAGTGAAAATTATAGTCATGACAACTAACAATGCACAATGGTTCTGAGAAGTGGTTCAGTGGCCCAAGGATAACTATCTGAAACTACTGTTTCTTCCAATGGAAAAGTAAAGTCTCCCAACAGCTCACCACCTGCACTATGAACATCAGTCTTGGGATCCCCAGTTCAGCAAAAAAAAGACATTTTATCATACAATTATATACTTTCAACAATCCATTGAGTTTTCCTTTTCTTTCAATGAATCATACATACGTAATCATACATACGCAATGCCAAAAAAAATTAACCATGATAATGCAGTTTTGGTTAAATAAGCAGGTAGTAGATTACACTTTTTTTTTGCAAGTATTGAGGACAATTGCTCAAACAGATACAGCTGACCAGATATACAGCATCACTCGACTGAATTGGGAGCATGCAGTAATGGGAAATTAAGTCTTATTCACTAAGAACCAGATATATTTTGCATTGTATTATATACAAGCTGTAAGTTCTTAATTCATGATTTAACTATTGGAACCCAGAACAATTAGGCCAGAGATAGATAGTAGTAGTTTAGATTTTTTCTTATTGTTCACTTTTCTGTTGTTAATACCACCTTATAATTGATTACAAATTAGTTAAAATAAATTTCTGGAGTAATGTAAAAAGCTTATGTTAACCACCAATAGATAAGGGGATTTTTGAGAGACATTTTTAGAAATGATATTTTCAAAAGTAATTCTTCACATTTTATTTCATCCAGCCAAAAGCTCACACTGTTTATATCTCCGTCATACTTTCAGCATATGGTCAGCAAAAATGGGATAACAAAAGAGGATTGAAACTAATTAAAATGAAGAGCAGATACAGCTTAAAACACTTAACTATTCAAGTTCAAACAGCTCAAACAAACATATTTCAAATATGAACCAAAACAATTGTGACTACTCCTTGTTCAAACCAAAGTTTCCATCCATATCTGGTACAAATAGTTTGTTAAATTTAATTCAATGGGCCGGAGTAATTTCAGAATGATATTAACATTTGAACAAGAGCCTGATCTGCCAAATAGAGATTGCATTGGTGTCATAAAAAATCCTCAGACTGTCCTTCCATTTTCCACTGAATCTGTAAAATCATCACTATGCTGGCCTCTAAAATTATGAACCAAGTTATGATAGCAATAATGCAAATTTCCAAAACAGTCCACTCTTACTGGTAAAATAAGTTAATTCACTAATAATTCTAATTGTAAACCTGCAATTCAACATCAATTTCTGAATGATATGGTATTCCATTCATCATGTTATTCTGTCATTCACCAAAAAAAGGGAATTATTACAATGCCTTAAAGAATTAAATAAAAGTACCAAGTTGATCAGACTCACTGTTATATGTTCAGATTGCCGAGTTATACATTCTCTACAGCTCCCTTTACTGCTTACTGAAGCATCCGAATCAGTACATTGGATGTCCAATAAACACCCCATTTGGTCAGAAGTCACACCATCATCCTCACTAAAACTGTCCCAGTCAATCGCCAGCTCTTCTTCTGTAAAAAGAGAACAGACAAATTGTACTTACGAACAATAGTTAAAGGCTTAAGGGACATTTTAAAAACTGAGCACCGCTTCAAAATTGTGATGCAGGTTTGAACTGGAATTCACCTGAAGGTAACAACTATTTGTAATTAGCTGATGAAGTCTGAAATGCAAACTTGCCTCGTCTTCTAATTTTCAAATGGTTTGCAAAAATCCATACCCTCAGCTGTATGCTTATCATAACACAAAAATAAAAAAAGGTTATAAAGTAAAATAATATAGCTGATTAACAGTGGTTTACAGTCTGTTATGTTAGCTTTTATTTTACTTATTTTCCTTTCTTCCCTCTCAATAACTTCCACAAGAAGTATTTCACTCACTCATGTTGTCAGAAGCTACTCTACTCATTGCCAGCCCCACTCCCGATAATGCCAGTGATGACACTTTAAGAAAAGGGATCTCTGCATTTGATGAAAACTACTTGGGCAAGTCTCCCAGATATAAAAGGCAACACTTCATTGAAAGGCAGATCTGTGCTATATTTTGTAATTTATAAAGAAAAACATTTTGACATCTGATGAACAATGATTTTAGTAGTAGTATAGACTGCATTTTTCTCCTAGAACTAGTAATAATTTGGCTTTTTTCAAGATGCTTACATAATCACATTAAGGCTTTCTTTAAAGCCCATCACAGAAGAGCACGATGTCCTACATGCCCGTAACTCATTCATGGATGCATTATTTAAACACATACAATATAACTATGATTGCCAGCTTTCAAAAACAGAAACTTTTAAAAAGTGCTGGTCATTCTCATATAAAAAAAGCACCCCCTCCCCCATGCCAGATTTCTATCCATCCAACTTTGTCCTTGGTGAAGCCTGGGACAGATCAACCATGTTCATATTGAATGTGGGTCAGACTGAACAGGCCAAGTGGCATACAACTGCTCCTATTTTCTTCTGTATATGTCTCTGCTGATGGGATTCTGTAATTAACTACTGTCACGTCCCACTCCTCTTCAATGCCTTTACTAACCAACCCCTGAGACTGAGAATGACCTGCTTGCATTCTACTTCTGAACACAGGGAGGTTGTTTGTGCATTAATTTTTAATAATATGGGATGGCCTTTATGCATGCAAATAAACAGTCTTAACAGTGTGGTCCAAGATCTGACACTGCTGCACAGAACTAACACAAACACACAAAAAACACAAATAATCCTGTCCACAAATGACCCTTTTCTCACAACCCCTCCCTCTACCTCCGCACCTTCCCCAGCTCTCCCTAGTCAGTGCCCATCTTCCACTGGTCCATCTCCCCATTGGCTCTGTCCCTCTTCACGTTCTGAACTCTAACTCAAGTCTCCAAAAAATCTCAAAAAAATCTCAATACCACCACTGGAGATTGCTGCATTACATGGGTTTCAGAGTGACAGTTCAGAGACAAAACAGTTTAAAATGTTTTCAATATGGAAAAAAAATCTTTCAAAACTCAGTTGCCTTCCTTCTTCCCTTGCCTTTTGACTCCCACATTCTCCTCGCTTCCTTTCCCTGCCCAACATGCTTCACAACCCCAGCTGGCCCACAGTCGATGTCTGCCTACTAACCACTTTCTGAATGCTGCCCCTCACCCTCCTCAGAGTCACTCTCCAACAGTCAATCACCATCTCCATTTCACAGGTACCAGCAGCCCAAAGCCAGCCACCTAGCCCAGAACTCCACGTCCTCTCTCAGAAAACCTCAGCATATTTTTCAGCCTCCTCCCCACCCCCTTAATGTGGTCCAATGTCAGCAAATTGAGGACTCCTGGTACTCTGCAGGTAGATTGGTGGGTCCCAGCCCAGGCTTTCCCAGCTGACAGAGGGATCGGGATGGGAGTATCTCACTCAGTTCCCATCATTATTCAACATATACAATGGTCCTAAATATATACAAGGACCCGACACACACCAAACATCCAGCATCCTCTTAAACTGTCTCCTATTTGTGGATCACCAGTTTACTGTCTCCCCCATGCTTTATGCACAAGTCAAAAATATCACTTACACCACTGAAGAAGAAAGTGCTTCCTTTTAAATCTAACACAATACTTGATTGTTCTTTCAGTTCAATTAATCAATCCATCTTGTGCAATACCAGGTGCCATACATCAAACATCTGTCTGATCTCCCTCAACTTTTCAATTATTATATCCCCTTATTTACAATTTAGATCCATTTGACACCTTACTTATTGGCTTTTTCCACCTACTTGACTTTCATTTTAATGCCAGGGTACAATTCATCATCAAATGTATTTAATCCAAGTTCATGGATAACAATCATTTGTAAATGAACTAAAAACCCAAAAGTTAGTGTATGGAAATTTACTTTAATATTACAACTCCGAATGCCTGATGCCTGCAAAAGTCAGACAGGCATTGTCCACTAGGTGATACACAACATGGACCATCAATTTAGTTCTTACTCTGTACAATATAGTTTGATCATTGCACTACTAACTGCTTTCAATATTATTTAAGAATTTAGTCCAATGCAGAAATCACAAGTGGTTTTCTGCCTCATTTTCACTATTAATCTTTCCTATTATATCTGTCCAAAGCTCCCCCTCCCCCCCAAAGAATCAAAGTCTCTAAAATGAGGGTTTTCAATGCAGCTAGCTGTTAGCAATTTTCAAATTACAATATTTTTCTGGGTATTTAATAAAAATTACTTGCCTTCACTGGACTGACTGCTTGATAATGAATTGAGCATACAAATGTATTTCTGGTAGGTGTTGTCTGTAGTTTGGTCTTTTAGAACAGACCTTCTTTCCTCTGTGACTCTTGAGTTACTTGTCATAACTTCTCCATCTGACAAATCACTCTCACTGGAACTCCACACAATTTCTGCAGTTTCCTCCAAGTTCTGATTGCTAATATTTGTTGTATCTAACAAAGCATAAGAAAAATTCCAAACAACCAAATTTAGCAGATTGTATTCAATGCACAAAAAGCTTTTAACAGAAAATTTAACACAAGCATTTAATTGTCATATTACTTTTGAAATACATTTAATGTCAAAAGGCGAAGACAACACAGAGAATATATTTGCATTTTATACTGCATATTCAATGAAAGACCTTTCAACATAAATCAGTAATGGAGGTCGACGCCCTAGCGAATTTATGCACAGCGTTGTCCCACAGACAGCAATTAAATAAATGACCAGTTAGTCTGTTTTTAATGGTATTAGTTAACCAAAGGAACTTCTTTTTGAATCATGTGTAAATTTTTGAATCTTCCTGAGCCCTCAGTTCAACTGACTCTTAAAATCTGAAAATCTGAGTCTTGAGGAGGTGGTGTAGAGGCGCATTCTTGGTCTACTACAACCCTTTTGGTAAATTTACTCTACGGTGCTGTTAAAAAGGGAGCAGACATTATTTCTAATTATACACACTTGGTGGTGTACTTGAGTATTAAGATACAAGATAGTGTTTAAGTCCTGAAGTAAGGCTTTAATAGTCTTCTGAGACACAGTAATAATTGAGATTGTGATCTCTGGCATGCATCGTAATACTTTAAGACTACAAGGGCCAAAGAGAGGGTTAAGCTATGTAGGAAATGCATAGTTTTAAAAAGATTTTTTTGTAATGGATGAGCAGTCTGAACAGGTATTAAAATCCAATTATCAAGAACTGTACACTTAAATGAGTAACTTGAAGAGGGAAATGGACACTTTTGTCATAGAATGTCAAAGGGAGATGATAAGTATTAGTAGAGGAACAAAATAATCAAATAGTAAATGCAACAACAGTATATATGACATTCTGCCTTTGGATAAGTAAGAAACTGTCTAAGGAATAGAAATTGTAATGCAGTTTAAAAGAATCCTATTGATCAGGCAACTAAAATAATGACTTATAATACAAAGCTTAGAATCAAGCCAACTGGAATTCAACACATCTTATAATCATGAACAGTTATGCATTACAGTTATTCTAACAAAATGACAAATGGGAAACAAAGCCTTTTTTGTGCATGTGAATCTACCTTCTTTCATGCAGAGAAATGCAATCTAAAAGCAGAATGAATACACAGAGCACACAACATTCACTATATGTACACACTCCAGAAGAAAAACTGCCAGATATTATTAAACACAGTGTTCCACCTTTTGAAAATTCAGTATTTAAAGCTTCTCAAATCATAGGAGCCAGAGGGTGCACAACAGTGACAAATTCTGCTATCTAAATATCAACTTGCAGGTTTAATATTACATTGACTACTGATATGTCTGTAATATTTAATAGAGTGACTGCTATGAAAAAGGGAATTCAGAGGCCAGCTCTGAAATGGAGGAGAAATGCACTAAGGGTAGGAATAATTTCTGCTGATTCAGACACTTAATTTGGAACACGTATTTATTTTTCATATGCCTGCTTTCGGAGGAAGTGTGGCTTATAATGGAAGTAGTCACTTCTGCATTTCTTAAAGTATATCAAATCTAGCTGATGTAACAAATCACAAATCCACTCTGCCTATTTAAACTAACCATCCTGAGATGTACAAGATCAAGAAAAGTAATTCTCCTGTCCAGTTTTATTTTCTGTCCTTTCCTGTAGGGGTGCTCTCAGCTTTGCATTTACCCATTACTACACAAGTAGCAGTAGCCAGTAGACAAATGTTAAAAGATACAATATATTAAAGCAATCCATGCGCCAAGTAGAAATTTTAGAACATTACATAAGGAACCCATAATTTCCAAATAGTCATCTATGTCCTTGACTCTTTAAGAGTTTCTGTATAGTAGACTCATTAACATATAGTTATCTTCTTACAATTTCAATCTCATTGCTGCATTCTAATTACTGTCAACTTTATAAGAAGATTCCTGCGGGAAGATGAAAACTATAGAATCTCAGCATGATGGTGAGAGGTAAAAATTTGGATAACTAGAATAATCATATACACTTTGCCTATTTCCCTACATTTTAGTGGCCAGTGCTTATTCTGACTGATCAGTGTCTTAAGGATAAAATTTTCCTCTATTTATTTATATTTGCTTTCTCCAAAATGGCCTCTTGCTGTGGTAATCCTCATTTTCTTTTAAATTTATCAATCTCCCTATAACATCAATAACACATACAGGAACAGTCACATTTTTAGGGAACAGTTTTAACATGATTGAAATATCACAAATTACAGGCAACCCTCACATTATAGCCATTTGGGTAATGGAAATTTGCCCTTACAGAATTCACAAATCACAAGCCAAAAATTTGAGATACAGAATAAAATTCGCTCTTACAGAATTTATATCAAGCAGATAAATGAGCACAAAAGTTTTTTTCAACTTGCGTTTATTGACATCTGCACAGATGACACAGCTTCGTGTTACAGAAAATCAAGATATGGACCATTTTCTAGGAACGTAACAAC
>JARFYF010000119.1:29346575-29358958 GCA_030265395.1 Rhina ancylostomus | reverse complement strand
CTTGCTAGAGTTATAATCTGAATTGAGTTCAGACTAAAGATTGCATTCATTAACACTGTTTGGGTGAAAGGAAGCACCTTTTCATTGAATTCATGGATATGGACTAAATACAACAACAACAACTAAAGCAAAAAATCAAAAAGGTATCAAACAGTGACAAATTCTAGGAATAGATAACTTTCATTCCAGGAAGCCAATGAGAATACTGTGGATGCTCCAGTTACAACTTACCATTGTTTTCCTGATTGGAAATCATTGTTTAGGAATGAAAATTTATACATGCCACTCAAAGAAAAGTGAGAGTGGGCAAAACTAGGAAGTTATAATTTAACTATTATAGCCCAGAATGAAGGATAGAGTGATCAAACATCTTGAACATTTTCAATTAGTTGAGAGACCAACACAAGTCCTTCACAAGTCCGACATTTTTCTAAAAAATAGACGATCAAAATACTCACAGGAAGGTGTATAGAAAATTTGTGTACAATATCTAAGATACTTCTGTTTAAATTTAGAATAGATATCGAAGTAAATGATAAGTGGCAGGATATAATAATGATAATGGGCAGGTCACTCAATTCCAGAACATGACTGATGAAGTCTGACAGGAATCTTTGGCCTGCAACTACCCATATTTCTAAATGATAGACAACAGGATAGAAAGCCACATATTCGACTTTGCCAGTGAGTGCACCATAAGCAAGGATAAAAACACTAAGTTACAATGTGTAATGCGATATTTCAATGTAGGCAAATGAGGTAATTCATGTGGACTCAAAAGGTTAAAACAGCCATTTCCAAATGGCAAGAAGCTAGAAGTAGTGGAGATCCAAAGACATTTAGAGGCTCATTCAAGGATCCTTAAAGTACCTCAGAGAGATTAATAAAATAATGTGAATTAAATTTAGGAGATCCAGAATGAAAGAGGGGTAAAAAGTTACGTGACAGCCATTGAAGGCTAATTAGATCATACCTGAAACTACTGACAGCAACTCTACTTCCACCTTTGCCCAGGAAGATTTACAAGAGCAATATCTTGACTTCAAAGAAAAGCAGTTTCATAAATAATATTTCCTGGAATGTAGAAGGCAATGAAGTGCTTTAATCAAAGTTTTCATGTTTTAAGTTTCAAGTTTTATGGGAACCAAAAGGGTAGAGAAGTTGGTTAGTATTTTGACTTGCTAGAAATTTAAAATATCCCTTTCATGATCTTCCAAGTGATTTACAGCAAATGACAACTTTGAAGTGCATGCACTGTTCTAATGTAAGAAACGTAGCAACTGATCTGCTTCCCAAACAGCAGCGTGATAATGATCAGATAATCTGTTTTTAGAAACGACGACGAAGGGATAAACATCATCCAGAACACTAGATAAATCTCCTGCTCTTCTTCAAAATAATGCTATAGGGTCACTATCTGAAATGGAGTAGCACTCATTGGTATTCCCCCAAATCTGCATTGCAGTGAGCGCCTATATTTGTGTGCTCAAACACAAACACTTCTCACTCAAAAATGAGAATGCTGTTCAATGTCCCATGGCTGATGTTGCACAATTTATGTAAATATCCATCACAGTCATGATTGGTGGGTGGAAAATTAAACAACCAATGGGAGTAAGAAGCCTGATGAATTCGCCATTCCTCAGTGATGAAGCCCTAGAATCATGGAAATTTATAACACAGGAAGACACATTGGATATTGGGC
This sequence comes from Rhina ancylostomus, assembly GCA_030265395.1. Classification (NCBI taxonomy): domain Eukaryota; kingdom Metazoa; phylum Chordata; class Chondrichthyes; order Rhinopristiformes; family Rhinidae; genus Rhina; species Rhina ancylostomus. The sequence continues at coordinate 29,357,253 of JARFYF010000119.1, read as the reverse complement.
TGAATAGCAAGTTAAAAGAGAAATGTTTATAGCTATCTTCTGGCAGAAGTTGCAGGGATGCGAGCCACTTCAGGCTACTTCAAAGGTCTCCAACATCACAGAGCAACGTGAGCAATTCATTTCACTAGACGTCGAGAAGCAGCAGAAAGAGTGGGATACAGAAAAAGCTACAAAGCTCAATATCTCCAACTGCAGTGCTGAAGACTTATGCTCCATAACTTACACTATTATTGCAATCATGGTTTAGTGAAGGGCTGGACTGGCAGCTTAACATTCTGGGGTATAGGAGTTTCAGGCTTTACAGATGGAGATGTAAAAGGTGGAGGGGAAGTCATACTACTGATTAGGGGGAGCATTACAGCTGTAAAGAATATCCTGGCAGGATTGTCCAACAAGGCCACATGGGTAGAACTCAGGAATGAGAGACAGGTGATCACTTTGGAGTTGTACTATAGGCTTCCCAGTGGTCAGCAGGAATTAGGGGATGATATACAAGCAAATTTCAGAAAGGTGCACGAGCAACAGGGTTACATAATGGGGTGGGGTGGGATTTTAACTTCAGTAACTGGGATTGCAGTATATGGGGTTTAGGTGGGGTGGAATTTGTTGTGTCCAAAAAAGTGTTTTTTTTAAAGACAACATGTAGATAGTGCTGTCAGAGAAGAGGTGAAACTTCACCTCATCTTAGGAAATGAAACCAGGCAGGTGGTGGAAGTGTCAGTGAGGGAACACTTCACTGGAAACAGTGACCACAATTCTACAAGTTTCAAGGCAGTTATGGAAAGGGATACGATCTGAACTGGGGATTGGTGGGGACAGGCAGGGGAAGAGAGAAAGAAAGAGAAGGCCTATTTCAATAGCTCTAGGGAGGACCTGGTAAAAGTAGATTGGGAGTAGATGCTTGCGGGTAAAACAACATCTAAATAATTTATGTGGAGCTAGTGGATGTGGGTGATGTCCTTAATGAACATTTCTCATCTATTCACCAAGGAGAAAGATGTTGTGGATAGTAAGTTCATGGTGATTGTTTGGAGCATGTAAATATTAAGGTGGAAGTGTTATGAGTCTTGGAATGCATCAGGGTGGATATATCCTAGGGTTGAATGACGTCTAACCCAGAATGCTGTGGGAAACAAGGGAGGAGATTGCTGGGGCCTTGATGAAGATTTTTGCATCTTTGTTAGCCACAGGCAAGGTGCCAGAAGACTGGAGGATAGCTAACATTCCTTCATTTAAGAAGGGCAATCAAATTTCACTCTTTGCAGTCAGTGTCAAACCAAAAAAAGCCTATTTTGTTCTTGATACAGACTATGATTTTAGTGCTTTTATTGTTGTATATCCCAATATGCAAGGTGCAGTGAACACATACCGAAACAAGAGCTTTCAGCTTACAAATAACATTGAGTATAATTTTCTACTTCAAACATTTATCAACTTTGTATCAACAATATCTGTTTCTGAAGAATTCATTGGCACACTGTTATACAAAGGGAATGTCATCTACAAAATGTAACAGGCCATACTCAACCACCTTTGCAAGTGGAGATTCCTGCCAATATAAAAATTTATTTTGTGCTTCAAATAATTTAAGTCAACATTGAGTATTCTTACCTGAGCAAAGCTGCTCAATCTTTGTGTAGTTTAAACACACGGTATCATTAATCCAGGCCATGATGTCATGCCGGCTCATATTCTCACTGGTTACTGATGTCGAATACACATTAACAGCCATTCCCCAACTGGAAAAAAAATACAAGTAAATCTAGTCCGTTATCAGTGTTCAAAAATATTTACTTTGTCTTCCTTACCTAGATATAATATCAATGAATTGGAAGATGAGATGTAGTCCTATATCACTACTACACCAATGATGAAGAGGCACTGCATCTTTACTGAAAAAAAATTCCACCTAGTTAAAAAAAATTGAATAATGTTACATTTTCAAAAGCAACAAACCAAATTCACTACACCAGGAAGCATGAAAGTTTCATTAAATATCCTTGGAGCATCATTACCAATTAATTACTTTTTGATCAATGAACACAACTTCAAAATACCTACACTCAAATATTGAACAGTGGAGAATTTCAGCATTCAGTATTTTCCCAAGAAACATGCAATTCCATTATCAATGCTTTGTGGAACATTTCTCTTCACCATGTAAACACTACTCAAAGCTTCAAGTATCTCTAACTTCAGCCTCCCATCCCACTCTGACCCTTATGTCTTCAGCCTTCTTCAATGTTCCAAAGTAATTCAAGAGATTGAAGAACAGCAATTCATCCTTCAACTTGTGCACATTAAATTGCTGATGAGAACTCAAAAGCATCAGTTTCAGATAAGCCTACTGCCCTTGTTTTTATTTTAAGACTTCAACAACCGGTGCATTTTGTTTTTGTAGCAACACACAAAGACACTGGAGGAACTCAGCAGGTCAGACAGCATCTATGAAGGGAAATGGCCAGTCAACGTTTTGGGTTGAAACCTTTCATCTGGACTGGAAGGAAAGAGGAGAGATAGTTAGGATAAAAAGGTGAAGGTAAGGGCTGGAACAAGAACTGGCAGGTGGATCCAGGTTTTTTTTGGGGGGGGGGGGGAGAAAGAGGAGGGAGAATTGGGAGTGGTAGGCATGCAGTCCCAGTTTTACTCAAAAGTTCAATTTTTGGTGGAATTAATTCCTTGGCCAAGAGTTAATATTGATACATGATGAAGTGGGTGCAATAGCACTAAGAAATAGCAGGAGTAGCTCACTTAGGCCCTTGGGCTTGGTTTGCTATTCAATACCATAGTTCCTTGTACTTCAGCATCATTTTCTCTCATTGACCCCACATCCCTTGATTGCCTTAAATTTGGTGTCATTCCTTGCTTGGGAATCATTAAACCTTTTATTTCAGTAACTAACAAATTAGGTCCAAGAATGCTTACTACATTGGGATCACTTCCATTGATGGTGGAGCCACCTCCCAAGAATGCCTGGGCTTGGATTAGAGGGAAGATTACAAACTTGAAAAATTTGAAAGCAAGCCCAAACCTATTAGTTCCCAGTTTTAATGGAGGGGAGAAGAAGAAAAACCTCCAATCCTTCCACAAGGCTGCAGAGCAGCCCAGCAAGTCCAAAATTTCAGACACCTTTTGGGTGAAAAAAAATTCTTCCCAAAATCCCATCCTTTACCTTAAATTACTGCCCTAATCAGGTCCCTCTGTTTTGTACATCACAGTTAGGTCCCCTTCAGCTTTCACTCCAAGCAAAGCAAACCCAGCCTATCCAGGCTCTAATTGTAGACAAAACACTTCATTCTAGTCAACACCCTGATGAACCTACACAGTACCCTCTACAGTACAATGACATTCTTCCTAGAGTGTGTGGCAACCAGAAATGATCGGAGTATTTCAGCTGTGGCCTAAAAAGAGAAATACTTGTACCTTAATCTTCCTCTTATTTTATGCTCAAGCTAATGAAGACAAGCATCTCACATGCCTCCATAACCATCTTATCTAACTGTGCGACTGCTTTCAGGAGTCCTTGAACATATATATCAAGGTCGCTCTGTACTTCCTAAGATCCTACCATCATTATCTTTATCCTAGCCTTACTGTTCTTTCCAAAATGCATCACCTTACATTGTTCAGGATTAAATTCCATGGGCCAGTTTTCTGCTTGCTTTGCTAACTGATCAATATTATTCTGTATCCAAAGACCACTCCTCCCACAATCAAAACCACTATCATTTTTGTGTCATTTATGAACTTGCTAATCACATCTAGATCATTAACATACATAACAAACAGCAAGGGTCCCAGCACTAATCCTTATAGCACACCACTGGTCATATGCCTCCAATCGCAAAAACAACCCTTCAGCTTCCTCTCCCTCCTATGACCAAGCCATTTTCAGATTCTTTTCGCCAAATTGTCCTGATACCATGGGTTCTTACCTTCTGGATCAGTTCCTATCTAGGACCTTGTCATAACCTTCACTGAAATCTNNNNACATCAACAACATTGCCCTGATCCATACTTGTAGTCACCTCTCAATTCAATCAAATTAATCTGACATTATATGGTCTCCCTTTAAAGCCATGCTGATTAACTTTGATTAATCAAAATTCCCACTTTGATTTAAAAAAATGGACACTGTATGCAAATTAATTTCCACCACAAGGCAAGCATAAAGTCAGGCTATTTACTTCACCCTAAAAAGAAACAATTTAATTTAAAAAAAACAATTTAATTTAAAACAAAATGCATACATCCACATAAAAGGCATTCAGGGTTTGGAGGACTCTCTCCAGTTAGATAGATTTAATTATAATTTTTAAGGTTCTAGCCTGAACTTTCAGGTGACAAGAAATTTAAAGCAGATTTTCTCATGAAGCAATTATTCGGCAACTCATATGGAAATCAGAAAGGAAGAGCAGACTAAAATTTGAGTTACAAACTAATCTAGATTCAGCATTGCCAAGAAAACCACATATTTTGTTTTGTACATCCACAGATTAAGCAAATGACAATGGAACAATTTTTTTTTAAAAGAACCTCTACAAACTAAAAGGTAATCTATGTTTGGCTCTCTGGTTTACAAAGGTCAGGAGAATATGACCGAGTTCTTCTGAATTGTGTTTTCATTGTAGAACAGTTAAATCGCAACAATGCAAAGATACCAAATACTGTATGCGTGAATTCAATTTCAGTTAGCACTAAGCCACTGCTTGCTGACAAGAATGGTTCTTGATCCAGTGTAGGAAAGTAACACCTGATATGGTTATACAAGGGGCATGAAAACATGAATTCTTGATCTCCTGGGCCAAACTTCTCCATTTCCATCTACAAACTTTTGTAACATGGCATTCTTCATTACAGTCTTCCATCCCTCTGACTCCTTAAGGTCACAGTCTTCAACAAGACTGTTTTTCCTGTAACCAGTTATGAATTTCAATAATGAACACAAAGTCAAATTTTGATTCCTCCAATATTAGTCAGTTCTGCCACTCTTCCTTTGCACCCTTGTACTTATATCACCATTCTATGCAGACTCTTATCTATATCCACTTTCACATCAATATCCATTTTGAAAGTGGAATGTCCAAAGTTGCAAATAAACAAACCAGTTCTTCAACAATTTATGTAAGATTTAAATTACTTTGGTCTTGATTCATCCAAAATGGTTTGCAATGTTTATACAAGTACCATGCAATTAGTACTTTCCTCTTTATACCTTTGAGCCATCTTGGAGATATGAGTTTCTGCATCATGCAAATTGGTACTTTTAATAATACAATTCAGTGAATGGCAAATTTTACTGTATGCCCAATAATGTACAGCTATTCAGATTATACAAATTATCCTCTGGTACTATGTACTCTTCAGGTTTGTTTTGAGAATACACAAGTTGGTGTAAAAGACAGCTGTCCCATTACTTTGTGCCAATTGCAACAATTTGATTTCAGTGACAAAGACCACAGCAACATCAACTGTCCTTGCCCAAGCCTCAATATTCCATATCTCTTGGCTGGCTTCCATGTTCCCCTCTCCTTAAATTTGTCACACAACTCTGCTGCGACTACTCTAACAATTAGCAGGATGTTACCCATCATCCACATGCACACAGACAGGTTCTTGTTCAATGACTAATTCAAAATTCCCATCTTCTCATTTTATTCACGGCCTCATCCTTCCCTACTTCTATAACCTCCAACCCTACAATCTGGCAAGAACTGCACTTGCTCTAACTTTGCCCTCCTGTGGCATCCTTCACTTTTTTCACCTCATCTTTAGCATCCATGTCTTCTAACAAATGGGCTTTAAGCTCTGGTGTTCTACTGCCATCTCCTTTAGAGCCTGCCTTAAAACATGTTTGAACAAGCTTTCAGCATACCTCCCAATATCCTTTGGCTTGGTGAGATTTGTAACTGATTATACTCCTGTCAAGTGCCTTGAAACGTCTGCCTAAATGAAAAATGTCATAAACACAAGCCACTGTTCTGCTCAGGTGCAGAATGTTACAAGTCAAGCAAGTTATCTCACAATGAAATAAAACAATTGACATAGTTCTTGGTGGTCTGTGTCGGATCCAAAATGAGCAATTTGGTTCTTTGTTTGAGAGTGATGCCAAGTAGCAACATGCAGAATGAAAAAGGGATAGCTATGGAGGTTTTCAGAGAGACCAACAGAAGGAAGAGAAAATACTAGAAATGCCATGACTCTATTCAGATATGTAGACACACAAGGGCAGTGCCATGGCAGAAAGTAAGTATTGGAGGATGTCATGGTTAACCAAGCACCATGGAAAGAACAAGGAAGATGAGATACTTTTTAAAAAAAAATTAAAAATAGTTTGCAGTCTCCGTGCATTGAATGCAAGTCAGATGCTTGGCTAATTAGCATGCCATCAAGGTTCACATTTCACAGCTTTTAATAAAACAATTTCTTTTGCAATTCTATGGTCTTCAAATTAAAAGAATTTGGGCTAAGGATTTGCTGTGCTGCAGTGTTAACTAGTCACAGTGGCAATGGTAACTTCTGGATTTTTGAAAAAAATGGTAGATATAACTTGATCAAACAATATGTGGCTTTTGTTGAGCGATGCTGCCCAAACTGAACCAATGACTTGCAAGTAGAACAACACTGTAATTCAAGGTTACAGCTAATCCATCTTGTGTGTTTACATTCTATTATTCCATCCTCCAATACTTACTTTCTACCTTTGGATATTGATGCAAGTTATAGCAAAAAACACAAGCTATAATAGATCACCATACAATGTACCAGGGTTAGGCAATAGAAAAACAAGCAGCACCAAGGCAGCTTCAAAAAGTGAAATACACACACATCCACAGAAAAAGCATGGTTTTAAGAATCAAAATGGATACAAAATAAGTACATTTTAGAATTAGCACAAACAGAAGAACAGGACAGAGAAAGATTGGTCAACAACAGGCAGCAAATTCATTGACAATATTGAACAAATCCAATGGCTACCAAGTTCTCAGTCCGGCATTAAGGCAGTAATGCGTTATCTTGAATCTTGTTCAGTTAGGGGGAATTGCGATCTGAGTTTTAATACACCCAATATTACTGTAAACAGACTGGTGTTACAAAGTTCAGTTTTATTCCAAAGAGCGAAAGTTAATACTAGGCTATTCATCCACTGTACAACCAAATGTTCACATATTTAGTGGAAGCCAAAATAGCTGAATCCTCCACTGAGATTCTTCAACTTTTTCTTTCTTCTACGATGGTGAAGCATTAAGAGTGCTGGAGCTAACACCTTAGGAAGTGACCCACCAACTCTCTAAACAAACCATGGAGACAAAATCTACCCAAATATCCACATGCATTGATTTTCTAGTAGGTATCAGTGGTTTGGAATCGAAACTGTAAAATCCAACTGATTAGCATCCTTCACTGAGATACATTTTTGAATCAAGCAATCCTTTTGTCAATTAAGACATTATTTAGTCCTATTCAAAAAAGGAAGAAAGCAAAGAGAAGTCCTAAGAGCACTGCAATAGGTAGATTTACATCAATCCATCTCATCTGCAGTAATTGGCTGCTCGTGTAGCACTTCAAATCCCCCTCTCAGCATTTTTAAAAATTCATCTGCTTGCACTCATTTGCTCTAGATTCCATCACATCTGTTGTCCACACTACTCAACTGGTCAATGAAGGTCTTTGTTTGATTACTTTTCTTCAAGTTATATCAGACGTCTGTACTATTAACCTTCAATTCTCCTTTGAAGTGAGATACAGTTCCTGCATCTTCCCTTAACTATCCCATATCCTTTCCCAGCACACTTAATATAATTTCAAAGTTGTAAACCAAGAGATCAACATTAGCTAAAGCACATTCATAACCCCTTTAAGGTGAATTATCCAAATTCTTGAAAATGAAGATTATAGACAATGACATGGGATCCAACCTTCCTAAATGCAATTGAAAAGTGGCCCACTTCAAAACGAAGGCTGTCAGTAGTGAACAGAACTTAGGGTGGCCGGACATGCCCCCAAACCAACATTTTTTTACAACTTTTTTTGAACAAGATGAGCAGAGGTCAGACTGAAGATTGCTAGATTCAAAGCTGAAAGATAATTACAATAAACTTTTAGGCTGGAAGAATGAATGAGACCAGAAATAGCAGTGCTCAAGATCTCCACCCCCCTCCCTAGGATTTCACTGTCTTCCTCCTCCCCCCAGACACACCTCAGAACACATTTATACAGGCTGAACAAGAGCAAGGTTGAAAGCATTGAGAGAGATATTCCAGGAAGTTTGGACAGAACCAGATCTGAAAGGTCAGACAGTGGCTGTTCAGTTTAATATTGGACCAAATTTTCTTATAGCCCACTGGGAGTTACTACCATAGCTACCTGTACTTTTGTTTTTATCTTTTCAGAAGTTGCTTGTGCCTGTAATCTAATATTTCCACATGCCCTGTCCCATCTACATAGGAAATATGGATGTGCACTGAGTTCCTGTATAAGCCAGTAGTATTTCCCAACTCCTGCTATGGGGGGCCCTGGCAGCAGTGATGCAAATTGAAACACTAGGTCTGCTGAGGTGGGAAACATATTGTACCTTGAAGTCCAAGCAGAGTGTGATGCTTCTGTAACCATCCCAATATCCAGCCCTCCGAACATCATCTGACAGAGTTTGAGTTATACAGCATAGAAATAGGCCCTTTGTGCTGACATCTATGCCCACCAAGATGTCTCTCTATGCTAATCCCATTTTCCTGCATTTGGACTATATCCCTCTATTCCTTTCCAATCCATGTACCTGTCCAAATGCTCTTTAAATGCTGTGATAGTACCTACCTCTATCACCTCCTCTGGGAAGCTTGTTCCATATAATCACCACCCTCTGTGTGAAAAACCTGCCTCTCAGATACTCTTCAAATATTTCCCCTCTCAAACTCTTCCCTAGTTTTAGACTCCTCTGCCCTCAGAAAAAGACATATATACCATATATATGGCCCTCAATTTTATAAGCCTCTATCAGGTCACCCCTCAGCTTCCTATGTTCTAGTGCGAACAGTTCCAGCATAGCCAATCTCTCCTTGTAACTAAAGACCTCCATTCCAGGCAACATCCTGGTGAATCTCATCTGCATTTTTTTTAGCACTATCAAATATTTTCTGTAGTGTGGTAATCAAAACCACACACAATATTCCAAGTCTGATCTATCCATTTATCTTGTACAGCTGCAGCAGGTGTCTCAGAATTTTACTTCTTTCTTCAGATGAAGTTGAAGTTGTTTGCTACCATTTCCTACGCAGGATCCAAAATTCAAGGGGATGCTACAGTAATAAAAGTATCACCAACATGAAGTGCCTACAAACAAGATCTGCAAAGTTACTTGCTTTTAATTTTTATTTCAAGCAATTTATGGGCAAAGTTTAAATAGATATGGGAATGGAAGGCACAGTAGTAAATAAATGGACTAGCAACCCAAAGACATGGACCAATGATCCAGAATTAAGAGTTAAAACACAGCATGGGCAGCAGAGAAATTTAACCTCAGCTAACTAATAAACTGAAATTTATACAAAATCTAGTCTTACTAAATGAAATTATCTGATTCACTAATACCTGTCATGGAGGAAACTTACCAACCTTGCTTAATTCTAACCTTTAATTTATACCAGACCCACAGCAGAGTAGTTAATTCTTCATTGCCCACTCAGGCTTGGACACTGCAACAGAAAACTGGATGGACCACATGGCATTAACATTGGCACCACATTTCAACATGACAGAGTCACTTACAGCCCAATCTACTTTGCAAAGCCCTCCTCACTTACATCAGGGGACTGATGTCTCACAGCCTAGTCAAGCTACTGCCTGACAGAGTCATATGAAGAGACAATGTACCTGACTTCTCCATCATAGTCCTTTGGTCAGCTGTCCCCCACCTACAGAACAGATCCACCAAAAGATCTGGGCTGAAGGGCCTGCTTCCATGCTATTTTTCTATGATTATAAGTGACAGTGGTACACAGGCAGGAGGTTCCTCCTCAACATCACCTCTATCCTCCCTCAGCCGATGAGGGATCAGCGCTCCTCTATTCTTAGCACTTGGAAAAAGCACTGAAGTTGGCAAGGACACCACAAGTTGTCTGGTGGGGGGGCCTTCAAAACATCAAGAGTGATTTGGTACAATCATTACTGCCTAGACTGGTCAAATACAGGAATCTACATCTAGTAGTCTGCAAACCAAGCGATAAACCCATTTGACTTTGTCTTTATCAAACTGCCTGTGGCAGTTGCATTGTGCTATGACAGCATTGGTAGGCATAACCACAGTGCAGCACTTGAAGAGACAAAGTCCAGTCTTCACACAGAGGACACAATTGTGTATGGCACCATCATCATGCTAAATGGAATAACTTCAGAACAGATCTGGCTACTCAAAACTGAGCAACTGTGAACAGCTATGGACTATCAGCAGTAACAGAAATGTACATTACCACAATCAATAACCTCAGGACACAGCATATCCTTCTCTTCCCCCATTATAATCAAAGCCAAAGGATCCATGGCTGGTTCAATGAGGAATGCAGAAGGGCTTGGCAGAATAACACTGGGCAAACCTAATCATGAAGAAAAATCTGGTGAAGCTTCTACACAGGACTGAATGCCAAGTAGTTTAAAAACATAAAAGAGATGAAGCCAAGCAATC
>JARFYF010000119.1:29242918-29253658 GCA_030265395.1 Rhina ancylostomus | reverse complement strand
TTTCAAAGATATCCTGTGATTAACATTGGGGGGTGGGGACAGGGGGTCCTACCACGATATCCATACAGTTGCGATTCCCAACCAGATATACTCCCTTATCCTCTTCAAGAAACAGAGTAAACAATCAGGCCAAAACATCTGCCAGACATTGCAAATATTGCAGATAGTTGCTTCAGCTTAAGGAACATAACACTGGTGACCAAAAGCGGCCAAGTTATTAAATGAGGCTTAGTTGTTGAAATGCGCAAAAACACACGTAATATTTAGAAACAAAAGACAGGAGGTATTCTTATCTCAAACAAAATGCACAAATTAAATTAATATGACTAATTTTGTTGTAAAGATATTGATGATAACAGTAAAATAACTTCAGTTGGATGCATTCATTTATGTAAAACTTGTCATAAGGTTAATGTACTAAACACTACCACTATTCAAATAATTAATAAAGCACTCACAATAAACAACTGTCTTGTAAAAAGTGTTGCAGCCATGAGTAAGGCAAAAATAAAAGCCATGAACATAAGAGATAAAAAAGTAAAGCATCAATAACATTAAGAGGAATTGTCAACCACTTTATAATGGAAGGGAGTAATATTAAACAAATAAGGAAAATGTGTAATAAAGATGATAATCTTGAGGGAAGTTCCTTAAAATTACCTTAAAATTAATTGAACAAAGATAAAAATGGATAAGGAAATTAAGTTCCTACAATGTAATCAGGACTAGGTTTTCTAATCCAGAATGTATGAAACCCAACAAGAGAGGATTAGTATCTGGATCTAGTAATAGAAAGTGGATCAGAGCTGATTAGAGGAGGGAACATTCAGGCAATATATTATGTTTTAATATAATAATCATGAAGACAGAAAAGACCAGGGTGGTAGTATGAAGAAAAGCCATTTATGAAGGACTGACAATACAACTTCTAAAAAGAAAACAGGCAACATTATTAACAGATAATGTAGATATCAGTGGGACACATTTCAAACACTGGCATACAGATTCCAAGAAAAAAATAATTTTGGCTGAAAAAAAACAAAAGCAATATAAATATTAACAAATAAATCACAAGAAAAGCATGAAGGATAAGGAAAAGGGCACATACTAATTATATAACCATTACAGGAAACCACGATAATCAAATATGCAAAGACTTTAAATCAGAGGTCAAACAACTGGAAAGGCAAAGAAAACTATGAAACAAAATTATCAAGGAAACCAAAAAAATTAAGATAGTGACTGTGGAGGTAAGGTTAAGGTTACTGTTATTGCTTACCAATGGATCATGAGCAGAGAGGTGTCAATGTTGTTTGTTTCCCTTTCACTTCTTGTTTGACACATTATGCATATCCTTCTTCCCTCCTCGCATTCCCCTCTCTCAGCTTCTGAACTGATGAGAGCTGGAAAATGCTTATTCTTTAGTGGCCAGTTTGTGCATGTTCTCTAACATTACTTATGGCAACACTGACTGCCATGCATGTATGTGATTACCAGATCAGCATCATGAGATATTTCAGGAGTAGAAAACTCTCAACTCCCAGTACCCAGACTTTGACGTGCCACGGTAACTGTAACTGAATGAAGGGAGTGTGACATCTGCCAGGATAATTGGCATTCCCCGATGTGATGAGCTGCCTCTGTTCACACATCAAGGATACACACAGAGAGCCTCAGTTCACGCAAGATACTTGAGAGGCAATATGCCTGTGTCAATGGCATCCTGCACTATGAGAAGCTTGCAGCAATACACATTGTAACCCTAGTACCTGCTTGTCTCTCACAAGAGGGTACAAGACGAAGATTATCCCTCTTGCTGGAGACAAGATTATCCCTCTTTGCTGAAGTATATGGAAAATTTCAGTGACCTGCCTTAAACAACAGTGCATTGCAAACTGCAAGATCCTGTTTATATCTCAAAAACTGTACCTACAGGCAAAGAAAGTTAAGAGCCAGGATAACCATCACCGCCAGAAATATCAAAGTCCACACTGGCACTCATTGCTACAGGAGCTAGCAGATTTTAATCATGATCACTTTCATGGAGCAAAGATGGCTAAAGACTAAGCTGGAGCTCAGGTAAGAGAATTGCTCTCTTAAGTCTGTCTGTGAAGATGGCCTTTTCCTGTGAGCTCTTCCTTCTTCTACCACCAGTTTGCTCTGCTCCATGCCCTCTTTTCACTTTCCTATCATGCTCATTTCTGAAAGGAAGAGGGCCCATCAGAGTGCCCATGCATGGAGCAACTTGTTTCAGCATAGATCCTTACAGCAATTAAAATGAAGCCAGTCTACCCACAATTCTTCTTCTACCATTATCATTTTCCCATATTCTTCTTTCCTTTACTCTCTCTTGGCCTCCTCCTGTCCTTTCCCTTCCTCACAATCTCTCACATCAGCTCACCATACTATCCTACTAATACCTACACCCTCTCCTTCCCCAACATTGGTCTAAACCCACAGATGACGCTTGCTATTCACTCCTGTTGGGGGAAGGTCTCAAGCGATCAACAAGTCACATTTCAAAATACATAACTCGCTACCTGTTTGTTCAGAAATCCCAATGATTCAGCATCTGACCCATTCCTGCACTCCCTCAAACACATTGTGGCCTGTTCCTGCACGCCTTCTAACACATGGTAGTCCCTGTTCCCATGCTTCCTCTAACACGGTGGCCCCTGTTCCCTCAGTCCCCCTAACACAATTTGTCCCCAGTTCCTGCACTCCCTTGAAACTTACCTGGTTTTGTTTCTCATACTCCCTTGAAACTTACTGGAATCTGGAACATTTATTATTTCACTGTACTGTGTAACATCTTAAAAAAAAAGTAAATTATAAGTGTGTTGAGCATTAATTGGAATAACACCTGGAAAATCTGCCAGCCCAGTACTACCAAAGTCCTGAGAGTGCCAGATTAATGGAGTTATAGGAACAATGTTTGTTATAAATTCTAACGTTTGTATTTATTGTGGAAACTATCTATGTACATTGTCACACAATAATAATACCTCACTGCCTATTTTGGTATCGTTGCCAATTATTTTTTCATCTTTTGCATAAGATATAGAAAAATGAGCAGGTTATTTGACTGCCTGTACCTTTTCCACCATTCAATAAGATCATGGCTGGTATTTCATCTTAGCACCAACTTTCTGCACAATCCCTTGATTTTCCTAATGTTTAAAAATCTGTCAATATCTGCCTTGAATATACTCAGCCACTGAACCACCTTGGGTAGAGAATTCGAAAAACTCAGTCCCCTATTGGTCAAGAAATATTTTCTTATTTAGGTTCTGAAGCGATCTCTTATCTTGGGGCACCTATCACTGCTTGTAGAAACCACCTCCCCTCCACCCCAGCCAAGGAAAGCATCAGCGCTGCATCCACCCTGTCCAACCTTGTAAGCATCTGTACATTTCAATGAGATCACCTGATATGCTCCAAGGAGGTCTCTGTTTCCTACATTGTCATACATTTAACCATTTGACCACATATGATATAAAAGAAAACTTTTACATAAAGGGCAAAATTACATGTTAGTCTTCATGCAATATCACAGGCCTGGTTATGGAATGAAAGCCTCAGGATTTGACTTCTGTCATTAATAGTTTGGCACCATTGCTTGGTTGTTGTGTTGTTTCTATTACTCTTAGGTGGGAGTTTTAAGCTGTAAAGTAAATTAACCATCTTGTTGCTCCTCAGTTGCATCTTCCCAATAATAGCCTGGGTCTCTGGTGGAAATCCCACATGGTTGACCAATCACCTTTATGTTTGACTTTTTTGTAGCCTCAACTAGATCACCCCTGCCTCTCAAAACTGAAACCCATGTATTACATCAAAATTGCCTGGGTATCTGCCCTGATTACCCCTATGAAATATGCCACCTTCTTTATACTAATATTTGTCCTTCTCAGCTCTGCACCACGCAGGTCCAAAGAAGAAAACAAAAGCAAATGCCAGGAGTGAATAATACATGGGAACAAAAGATAAGAAAGAGAACAGCTGAGGCAAAGAGAAAAGGCATTGTAATATTGACTTGTGCAAGATGACAAAGAAAGGAGAAGCACAAACCCAGTGAGAATCCAGGGAAGTGAGAGAGAAACAGTAGAAAATACAGCCGATGGGACAGAGAAAAGGAACACGAGATAAAGGGAGCAAATTTAGTTAAGAAGAAAAAAGGATTGTTTGGCTCATGTCACCAGTAGATGGAGGTATGTTAAGGAAAAGGTTGTGTGTAGCATGACATTTAATATACAAGTATTCATCAGACATTGACTTCAATAGCTAAATAATAAATCACAACTCAGGAGATTCAGATTTTGTCAAAGATTGTGACAGTAATGTTGCTCAAGTGTATATGGGACAATCCTGATAACTGCAGATAAATATATGCTTTCTTTCTTGCATTTGCTAAAGAGCACACAAACACTTGATTTATGCCCATTTTTGCCCTAAGCAGTGCAGGTATCCAAGTGAATCCAGTTTTCAACAGGAGTGAACTATTCTAATTCTATTTTTTCAGCATTTTCTCATATCCATTTATGGCCTTTAGTTTCAAATATTCACTTATTTTCCTTTCTAATTGCTGTTATAATCATTATTTTAATAGTAAAGAATGAGATAGAATGACAATTTGAGAAACTCAATTGATGCAAAATGTGGCAGGTTATGATGATATTTAGCATTTATGGAAACTAAAATTTTAAATATTGAACCCAGCTGCAATAGATTTTCCTGCAGTAGTTCAATCACAGAACACACTGTATACTTTAAATTTGTATTTTATCTTACTATTGAATATCTATATTTGTGTTTTCAGAAAGCAATGTGGGCTTAAAGCCTCATGAATGCCAATAAATAAATCACATTCTGTGTCCTAGTTATTCTGAAATCAATGGAATGACCAATTGTTAAAGGCTGTTCTTTCAAACATAATTATTTCTAAGTTGGGTAAAAGAAACCTCAACTAACCGTGAAGAATTGTTCAGGAGGAGGTTGATATATAGCCCAATCAGAACATGTTCATCACCCAGTCTATCAGCAATGTCAAGGCTGTACTGTAACCTAGAATGATGGAAATGTAAAAAACTGAAATCTAAAGAATGAAAAAAGAAAACATTGTAAAAGGTATATGTGAAATTTAAAAAAAACAAATGAAATAATACACTTTCACATGCACAAAGACTCCATTATTTTGTTTCAAGATATTCAAACCATAATTCACTGAACTCTTCCACCAGTTAGTTAACTAGCTCTGTGATTGAGGTGGGATTAAAAAGGTTGGATCTGCTAGTAAGGACAGACCCATCTAAACAACGAAACTGAGGATACATACATTTTCTCCGATACTAAATTAATTAGAGCAGAAATATTTCTACTGACATCAAACTACATAGGTGGACTACTTGAAATTTTACTCTGGAAACCCAAAATATGTTTATATATTATGTAATTTGTTAACATGGTATCTGACATTTTTATTGTGTTATTAGCTCATGCCAGACACTACACTCTCTTTAATACTCACCCTTTGCCTTTAAGCAAAGCTGGAGTAGCCCTAGCCAGTTGTTTGTTCTGCTCTACTTCATTGATCTTGTCAGGAAAGCTATTTAATGAGATAAGAGTACTAAATAAAGAACAATACAGGGGAAACAGATTAAAGCCAAACTGTGAATTGCATACAGAATGTAAAGATATGGCAAAAAATACCAAATAAACTAAAAGAAGTTAAGTTCATTTAACATTGTGTAGAAAGACTAATGATATATTAGAAATCAAAAAATAAATATGGTAAATCAAAATAAAATTGAATAAATTGTAACTTCAATGAGATGGAGAAGAATGTGATTAATTATTGCTGGAAATAGTTACACATGTTCACTGCTCACATAAATTTCTATTGGCAATATTCAGTCAAGAGTGTGGTTAATGCAATGTAGAAAGAACTTTTAATGGGGAAAACCCTTCTCTGTCTCATTGTAATTAAAGTTTGAGAATCAATTGTTCAAGCAGTAGCGTATGCTGGGCTTTTCCTTCAGTTTCTCCTGCTGCACTGTTGTCTCTTTGCAAACTCTAGTCATGTGCCAACCTTTTCTCTCCTGTTGCACACCGAATAGCACTAACCAAAATGTTTGACCCACAAGCAGGTTTCAAGACTTCTTCTGCATCATTTTGGACTAACTATGAAATTGAACTCTTACTGGTTTGAAATATAAAAGGCAGAATAGATTGGTTAAAAAAAACTAAAAATGCCTCCTGATGATTGCCACATGTATTGATCTCCTTGGATGGTCTGGGTGAACTTTAGACATTCATTGTTGAACAATTTTATGTTACCCAGAGAACAAAGCTCTTAATAACTATGACTGCACATACTTCTCCCTACACTTTAAAATTAAAGACATTTTACGAAGGCCTGGATTTTATGGTCAGCAGTGAATGAATGGCTATGGCCATTCATTTAGCTTACATCTGCACCAAGTCTTTTCATTGGTGTTTCCATGACAATTTAGAGCATTAAAGATCCACTTCAGCATGTGTCCTCCAGAGGAGATCTAAAACCTGTGAGAGCAAAGCAAGTAAGCGTGTTTTTTTAAACCTACCAGATTGAAGAATCCTTACTGACAGCTGCAGAGTCTAAACCAGGAAGTGCAAGTTAGAATACTTAATTCAATAAAATTAATGTGAAATAAAGAGAAGGGGAGAAATCTAGGATTATAGAAGTAAAAATAACAGAAATAAATGTCTTAAAGAAACTTTGAAAAAAATCTCCAACACCAAGTAAAATCAGAAAAAAGTATTCACACTTCTACTAGTTAATTTTCAATGCAGTGAAGTTGCTTAGCAGTCCTTAAGACTTAACACATCGTTAAAATACACTAACATTTGAATGAACAAGCTCTAATTTTTCCTAGTTTGTTCAGAGGTTACTTGATGCTAGCTACCCTAGCTTCTTGCCTTTATATTAACTACAATGATGCGTCTGACAATGAAATGCTCGTGGAAAACAAAGCAATTCAAACAGCAACAAACAATGTGCTGAAGGAACTCAGTGGATTGACGCTCTTCATCTGGACCAGAAGAAGGGACTCATCCTGAAACATCGAATGTCCATCTCCCTCCACAGATGCTGTCTGGCCCACTGAGTTTCTCCAACAGATTGCCTGTTGCTCTTATTTCCAGCATCTGTGTCTCCAATTCAGACAGCAGCTGCCTGAATTCACATATGCACATGTCATAATCTGCTCTTCATTATCTTCCATAAGTACATATTTGACCTGTCATTCCTCCCGCCAAATCTGGGCCAACATCTAAACAAAGAGCACCAAATATATCTAAAATATACATCAAAACCCTCATTCCATGAAAGAATTGGACATTAATAAAAAAATGTAACACACTAATCTTTAAAAATCCAGCAAGCCAGTAACTTCCATGGCTGGCAATTGTCCCATTTGTGTATTTTTCAGTGTTGTGTCTGTGTTATTAAATCATGGAAAGGATGAGACTATTGGATGGCACACTAGCAGAACTCCTGGAATAACCTGTGAATGCACCTAAACATGTTCCCAAGGTCTCAGCTTTGAGAGGAACAGGGAGAACCATCACTTGTCCCCTCATACAACTGAAGTGAAAATAGAGAAGAGTCATTGATCTGGATTTTCCTCTAAATCCAACTATTTATGTGTAGCTGATACACATTAGGTAGATCTTTCCCATTCTGGAGCTTCATCAGTTGGACTCTTTAAATGTTTTATTTGTATTTTATTTATTTGTCTTGGTTTTATCATAATGTACATGTATCAAATGTAAGTTAATTTCTACATACCAGGCAAATATCAACTACAGTTTAAGCTTGAGACAAGAAGATGCATTTGGGATCATAATTTTTGGTTAAATCTGCAACATGCCTCCCAGAAATATTCATCATTATTTATACAGACATTTAAGACAATATTTTTTCTGTGAGTCTCTCTTTCTGCAGCCCAAACATGGTCTTTATAATCTATTTAGAGTTTTCAGATATTAAGGAATTAGCTCACCAAGACTGAAATCAGATTAATGCAAAGGTCTATTTTGCCAAACCCCCATGATTAATATGATTTTAGCTTCCAGATATATACTTCTGTTACTTACCAGATTACTCCTCTCTCCCTATAGTTAGGTCATAACTTATCCATTCATTCATAAATATGGAAAGAATGTTAAACAAGCTGCTGAATAAGCAGCAGGACCTCTAATAAAGCTGCCAACAGTTAACACTGAATGTATCCTTTGTGAGGTAACTAAACCATCCAGGATTTGCTTCAACTTACGTCTAACACCTCAGAACTCTTAACAAAATTCATTAACAGACTTATCAATGGGAAATAATGTCAAAGTGAAGATATGATTTGGAACAAAAACAGAAAGTGCTGGAAATACTCAGTAGGTCAGGCTGCATCTGTGGGAAGAGAGGGTCAATATTTCAGATTGAAGACCCTTCATCGGGACAGAGTAGGGAACAAAAGTTGCTTTTAAGCTGCAGGGAGGATGGGAGAGGGAGATGGCTCTGATCAGCTAAAACTGGGGTGACCCTGGGGGTAAGCTGTAAACAAGCTGGGGTATCTGGTCAATGGGTGAATGGGACCAGTTCAAGTGCGAGAACATGAACAAAAGAATGTGGCAGTTGTGAAATGCAGTAGGACGACATGTCCAGCAGGTAGAATTCAATGTTGAGTCCAGAAGACTGCAAAGTGCCCAGACAGAAGATGAGGTGCTGTTCCTCACATTTACGTCAGGCTTCATTGTACAGGGGGCCACAGAACGATAGGTCAGAGTGGGAATGGCATGGGAAATTAAAGAGGCAGGCAATGGGAAGCTCAGGGTCACACCTGTGGACTGAACACAGGTGTTTGCAAAACAATCATCCAACTTGCATTCTGTTTCTTCAGAGACATTGGCTCTCTGCAGCTTTATGAGCTTCTTTTGTCTCCTTTTCAGTTCTGAGGAAGGGTCTCCAACCTGAAATGTTGTCTCTGTTTCTCTTCCAAAAGATGTGGCCTGACCTGCTGAGTATTTCCAGCATTTTCTGGTTTTGCTTTACATTACATTTCTAGCTGCTACATTTTTTTCCACTTACATGAAGATGTGATTTGATTACTAACATTGATAATATTGGAACTGTGAAAGATGTTCTATAAGGATTCAAACTTTAATTCATTAACAATGCTACTAATCTTTATATGAGCACAGACAGTACATCCAAACAGTTCAATGTGAAATTAATGGGCTGGATCTGCCAGTGTAATAAAGCCCTGCCTCCAGAATACCCTGGTGGTCTTTTGACAGCTCAACATTATCAAAGGCCTCTTAAACTGTTTTTTAAAATGCTCTGATCATCAGATATTTAAAAGCAAAATCAAATAGATTTACACAATTAACAAATAAAAGTTAAAATTATTAAGGAAAATTTAAAAAGAAACTCCTTGAAATTAATTAAAAACAAAAAAAATACTTGCACTTACCCTTTTAATCATCAGAAAATTAAACCATGGATAACACATAAAAGGGGTTGAAAACAGAATATCATATATTTTGTTCACTATGATTTCAATGGGATATGGAATTATTTCAGCGAAGCACAGATCCATGGCTGCCACTAAACTGAGGGGCCAGAGCCTGGAAGAGGAGTTGGACAGTACAGTGGCACATCCAGTAGAACTGCTGCCTCACAGAACTAGTGACCCAAGTTTAATCCTGAACTCTAGTGTTGTCTGTGTGGAATCTGCATGTTCTCCATGGGACTGCTTTGGCTTCCTCCCACATCCCATGCGGATTGGTAGGTTAATTAGCTGCTCCAAATTACCCCTAGTGTGTGTCTGAGTGATAGAATCTGGATTGAGTTGATGGGAATCGAGGGGGAATGAAACAGAATTAGTGTAAAATTTGTGTAAATGGATACTTGACGATCAGTGTGGACTTGGTGGACTGAAGGGCTTGTTTCCATGCGGTATAATTCTATAACCCTAAGAGGGCAAGGTGTGTTGGTCCCTTGAGATTGAAGGGACTTGCTTCTATGAATCCCAGGATAGGCCAAAGTAGGAGGAAGGACTCTGTCAAATGTGAAGCAGGTAGTGTTTGATGCAGCTACTGGGTGGGTAGTTTGAGAACTGCTGCCCTCATCCTGGACTTCTGTGTGTTTCCAAAGTTCTCAAAACCATCCTGAATGTTCCTTCTCCATTTTGAACTGTTAAGCGCCTTAGATTCCCAGGAGCTGGCAGGAACGTTACATGTTTTCCAAGGAGCTTTGAGAATATTCTTAAATTGCTTTCTCTACTGCTTTGGAGCAGAGTGCCTGTTTCGGAAGTATGGTGTTAGGAATGCAAATGACAATAGCTCTGAATATGCATTTCAATGCAACTGCAACTCAATGACTGAAGTTGGCTGACCCTAGTTCTAAACTAAAGACGATGTAGGTTGAATAGTTTCTGGTTTATCTTGTAAGTTGGCTCTACTCCAGTGGGAAGTTTGTCGAAGGGAAGGTGCAGCACTGCTGTAAAAAAAGATTGACAAATGTATTGGGGCGATATCGTGGCCTTGCTTGACACCAGTCTGCATTGATATAGGGTCTGTTGTGAATCCTCTGGTTAAACCATAGAACAATGCAACACAATACAGGCCCTTCGGCCCACCATGTTGTGCCGCCCATCAAACCACACCTCACACCATCTAACCCTTTCCTCCCGCATATCCCTCTATCCC
>JARFYF010000119.1:28972322-28982589 GCA_030265395.1 Rhina ancylostomus | reverse complement strand
TCTAGTTAGGCCGCATCTGGAGTATTGCCTCATTATGGAAAGGATGTGGAGGCTCTCTGGAGGGTGCAGAATAGGTTTACCAGGATGCTGTCTGGATTAGAGGGTATGTGCTATAAGGAGAGGTTGGACAAACTTGGGTTGTTTTCTTGAGCAGTGCAGGCTGAGGGGAGACCTGATTCAAGTCTATAAGATTATT
This sequence comes from Rhina ancylostomus, assembly GCA_030265395.1. NCBI lineage: Eukaryota > Metazoa > Chordata > Chondrichthyes > Rhinopristiformes > Rhinidae > Rhina > Rhina ancylostomus. The sequence continues at coordinate 28,982,393 of JARFYF010000119.1, read as the reverse complement.
AGAGGCATAGAGTAGACAGCCTTTTTCTCAGGCCAAAATATCTAATACTAGGGGGCATTCATTTAAGGTGAGAGGGGGTAAGTTCAAAGGAGATATATGGGGCAAATTTTTCACACAGCCGATTACATGGGTGGGCACCTGGAATGTGCTGCCAGGGGTGATAGTGGAGGTAAATACGATGGAGGCATTTAAAGGGCTCTTAAATAGGTGCATGTATGTGCAGAGAATGGAGGATATGGAGATTGTGTAGGGAGAAGGGATTAGTTTAGTTGGGCATTTAATTAATTTGGCATAACATCATGGGCTATTGTATGTTCTGTACTGTTCTATGTTCTATACCGTTGTATGTTCTATTGACTTTTAAGTGACAGACACTTCTCAGACAGTAAGGCATAAAGCATGGACAGCCTTCTGATGTTTGTTTTTTTTGTTGTGTCACCTTCTCTCATGTACATGTCCACTATTCTTGCTAACATTAAATCATAATGCTGTAAAAGAGTCCAAAAATAGCAGCTATCACTGGCTGTGTTGAATGCTTTCTGAAGCAAGACTCTGTGGAGAAAAAAATCCATGTGATCTCATGACATTGCACCTCAGATTACACTCATACAACTTGCTCACTGACCCCTCTGAATGATCGCTTGAAGCTTATTCAAGGAAAGGACAAGCAATTATACAAGAATGGGACATTATACTCTGGCAGAATATTACACTAGGGTGCATTTGGTGTAGGTATTCATCTTATCCTTTACAGCGACAGCTACACAAACACTCCAATATAATCGGCTGACTTAGCTTGGCAAGTAAGCCTAATAAACTGAAGGATGAAAAGCTTGAGCAGAATCTGCAGTCAGTTAAGTTAAAAGGCTTCACACAGTCTGAGTTATATAAATGAAGCAACCAAAATTTTTGTGATTGAGTTGTTGCTGACAAAGTTGGTATTTATTACGCATCCTGTTATTCCTGAGAAGGTGGTCGTGAGTTGCCTTCTTGAATTGCTGCAATCCTTTTGATGAAGGCACTCTCACAGTGCTGTTGGAGAGGGAGTTCCAGCATTTAGATCAAATAATGATGAAGGAACAATGATATGTTTTCAAATCAGGAGCGAAAGCAGCAGGTGATGGTGCACTGGAAGCCCTTCTCCTTTGTGGCAGAAGTTGCAAGTTTGGAGTTGTTTTTAGAGTAGTTAAGGTAAGTCACTCCAATGAATTTTGTAAATAGTATACAATGCACAGTGATGGAGGGAATATATGTTCAGGAGGTGTATGGGTTGTCAATCAAATAGATTGCTTTGTCTCAAAAGGATATGAGACATGAATGTCTTACATTTGGCACCTTAAACAACTGGAGAGGTACCATCAATTGCTGCCTCCTCAAGATTCTCCAAGTTCACTGGCACGAATGGTGGACCAGTCTCATCATGCTCTCCAGCCCAATGTTCCCAGCAGCATTATGGTCAGCCCACTCCAATAAGTAGGTGACATTGTTCACATACATGGCATCAGACTCTTGAAACAAGCACTCTACGCTGAACGCCATTATGGGAAGCAGTTTGCAGGAGGACAGGGTATGATTCATGTTTGTCCTCAGATCCTAATTGGAAATAATGGAATATACTCATTGAATCATGGCAACTCTGGCCCAAAACTGCTCAAACTGGTGGAGTAGCATCCAGGAAGATGGTTAGCACCATGAATCTTTCTGGGAGCATTTGGAGACCAAACACAATGAGTAGAGGAAGTGTACAAAATTCTGAATACCTCACTACCTACTCTGTCAAGCTCTATTATCCTACCTACAGATGGTAGAATTTGTAGATCCTATATTGGACTCATCAGTCACCCACAAACCCATTGTGCTGCAGTGGAAGAGGGTCATCTTTGATCCCAAGGGACTAACTCAGAAGAAGAAAAAAATGTTTTATTTAATTAGAACACTGATAAGTGTTATGACTAAAATCTATGAGCCTGAAACTGCAAATGGCATTTGGCCTCAGAGCAGGTGGAACATCTTTATGGGCCAGAATTTTGGATGTACCTTGGTTTGATCAGGTTTCTGCTCTGTGTAAACTAAGGAAGAAATTGTTGTCAGATAGGACAGAAAGGCTAAGTCCTCTGCTCATCTCCAACCCACATATCTAGAGATTTCCTGGCACAGTAGTTCAGGGAAATTTTCATGTACTTCAATAGTAAGGTGAAGCTTTGAAATTAACTGTAAGCAGAATGTAAAATGGGTGGATCAGACCTGCATTCAAAATTGTATGATTGAAAGTACATTTAAACTTCAATATGTGGTACAATGGAGACATCCTATAACAAAGATCATGGGTAGGTTCAAGAAAGTGTGATATTCTGTATCCATTCAAGTATTAATTTTATGCTACCACAGTGATGAAGAATTAAAATGAAGTAGTATACTGCTCTTGGAAATATCAACTTGCTTATAATTAGTAGCTTAAAATGGGTTTCTCAAAATCTATACACCTTGTTTATGTGGAACAATTTTTATTTCAAATCAGTAAGCCAATAATATTCTACAGCTGGGTTAGCCCGTAATTATACTCAATAGGTTTTGATGGGCAGACCACATTATTTGTACAACTAGCACCAGACTTCCAAAATAGATGCTCTGTTCTGTGTTCCATCATATCAAGGGACTGTCAGGAGGACAGAAGAAATGATTCAAGGATGTTCTCAAAGGCTCCTGGGAATCACTCTTTTCCTTTCTTCTCTCTTATCTTAATCCAGAACTGTATCTTGAGGTCTGTCTTCATACAACATAATAAATTTCAAAATTTAATCTCCCAATAACTTACATTTGGAACTTTATCCTCATCTTCTAATTCCTCCATGACTTTGCAATTTCTTGAAGCCTTGTATTTCCAGTTTCCTTCAGCCTTCTAGTTTCTCTTTGTTCTTTTTGTTGCCTGTCAGTTAAAAATCTTCTAATCTTTCTCTCTCCCTCTCTCTCTCTTTATATTTCCATTGGTGGCTGAGTCCTTCACCCAATCTGTTTCCCTTAAATCTACCAATAACACAATTACATATGGGAAGACTAATTTGTAAACGATTCTGTAATTGTAAGTTATTGATATTGCTCTTGTTCATGGTATGAATTTTAGAGAGCACTCATTGGATTCCCAAATAATAATAGAAATCCTCTCATCAACTCTGTCCCACTGCACTTCCCATCACTCACACACTGCTGCCACCCTTACCAAATTTAAAGTGCCTTATTCTGTTTTCTACAATTTTTGGCCTTCATTATCTTTGATAATCAACACATGTGAACTCAAATCTAAATGTATGGGAATGTCATCCGTACCCTTTTTTGAAGTAAGCTTCTAATAAAAAACAAAATAATGCATCTGTAGGCTAGTAGCTTTGATTTTCCCAAATGGTATGAAAGTGTTTTCTCTATCAATATGTAGGACAGCATGAGTGCAGAATGATATTTAAATTTATTAAGTGAATTTACTTAACAAGGAAATCAATGTTAGGCACCCTCCATGTTAAAAACTTTTCAAATAGAAGGTAAGAGACCACATCTTTAATGTTAAATTATTCTTTTGAAAATATTTTTTGTGTACCCATTATTTCTTGAATTAATGTTCCAGATTGAAGAGTGAGGGAGAGGTTTTGTTGTTTTAGTCCAAAACTACTTTTAATTAGGCCTAAATTTTGTAGGAAGATTAGTTAGAGACATAAGAAATAGAAACAGGAGTAGGCCATCGGGCCCTTTGAGCTAGCTCCACCATTCATGAAGATGAGGATTATCTTCTGGGTCACTGCTTTTTTCTTGCACTATTCCCATATTCCTTGATTCCCTTAATATCCAGAAATATTTTGACCTTTGCTTTGAATGAACTCTATGATTGAGCCTCTACAGCTGTCTGGGGTAGAGTATTCCAAAGTCTTGCTATACTCTAATGAAGAAACTTCTCATCTCAGTCCTAAATAGCCTACCCATTATTTTGAGACTGTCCGCTGATTCTAGACTTGTAGATCAGGGGAAATATCCTCCCTACATCCAGCTTGTCAAACCCTTTAGGAATTTTGTAAGTTTCAATGAAATCTCTCATTCTTCTAAAGTCCAGTGAATTCAGGCCTAGTCTACTCAATTGTTCCCAGATGGCAGACCTTCCATTGTTAAAACAAGGTTAGTGTATCTTGAACACATGCCTTATATGGCAAGTACATTTTTTTTCAGGCAAGGAGACCAAATCTGTGCATAATCCTGGTGTGGTCTCATCAAGGCCCTCTGCAATTGCAATAAGACTACCTTATTCCTACACTCAAATCCTCTCATAATAAGTGTTAATATACCAGTTGCTTTCCTAATCTCTTGTTGTACCTGCATGTTGGATTTCAATGGCATGTGTACAAATACATGTTAGTCTCTGAAGTACTCAGTTTCTCACCATTTAAAATACATTCAGTTTTGCACATAAAATAAATAACTTCATATTTTTTCCATTTTATGTTCCATCTGCCTTGTGCTTGCCTTTTCACTCAGGCTAACATGTTATGCTAGAACTCTGCCCAAATTGTGCTGCTTGTCAACTTCTGGTTATGCTATAATCATATGCGATTTGCTTTATCTGAACAAGTGCTGTAATTAGATTATGTTGAGATGAAACTATGGTATCAGAACTGGTGACCAGTTTTCCTTCATGTCAGCAGTTACAGTTAACAACCTAAATAAAATGGGTACCATGACCTTATAAAGTATGCTTTAAGTGCACACCATCCTAAAGAGAAAAAGATTAATGCAGTTGAGATTTCAGAAATGTGATTTAGGATATTTTCAGAAGTTACTTTGGCCCAATTTTAGATAACATCTGTGTTCTGAGAAGGAAGCATCTGTAACCAGAATGAGGGGCCTATCTAGGATTCATTTATATGGCATCGGGCTTCTACCTGTTGTTATTTTCTGCATTCGTCATATTCTGGACTTTCATAACCTGTTAGTGGTTGTTAGACCTGCACCACATATGATTCATTGGGTGATCATTTGGAAGCTTTCCTATTTATTGCAAGAGGCAAGTACTTCTTAGACAGTGTTTCAGGACTGAGAATGACTTGTTTCTCCGCTCTTGAGGGTTAGGAGGTGACTAATTAGGCTGATGTAGGAATCACAGACCCTTCCACAGATGAAGAGTTAGTGCCTGATGGGACAGGAGGATTGGTAGTTTGTAAAGTTTGTGAAGTGGTGTGCTCCGTTGCCACTTTTGCAGGGCTTCTGTGTGTTCCTGATGTATGCTGTCAAGGTTCTCAAAACTATCCTGCATGTTTCTTCTCCATTTTGAGTGGGGTGGGCCACATATTCACAGGATTCAGGAGGGATGTTGCTTTTCTCCAAGGAAGCTTTGAGCACATTCTTGAATCTTTCCCTCTGTCTGCCTGCTAAACTCTTCCCATGACAAAGCTTTGAACAGAGACTCTGTTTTAGGAAGCTGGTTGGCATGCAAAGGATGTGGTTTTCCCATTGTGGATGACCAATTGAAGGATGGCCTTCAATTCTGGGGATGCTGGCCTGGCAGACAACATTGATACTTGTTTGTATATTTTACCAGAGAACTTGGAGAAGTTTGTAGAGACAGCATTGGTGGTATTTTTTCAGTGCCTTCAGTTGTCTACTGCAGGTAGTCCAGCTCTCAGAAGAATATAGGAAGCTATCACTATTGTCCTGGTACACCATGATTTTTGTCTGAGGTCTTGATCTTTGTATACCCTTTTCCTCAATCAACCAAAGGTTGTGCTGGCGCATTGAAGACTATCGTGAATTTCATCATCGATGTTTGCCTTCTCTGAGGATATATGGGAATTGCCCCATGTTTTCCAAGGTCTCATCATAAACCTTTGTTGTTGGATGGCTGTATGGTGCAGCAGGGGCAGGTTGGTAGATGAGTCTTGTGGATGTTGAGTGTGAGACACTTCTTGTATGCTTCAAATAAACACATTGGTGAGTCCTACAAGTGTGTGCAAATGCAGGGGTCATCTATATACTGCAGCTCCACTATTATAGTTCAAGTGATCTTGGCTCCAGAATGTAGTTACCAAAGGTTGAACAGTTTTCCCTTAGTTTGTTGGAGGTGATGTGCAACATTGCCGTGAGAAAGATTGAACAAGGTGTTGGGGGCAATTATCCACGTCTTTTTAACACTGGTTTTCACCGACATTGGCTCTGTTATAGACCCATTGATTAGTACCATGGCTTCTACACCTTTGTGGAGTGAACGTGGAGATAAATTTCTGTTGGCAGCCAATTTTGAGGAGAGTGTTCAATAGCTGATGGAGTCAAAATCTTTGGTTAGGTTGAAAAGCAACATGTACAATGGCTGGTGCAAGCACTGCACTTTCTGTAGCTGTCAAGATTATTAAGGCATTGAAGTTCTTTTGCCCTGGAATAATTCAAAGTGACAATGGAGAGATACTTTAAACATTTTATCTGCTCTGTAGATACAACTAACAAACTACTGACCTTGTAGACATGAACCATTCAAAGTTCTTCCAGAATAGTACAAGCCTAAGCACTGATTTTTTTTATTTGGGCAGATTTCTAAGGTACACAGAATGTCAGGAAATGCTCTCAGACTTCATTGTAGGATTCCCCAATCTGCATCATGAAGACTTTTACTCAGTAAGAGCTGATCCATGATTTTATATTGCAGATATCTAGATAGTGACTATAATGAATATTTTCTATTTCCTTCCTTTATTACATGTTAGTACTAATTTGGTTGATGACATCTTTGCACAACCCCCCTGGCACAGCAGAGAGGTCTTAATATTGAGACCTTAATAGATGTTCTGAACCAGTCTTTCAGATTTTGCAGTGTTCTGGATTGTCATGAAGTGCTGCACTCTCCACAGTGTGCAATAGAAAGAGATTTGCAGCTGGAGGAGACCTGACAGGCATCTCTGGTCCAAGTATAGGGTACTGAGGAGTCAAGGATGAGGTAAGGAAGGTGGCTTGTGGCATATGCAAAGGCTGCTATTGAAGTTAAGAGTATCCTCTTCACAAATATCTTCAAGTTTTAAAAGGCTGGAGGGTCTAGGCTTAACTGACTGGAAGAATGACAGAGGCAGAAACCTTCATCACATCTTTAAAGATACTTGGATATGCACTTGAAATACTACATTCTATAAGATTACAGACCAAATGTAGGAAAGTGGGATTTGGATGGATGGCTCTTATTTGCTGAAATGGAAATCAAAGGCGAACTGGCCTCCTTCAGTGCTCTAAACTTCTGATTCAAGCACATTCCTGAAGTTCCTATCATAATCTTGTGCCACTTGGCTAAACTGGTCAGATCACCCATTCAAAGGGTGATTAATTTTCCTGGTCTAGGGCAAATATAAGCACAGTCCTGAAGAGTTTAGTTGAAATAACAAGAATGCAGTTCAAAACAAGATTTGGAAAAGAAGGCGAAAGAAAATCAAAGTGTGACATCACAAGAAGTCAGAAAGGTAAATGAATTCACAAGATAGATGAACTGATGGCAGAAATAGAAGTTAATTGGTATGATCTGATAACCACTACTGAGATGTGGTTGCAAGGTGACCAAGGCTCTGAACTGAATATTCTGGGACACTGGACATTACAAAGGATAAGAAGAAGAAGGATAAGCAGAAAGGAATCACAAGCATATAAAAAGATTAATATAAAGATTGGCTCCTTGGAGGGAGTTAACCAGAAATAAGAAAATGGCAGAGACTGTGTACAAACACTTTGTTTCTGTCTTAGTGGTAGAAGCATTCTAAATTAAAGTAGAAAACTGGGAAAAAGCAGAAATTTAAACAACAATTATCATTAGAAAAGCTAGACTAATAGGATTAGAGGCTGTCAGATCTGGACCTGATGGTCTGTTCTCTAAGGTCTTCAAAGAAGTAGAGTGGACCCTCTGTTAACCACAGCTGATTTACTGATGATGTCAGTTTCAAAGGAGCACACTTCCAGACTAAAATTCTGACCTCCAGGTAATACAGTAAAATAATAGGGGTACATTACTACAGTAAGAGTACAGTAATTAGTGTTTTAACTACAGGAAAGATATATTAAAACTGATTAAACCTACCAAGCTTATTGAAATTCCATATGTAGCAGTGAGAGTCGTACTGTAAGTTGTAAGCCGTAAGTCTGCAAATGCCTGTAAATGGAAATATAGTTTTGCCCATTGAAAAGAAACTTGGAATTCTTAAGAAGTTTGAAAAGGATATCATTATAAAACAATTCTCAAACATGACTGAATATTCTAATAAACAATAAAGGAAATACTAGCCAACATATTTGATGCCTTTTAATGTGTTTTATTGTGCTTCACATTATTCTTTACATTATACATGTTGTTGCATTATTCATTGATCTTCAAAATTCTCTAGATTCTGGAAAGTTTCAGGTGGAAACTGCAAATCCAATGCTGGTCTTCAAAAAAGGAGATTGAAAGAGAGCAGAAGAATAATAGATATTTAGCCAGACATCTGTCATTGAAAAATACTGGAATCTATGATGAAGAAAGTAGTAGATGTACTTCAGACAATCATAATGCAATTAAATACTGTTAACATTGTTTTATGAAAATAAAGTTTTGTTTGCTAAATTTACTTGAGCTTTTTGAAGATGTAATGAACAGGGTGGATAATGGAGATCTAGGAGATGTAGAGTACTGGACTTCCAAAGGGCATTTGATGAGGTGCCATATAAGATTATTTGAAATAATAGGAGCTCGTGGAGTTGGGGATAATATTTTAGCAGGGGTAGAAGATTAGCTAAATAATTGAAAGCAGATAGTTGGGGTACATAGGTTACTTTCAAGTTGATAAGCTTTAACTGAAATATTGTGTACACATCTGGTGACATTCTTGGATTGGAAATAGTTAAAAGAAGGTTCAGTAGGTTAATTCCTGAAATGAAAGGCTTGAAATGAGAAATGATTGAGGAGCTTGGGCCTTTACTGCTAGGAATATAGAAGAATAGGTGATCTTATTGAAATAAACGATTCTGAGAGGACTTGACAGGATAGATTCTGAGATGTCATTTCTTCATTGGGATAATGTAGATTTAGGGGACTGTTTCAGATTAAAGATTGTCCATTTAAGAAGTGATGAGGAGGATTTTCTTTCTTTCAGAGCCTTGGAAGTTCACTATGCCAGAAAGCTGTGGTGGCTGAGTCATTGAATATATTCAAGCCTAATATTAATAGATATTTAGATTACAGGGGAATCGAGGGTTATGGAGAACAGGCAGGAAAGTGAAATTGAGACCATAATCAGATTAGCAATGATTTTATTGAAATGGCAGAACAGGCCAATTGGCCATTTGGCCTGCTCCTGCTTTTGTTTCTTATCTTTGTTCTTATTAAATGCTCCACGTTATAGAAAATGAAGTAGGTACTTGCATTTCCCCACCTAATAAAATTTTTGAATACGTTGTGGTTAGGGCCTCCTATTAGAATTTATGTTAATTCTATTTGATGTACCCAGCAAGAAGTAAGAATTAAACATTCCTGTTTAAAAATATCTTTGGGAGTAATTGATAAGGAAAAAATGAAGTGAGAATAATACTGAATTATGGAGGGACATTGTGTTGGAGGCTCAAACGTGGTTGAGTTAAGGAACAGAAATATTCCTATGTATTTACAATTGATCTACAAATGGTGAGAAGAAAGTAAAAAAAATAAATCTGCAGGAAAATTGCAGAGAAACCTAAAATGATAATAGCAGGGGATCTCAATTACCCTAATGTAGACTGGAGAAGGAAAAGGGAAAATTGGTAATTGGTTTATTATTGTCACATTTACTGAGATACAGCAAAAAAAAATGTTTTGCATGCCATCATACATGTCATTCCAAACATAAGTATATGGAGGATGTATAAAGGGAAAATCAATAACAATTGCAGTTACCTAGATAGTGCAGTGCAGGTAGACAAATAAGGTGCAGGGTCACCACAAGGTAGATTGGGAGATTAAGAGTTCATCTTTATCATACAAGAGGTCCATTTCAGAGTCGTATACCCGTAGATTATAAGCTGTCCTTGCGCATGGGGGGCTGTGCTTTCTAGCTGTTG